>ML677084.1:21892371-22242403 GCA_007922155.1 Mesoclemmys tuberculata | reverse complement strand
TAAGTAGCAAAACTTTGTTGGGATGGACACTACTGTATATAGCAAAACCTTGAAGAGCAGGAGCATAATTAGTTTATACCGAGGAAAGTAGCTTGCTAAGCATGAACAAATACAGCAGGTTTTATAGTTCCTCCAGTTTCTAAGGCTTCAAGCTTTCCCTACTGTGTCAGGTATATAAAATTAAATGGCAAAAAACACCTTTATGAAGGGAGAATCAAGGTTGCTTGGTGGTAGCTCGTGCCCTTCCTGAACGCTGAATTCAGCAAAACCTCAAACTTCTGAAAACCAGTAAACAACAGAGTTAAGGCAAACACCCACATAATCTTAACTCTGCCCCTCTTTAGCTAGCAATAGCCACTGGAAATGATCTGCATACACTACAGCCACATTCACTGTGTTGGGTGTAGCTCTACTGAATGGCAGAGGAACAGGCTGGAGCATCTTGGAAGAGCAGTGACTGTGATACGAGGAGATTTGGTCTGAGTCCCGTCCCACGTGTGTTATCAAAAGAGAAGTGTGGTGCATGTGGTGCATGAGGTTCTAGTCTGCATCATTTCAATACAGAATTGTGCAGGTTGTTGGCAGCAGGTCACTGGGGTCTTCTTGCTATGGGCACTGTCAGTAGTGAGGTGGGATATGAGAGCAGACTGTGGAGTTCATACTGTTTAGGTGGTATCCTTTGTGCAAGTGTGAAGGGATTGCAAAAGGGTTCAAAGTAATTCTTAAACGTTACAAGTGTGGTATTCTGTCCGGAGACTAACTCAATGTTTGAATGTACAGAAAGTAGAGGTGGCACTTGCCCACTACAGTGAAAAGACCATGGGAGTGTGTGTGTTGGGCGTACTGGGGCATAAGTCACAGAGGGCAGAGTTAAGTTTACGTAGGCATTTACCTTAACTCTGTATTTCCTGGTTTTCAGAAGTTTGAGTTTTACTCAACTTGATGTTCTGAAAGAGCAACCTTCCACCATATTGCAGGGCAACCTTAACACCATATTAACAAAGTGCTTTTCATTTCATTTCCTAGTTTTTTAAATAGAAAGAGAAATGTTTGTTGGTAGGAGCTAATGGTCATTGAGACAGCTGTAGTTGGAAGAGTCCCAGTCCAGTGCTCTTCCTACTAGACCACACAGCTGTGAGATTCCTCAGTGCTCCTGCCCTCTCTTGTACATTTTGTTACAGTGGAATGGGAATAATTATCACGCTCAGAGATGTCTGCAATCACATAGTTGCCAACAGTGCCAATGAGAGAAATCTCATCCCAAGCCCTGGCCAGTTTTATTGTATGATGGTTACATTAACTTTAAGCACCATTAGCTGGGATTGCAGACAGCTGCCATTGACATGTAAGAAGTTGCTCTGTTCTTTTTACTGTTTACACACGTTGCAGGTGGCAGCCTGCTGGAGGGCCAAACACTGCCTTGCTTATGTAGCCCAAGCTGCATATTGAGCTAGGGCCCTCATTCCCACTGCCAGCATTCAGCCAGGATTCCTACCTGTGCTTTGGCCAGGCTTCCTCAGCCCTGTCCTAGGTCCACCCAGTCTGCCTCTCCTCCAAACCACGCCCTACTGCACACACTGAACAGCCTAATGCCCCTCACAGGGGTGGTGTGTATCTTCACTATTCAATTTTTGAATTTCAGCTGTGTAAATCTGTGTTACCTTATTTCCCCCTACCCAAGACCCCAGCTCACATGGAGGGTCAGGAAGAGGGGCTGAGACACCCCAAGAGAAGCATGGTCCCCCAGATCCGAGAACACAGTGGGCCGGAGGAGAAGCTCAGATCCCTGCAGAGGGGTGAATCTCCTCCAGATCACAGTATACACAAAGAAGGGAAAATTCAGGGTTGAAAGCCTCTCACTCCTAAACCCCCAACTTCCTCTGTTACCCCTCCCATTCTCCAAGCCCTCCCATCTTCTCCCCCACGTCAATGTCTCCCCCCTTACTTAAGCCCCCAATCCTTCTTCCCTCCCTTACAACACGTTCCCATTTACCCCTCCATAATACCCCCATCACTTGCTGCAGACCCAAACCCTTCTCCCTCTAATACCATAGCACCTTCTCCTGCTCCCCATCACCTCTCCCCTCAGTGAATATGCACAAGCCTAGTTTTTCTTTTCAAAATAGTTTCATTGCTTTCTGAATATTCTATTGTGCTCAGATTACATTTCTCAAAAAACTTGCTAGAGGCAGATTTTTCCCCAAATGTTTACAGTTCATTTTCATGCTTCTGCCCAGGGTTGGTTTCAAACTTCAAAGTTGCTAAACCCTGTGAACTTAATTAAATGCATTTTTTTTCCTTTGGGGCTGTATCTCAGGAACCCCTTGCTCAAATGACCCCAGATTTGGATCACGAACTCCACCATACACTCCCAGTAGGCATAACGAAGTGTCAAATTAATCCATGCAAGCAAACATTCTCTAGAGCACTAAGAGTCATCTTTTCAACAGGAAGGAGCTCCCAACCTTAGCTAGAGCAAAGCTGGCACTCAATTATACAATTCTGTATGAAACTAGAAGGAGAATGGAGGGGAGGGCCTCTACATATCCATCAGCAGCATAGCACGCTCAAAGAGGTGTTAAGTAGCCCTTTCATCTCAGCGAGATGTTCTCAGCTGAAACAATACCCGATGGAGATGAATATATCCTGAAACAATACCTCTGAGATGTCTGAACTATTCCACTTACATCAGTGGGAGGTGTTGGCACTTAAAACAGGCCCCAGAGAACGAAGGTCAGGCTTGCTTGGCAGCAAGAGTTCCATGATGCTCTGCAGTTAAGCTAACTTTCCGGAGTGGAACTTTCCTAAGCAATAATCTTAAGAAATTTCTGCAAGAGCTACTTTAGGAATATTACCTGGAAAATGTGCACAAATGTATAACAACATTACCCCTAAAATAGGAATAAGCAATAAGGTATTGAAGCAGTTGTAGAGTTACAAAGGAAGAGTCATCTTAGAAAAGGATCTAAGAAAAGAAGTAGGAACTAAAAAAGGAGGAAATAGACAAGTATTGGAATGAAAAACACCGAAGAGTAATACAGCTATAACTGCCCTGAGAAATCAAGAGGAAGTAGAGACCACCTGCAGTCTGGACTGATGGCAAGTACACACAGGGAAGGGCTTCGGCAGCTGTTGGTAACACATGCTTCTGAGCGTGTGCTGTCTTTACTAACCGTTAAAACAATAAATCCAATCGATGTTGATTTATCTGAAGTACGTTATTAATAAACTAGCCTGGTCTTGAGAGAACTCCTCTCACTAAACATATAATCACCATTAAAATGTTTTCAAGTATTAGTCAGCAACTGGTTATTGATTATCGATGAATCATCAGTTATTAACAGTGTTCCCTTCCCCCTTCCTGGAGAGCTTTAAGTCAAGCATGCATGTTCTCAGCTCTTCACCCCAGTCTAGCAGTGTGTTCTTGGTGCATGCCTGTTCTGAGCTCCCCATCCAGAGGGGAAGGACTTCCCCAGATTCTGACTTATATGGTGGGTATGGAGAGGGGCTCAAACACACCTAGAAAAACAAGCCTGCTTTGAATCTGGCTCACAGGAGAGGGGTGGTGTTGGATGGTCACACCCTCATAAATGGGTTAGGGCCTCTCACATCCTGGCACATGCACACACAGAGGCAGGGCTCTGACATCACCGGGAGGCAGGGACCCCGAGCTTCCAGCAGACATGGTAGATACGGAGATGGGTCAGACCCACTCCCCCAAGATATGTGAGCCAGGTTCTGGAGGGGGCTTGCCTAAGTGAGGGGTCACAACTCTGTATAATGACCAGGGGGCCCCAGATCATGATACACACATGGGAGGGGAATGTGGGGCTGACAGCTTCCTCTGCCCCATTCTTCCACACAGCACCATCACTCACACCCATGTCTCCACTCCCAACATCCCACACCTCTCCTCCCACTCCCTTTAGTCCCCAACCCCTCTTCTTTATCCCTAGCTACTCTTCTGTCCCCAATCACCCTCCCCTCAGTGAGCATTTGCTTACGTAGTTCCCCCCTCAAAAACAGTTTCAGCACCTTCGGACTATTCTGCTGTCTCAGATTACATTTCCACAGACTATGAATCCCGCCTTTGGGCAGAGGCAGATTGGAGCAACATGCCTCGGGTTTTTATTGTTTTGGTTTTTTTAAACTTTAAATCCAGCTGAACTCACAGTGTTTGGCGTAGTGCTCGGATTCGATGACTGTAACACACACAGTCTCAAAACACACCGGTCCTGTGATGCAGAGGTGGTTTTCCAGATAGCTGGCATCTCTCTGCACTTACTCAGTGTAATTCATTAGGTGCACAAATAGACATGAGAGTCCTAGGGCTGGTCTACATGACACAGTTTCGTCGACAAAAGTCAGTGGAAGTGTACACACTACAACACCCCATCCCCACAAAATTCCTCCAGTGTGGCGACAAAATAAAACTACCTCGACAAGAGGCGTAGAGCTTTTGTTGCAAAGTTATAGTGATAAAGCACCCCTGTAAGATGCTATCCCCACAACGTCCACCTGACTGCTCTGCTCACTGGTTTGAACTCTGCTGCACTCCCCTGCATTCCAGCTACACAGGCATGTGCCTCTCCCCTTTCAAAATCCCAGGAAGTTTTGAAATTGCTCAGCATGGAGAGCTCACACAGCTATTGCCCAGCTGAGCATGCTGGCTCCTGGCAGCAAATGGGCTCCTGCCTGGACCACAGGGGAGGGGTGGATCATTCTCCTGGGTTTGTGGGGAGATGAGGCTGTGGGAGAACTCCGAGGGAATCAATCCTGCTCTCCTACAGCCAGTATGCAGGCAGCATGGACTGCTGCTAGGGGAAAAGGGTGCAGAGCCAGGGAGGGAGGCAAAGGCTGATGTTAGGGTGTCCCTCTCCCTCCACCAATATACAGGTCTCTGCTGCTGAGCTGGAGTGGGGGGGAAAAAAGGGGCATCAGCTTCTGCCTCAGGATTGGTTGCTTCCGGCTGCTGTCTGAATTTAAAGAGATAGTGTGCGGACACACTCATTGTTCCAAAGCATGCACGCACATGCCCTCCCTGTCACGCACTCTCCCCACACACTTGTGTGGGCTTCTTGTGTTTATGCTCAACAATGTCAGTTTGGCTGATAGCTGCTTTTCAACTGCACTGTCCATATAGTAGGATGCCCATGGAACGATGGGATTCAGAAACCTGCATCACGTGATGCTGTGCCTGTCCCATGAAGCACTGCAAACCCTTCCCAAGCACCCTGAGTCGCACAGTGGGATAGCTACCCACAGTCAATGCAAGAGCTGGTGGTGTGAATGCACTCCACTGACACAAGGAGCATAGCGAAGACATGCAACAGCAGTTTAATTACAGCGATGGCTGTATGCCGGCACAATTTGCATTGACAAAACTCTGTAGTATAGACAAGGCCTTAGCTTACCTAACTAGAGAAGCAAACACTTTTTGCAACATTTTACTTGATTTCCATCAAAGTGCTCGTGGGTTCCAAGCACTCTGTTGAAGGTAACCCTTGAGAGTCAGACCCTGGTACAATGATCTGAGCCCTTATTCAATCTCTATCCGTCAGCAAAAAATGTTGCCAGAATGTGTTAACTTTGAGACTTAGAACTGAGGAGTGAAGCTTTAAACAGAAAGCTGGCCTTAACCGTAACCATTCTCAGCAGAGATGTCACTCTGCTATGAAGCTCTAGATTTTGTTCTCCTCCAAAGGAATTGGTCCTCACATAACTATCTTAGGCTGGTGAATTAAAAATGTGTCCAGCTACACCCTTCATTCAGTTCAGCCTTTGAGAAACAGAAAGGCAGCATCACTGTTGAAGTGTAAACCACCCACCAAAATCTTGCCAAACCTTAGTTACAGCATGAACAACAATAGGGCTTAACCAGAAACCCATAGCAGTTACAAAGTGTCTCCCGCAAGCCTCTGATCCTCTCAAACAGCACAGGAAAGGGTTTAAAATGCAATTCCCCTCCACCTCCCTTGCCCTGCCCCACCGCCCCCCGGCAGCTTTAGAAGCAGACAGAAAGAAATGATCTTACAGACAAGGTAGTGTGGGCTTTCGTTTTTTGCACAAAGGTGAGGGAAGGAGGTTTCTGCTCCATTTTGTACTTTCACGGTACATCAGAAATATCCCCACCCAGGGGTTATAATTTGATTAGCTCTTTCAACATGGGGCAAGCACATTCAAAGGAGAACACACCAAAAGTTGTAAATCGCAAATCCATCATAGATGGGAACCATGCCCTCTTGTTAGTCAAATAACTTATGTTCCTCCTGATCTTCCCTGCAGCCAGGTGAGTACAGACTTACAAAAGATGGGGATTCAGCATTACTTGGAGTTTTATCACTCAATTTTGCTATCCTAAAGGAGAAAAACAGATATGCTTTTTTATCAGCAGGCTTTAGAATTGGATTGGGTTGTTTACCTTCAGCGGAAGAGTAGTGGGGTAGAGAAAGAAGGGATTTGCTAGGAAGCCTGCACACCATCCCCTTTTTATCTCCGCAGACTTATGTTTCCTTATTAAGTCAGTAACAAGCCCTACCTACCAGTAGTGATGGAGTAATGGTGCCATTATAAACTCTCTCATCTTGGACAGATGTGGCAACCTTACACAAACACGTCCCATCTGTCTGAGGGCAATTCTCATCTCTTTGCTACCTCCCACTATGTAATTAGTTACATAATCTATCCCAAACAATTGCTGCTAAGTTTGTCCTGGCCTGTCTCTTTGAAGACTTTTTGACAGCTCACAGTAACTTTGTTCCATTTAGATAGAATTCTGCTTTTAAGTCATATTTCCTGTGTTTTTCTTCCCTAATTCATCACTACTAGTGATGTTCACAAGAAAACAGGATCTTCACTCTTCACAACTTGAGCAGAGGAATAAGCAGACATGGCAGATGAATTGCTGAGAAACAGAGATCCTGTTTTTGTGCATGTTTAACAAAGGGGAAATAAAAGCACAGAAAAAAAATGTGACCTAAGCAGAACTGTCACTAAAAACAATGTATTTCAAAGTATTCCCTGAGGAATCAGTGGCTCTTTAAAAAGGTGTTAAGAAAGAGACAGTAGCATAAACTAGAGCAGATCTTGCATATTTACGTAATCTTGTATCCTCAGGGATCCCAAGCGCTTTATAAATGTAATGAATACACAGGGATCATACCAGTCGTGCCTGGGATGGGACACAGCAGCTATAGAACATCAAACAGTGAAAAAACACTATAGCTCAAGGTAACAAACTACACAGGGAATTTTACTGTGTCTGATTCAAGAGGGAGGGACTCTAAGTAAGAATCTAGAAGAGGCCAAGAAACTGTTATTACCTGGTAAAGGCCTTCATCATCCTCTTGGATCTCAGTGTTTGGCAGGCTGTGGTGTCGCTCATATCCTGTCCGGCACATGCCATTGGGCTGTCGTGCTAAATCCAAATGGTGGTCACTGGAGGATGGGGTCATAGTCATTCCCTGACTGGCTGGCGAGTGACCTTTGCGCGACACAGTCTCCTTCCGATGATGGATCAATTTCCTGGCAAATGGAACGGAAACAGTGGCATTAGGGACATTGGTGAAGGGATGAAGTCAGTATCCAATGCTACGAAGCTTAAGTCTGACATTGGACTACGGCTACCATAGACCTCTACCTAGTGAGAATTTTTACTGAGGATGGAATGAGTCCAATTCCACTGAACTACTGAGGAAGCACCTCTCAGAAAGGAAGGAAGAGTCTTTGTAAAAAGAACATGATTTATGAATCATGGCTCACAGGGAGATATATCTCCACTTCATGGAGCTCAAAACTAGTTACGACACACGCTTTAGACTTGCCTCACCTTAGCTCCATGGCTCCCTCTCAATGTCCATGACTGTTTGATTTGAGGTGAAGCAGATATGATTCAATCCATAACTCAAGGTATCAAAAGTCGCATGAACAAGCAATTGTTAATGGTGTATTACAAAGATACCCTGCTCTGACATCTGTTTCAATCACCAACTTCACCAGTACAAAAAGATTTACATTTTTAAGAAATGAAGGAAAACCAAATACACCAAATCCCCAAGATGCTCCTCCCACTGAAACCCACCTTCAGCAAACTAGACACCAATTCAGCTTTTCTCCACCTTTAAATTCCACTCTCTTTGTTCCCCAGGAGCAAGCTATTAAAAGGGGCGCCCTGCAACCGCTGCCTTCTAAAGGTAGCATGCAACCTAGCTATTCTTTGCATTCTATACAGGTTCTTATATTGTCCTAATCACTGTAGTGCCTCCGAGCCTTCTGACAGTGCAGTAGCGATAAGGCTGAGGTGTGTCACACGAGGCTCTATTCTCTCTCAGACCCTCTCCCATGGAGAAAATTGTGTGCACAACGCAGTGCATTGTTTGGGGGGTTTTGAGGAATGTAGGTGATTGCGGTCCATGATCCCCAGGGGAGAAAATGTCTAGAGATGCCTTTCTCCAAGCCACCAACGCAAACTTAGTGTGTGAATGCCTATAGGATCAATCTCTTTGCATCTGGGGCCTTCAGCACAACTCAGATTACCCAAGGAGACTAGGTTTTTGTTTCAGAGCAAGGGAGTTCTGTGCCAGTCTCCTAGTCGTAGAGTTTCCTTCACATGACACATGCCACATTCAGCCTTGAAACCACTTTGTCTTGGACTGAAAGATAAGGATCTAGAGGGAAAGTGACCTAGGAGCTTGGGGGCAGGGAGAAAGGAACCAGCTGGGCAGCTGCATCTCATCTCAACTGGAACAGCCAAAGAAGGTGCAAATTCTCTCCTCCCAACCTGGACTGCAGTTGAGGGTGCCCCCGTCACCCTCGCACCTGTAGAGGGAACTCTCAAGCAATCCTCTAGCGGTGGCTTCGATTGGCAGACAGGTGCTCAGTGAGTTGGAGAACTACTTTGCTTGGAGGAAAATGGAATTGTGGGCAGAGATTGAGAGGAGGTACTGCAGTGGGACTGGAGACTCCGCTGTTCGTCACCTGGCTCTCAGGTCAGGTTTGGAGGGCTCCCTGAGCACTTCAGTCCTTTGTTTATTTTGCAGCAGTGGGGCTCCAATTACCAACTGCCAACCTGGCCCTCCCTCATTAACCACACCATGGACAGGAACAGGGAATCTCACGCTGTGGCTGCACTACTAAGTTTGCTCTCTCTCTGCGTCTTTGGGACTTAGACAGCTCAGGCTCTTTTCCCACTTCTCCCAGCTACCTGTTGTACTTACTGGAGGACATCTCTCTGCTCCAAGTTGTATTTGCCCCCATTCTTCATAGCTGCATTGTGGATAGCCTCAATAGCTCGGTCAATAGACTGCAGAACCACATCTTGTTCCAGCACCTAAGGAACACAACACGCTATATGTTACCATGTCTTCCTTTTCAGATTCCTTTCCATCACACTTTACAGTAAGTGAAGCTGACAGCCTAAGAAATCCACAGGATCAGGCAGTGCAGAGAACTCAGATGATCAATGGAAACAAGAGAAAGGCTTTAGCTGCACAGAACCACAGCATGTGATTATAGCCAGTGTCAACTTCCCTGCTCTGTTCATTACTTCTTTGAAGAATCAACTTTTTAAAAACAGATTTTTTAAAATGTGCAGTTGTACACAAAATGGATTGTGTCTATTCAAGATTTATTGTTAGAGGTGAAAAACTCATCACAGCGCCATGCACTTGCCCTCTGGGCCCAGAAATTCCAACAATTCATTATACAAAGATCAATTGCAAAACTTCAGAGCATGAACAGCTCTTCAGATCAATCTGACATTCAGATTGCCAAAATGTATTTTCAGTTTCCACTGCAGCACAGTTTGTTCCATGTTCGGTTCCTTCTGCTGCGCCTCTCCACCTCTGGAGTAGCATGAATACCCAGTATCCAGACCCTCCCATGCCAGATGACTACAAACTGTTTGCCTTTTTGTTCACATTTTTCTTGTCGCTTTTCTATTAGTTTTGCTGCTGAAATGGCTTTTACAGATTCCCCCTCTAGTCCTCATTGTATCATTTGCTCTTCTAGTTACATGCCTGCCAGCCAGTTTAGCACATAATCTTTGCTGAAAATATAACGCCAGCTTTTGAAAACAAAAAAAGCCACCAGAAAACACCTAATTCATCCGTCAGACCATGTCCAAAAGCCTTGGAACAGGTTTAACAGTCATTCACAGCAGCTGTGCTTTCAGGAAAACAATTCTGCACCACTCTGGCAGGATTTAAAACTGAAGCAGTTGCCTCAGTCTAGCTGAATTACAGCTCATTCTTCCTTTAATATGACCTGGGACCTTCCATTCCCCAGTGCTTTTGCGCCATGGCTCTGTCTATACAGACTTGAAATCCTAGATGCATTTCCCTCACCCCACTTAGTGGAAATGGAGGCAGACGCCATGTTACGGAAAGAGGGCGAGGTGCTTATCCAGACAAGATGAACTGGACCCGAGCCAAATGACTTGCATTACAAGGAATGACTGAAATGAAAGGACAGGAATGATTCAAGTTGGCCTCTACGCTTGAAATATTCCTAAAAGGTTTGGTATATTAAGACTTTGTGTGTGTTCGGCACCTTCCACCTGCAGTTCTCTGTACAATCATTATGCAAGTTTCACCTTTAGGCCTAGGGAAATCGAGGTCCAGGACAGACCATGTGTTGGTGAGTCATTTCTGCAAGGTCACCACAAGGCAATAGTAGAACTATGAGTCTAGATCACTCCGGAGTACTAACTCCCAACTGAGTATGCTGATCACTGAACATCGCTGCCTGTGTTCTCAGTTTAGTCCAAGTGGGATTTTTGGTTTTAATCAGGCATTCACTGCATCTGTCTGAATGCAATCTCCTTCATTTTTCCTTGCTTTACCCCCTGCCCACATCACAGCAACCATTTATCTGGCCAAAGAGCATTTGGAAGCTCATCAAGGATGCACCTTAATTGGCCCGGAGGGAGGAGAGGGGGGGATTGCTGCAGAGCAGCACAAGGCAATCCCACTCCACAGGGGTTGAATGCGCTGCCTCCACAGCACTGGTGTGCCAGTTCTGATAACACATTATGTATTATTTATGCACTGATTAATTACTCAGCTTAATGTGTATTTACAGCAACCTGCAGACTACATTGAAAAACACCAAACAAGGCTAGGAATGAAAGTGCCTTGCTGAAACACTTCATTTTCTCCAAGAGACCATTTTTAGTTTTCTTGTAAGACAAGAGAAGGAGAAAACAGCAGGGGAAACTGTTTTAGAAGACAAAGACAAAGTATGTTAAAATAAAAATATCTGCTCATTAAATAACAGATAAATACTAAGCTCTCACACTGCAGAGTGCACGCTGGGAGAAAGCCCCCCAACCATTCCCTTCCTAGGCAGGCTTTTCCACCTCTAATGAAAGTTCTAATTTAAAAAGCAAAAGCAGGGCTTACTTTAAATATATTCAAGAAGTGTTGGGGAACAGAAGAAAGGCAAAACGTTTCAGAGAAGGCATTTTATTTTCTCAGAAGATAGACGAAAACTTAGGTGACCTGCATTCCCCCTCAGGGAAAGGGAAAGCATAACAGTAAGGAAATCTTCAGTGCTTCCCTCCCCAGAGGAATGAGGGTTGCTTCTCTGATAGCTGCCAACAGCTCTTCTTTTAAAAATGTTTTAGTCCCTCCATTTGCAAAGCCACCGCACGGCTTCCAAATGTCCTGCCTGAAAGTGTGATGCAAGACTTGCCATAGCCCCTCAATACCACCACTGAACAGGTCAAAGGGCTTGCTATCAAATGATGCACTCAACTCCTGGCATATCCATTCCCTGCCTCACAAACAAACTACACAATTAAAATAATTCTCAGGCCTGTCACGAAGAGTGCACCACCACCAAATGACACTGCTTGATCTTATGGTGATGCACTGTGGCTTGGGGAGGGTCAGGTGCTTTTAGTCAATCACTCCTCAGTTACATCTTCACTTAGATTGGAAACTCTTCAGGGCAAGCACTACACCATTGGTCTTTTAAGCACCATGCTTGCAGTGCTGTATAATTACGTGGCTCATGCATTTAGACTCAGAGGTGTGGAGTTTGACCTCAATTGTTGACACCTCATCCAGAGTCATTCCATTATATACCCATTCCCTCTATACCTGAGAGCATATAATAAGATGTAGTTCCAGCAATATCTTAGGATATGTCTACATTTAAACCGCTGCAGCTGTGCTGCTGTAGCACTTCAGTGTAGACACTTACTGCAGAGACAGGACGGTTTCTCCCCTCATTGCAGTAAATCCACCTCCTTAAGAGGAAGGTCAATGAAAGATTGTTTTGTCAAACTAGCATTGTCTACAGGATGACTTGGGTTGGCTTAACTAACAACCCGAGCAACATAGCTGGGTCGATCTAATTTTCTAATGTAGACCAGTCTTTAGTTTCTATCAAGCATCTATAGTAACACTGAAATAGTGGGAAAGGGCAGTTAGCGCATATCCCTGGATGGATGCCATCACGAGGGGACAGTGTGATGCTCATGCATTTGACCTGGACAAAACCAGCAGGCCCACAACAGCATGGATTATAGATCATGGAGCCCTAAATACAACTAAATGGTCACTGGAATTATAAAATTCTAATATTAGCTATTGACTATATGGGCTATGAAAACAACTGTGTAGACAAGAAAAGGCTAACTTTCCTGAAAGGGAACAAGGCATGACAGGGAGTAAATGACTCACTGACTACAGTGACCAGAGGAAAGTGAAGCTGCACTTCCTTATATATCCCTGGGTGGGGAAGTGAATGCACAAGGACACAGCGGGGTGTACTCACAGTGCTAGTCAGATGTTCCTTGCTTGCGTAACCCCTGCACTGAAAATTTTGTATTTGTTGTTGTTCTGCATTTGTACAGCATCTAGCACAATAGGGTGCTGGACCATGACCGAGCCTCCTAGCCATAATTCTAAACAATAGTGCAGGTAGTGCACTAAGAAGAACCAATAGGATACTCTTATCTAACACGGGTGGAGTCAGACTGCTATTCTGGTGATACGTTTGTGATGAACTGGTAAAATAGTGTGTGTCACTCAGTTTCCCCATTCCATTTTGTAGTGCTGTCTGCTCAGACACATACAGCTAAACCAATGGGGGCTGCTGAGGTCCAACACAAGACAGGTAAAACAATGACAAGTCGGCTTCAGATACAGAGTTTTAAAGGAGTTCAGATAACTGATGGCTCCATCCAGGCTAGAATGGGGTACCCTCCCCAAGGCCAACTGAGATGAAAGGAGGCAAAAAATCAGCAAGCCCATAAAAAAGGTAGAGGGATTTGGGTGAGAAAGGAAAAGCTGACAGCTGGGAAGACACACAGAGATAGGAGATACAGATGCTGTGAGCAGGCTGCTACTCCTAGCTAGAGACAGAGCTAGCTGGGATGTGAGGGACTTATGAAGGTGCAACTGATATCAGCGTAGGCCTTTTACCGTTACGCTTTGCTCTAAGGGCAGGTCTACACTGCTATTAGACACCTGCAGGTGGTCAGACCAGCTGACTCGGGCTTGCAGGGCTCAGGTTGCAGGGCTGTTGAGTTGCAATATAGACTTCTGGGCTCGGGCTGGAGTCTTGGCTCTAGACCCTGCGAAGTGGGAGAGTCCCAGAGCTTGGGCTGCAGCAGCTGGAGTTGGAACATCTACACTGCAATTGAACCGCCCCCTAGACCAAGCCCGAGTCAGCTGGCACAGGCCACCTGCGGGTGTCTCACTGCAGTCCAGACATACCCTTAGAGGCCCAAGAGCTGACACCTGGGGGTGGTGCACTTGATAAGATCCAGAGAAGGAACACGGGTGCAACTAGCCTGGTAACCATGACAGTATTGGCCGAGATGTCATTTGAAAGGGCATTTGTATGGATTTTCATTCCAGAAGAATGTAGTAGTAGAAGAGAGATTAATTGCAAGTTTCTTGTTAAATCAATTCAAATAAACCGCAGAGATCCTGTGCTCCACATCTGGCCTGGCAGAGGTAGGCTGGAAATCAAAAGAAAGCCAGAGGGAAGAACAGTTAACTTTCACAATCATCGGCTAGACTAGTGTAATAAGAGGTTATATTAGTTATACCTCAATAGTCTATACCCCATAAAAAAGGGCTCAACACAAAAAGAATCTCTTGTGCATGTGAAATTTATTAAACAGATATTTAAATTATGCACTTGAATAGTATACAGGAATTGAGGTTTCCTCCTTTACAGCGTAGCAGAAGGAATTATAAAACCATCAATAAATTAATATTTTTCTCTTTACAGATAGCATCAGCAAATAAGAAGCTTGTTGCAAGAGTTGGTCTGCAGGTTTTCCCTGCTCTTCATCCCCTGGCACGTATAGCAAACATAATGATGGCGGGGATGGGCTAATATATACACTTCGCATCATCGTGACTCTGTACAGCACACCGGTAGCACACTTCAATCTGCTGTGAGCAGAGCAACACATCCTTCTCAAATCCCACAGAGACAAGGACGAATGCCAGCATGCACTTCTCATTCCTGACATCCTCATTCAGCTGAGGGCAGTTTTGTCTTAAGAAAATATTTAAACTCTCTTGAAATCTGATTTTTTTTCCTATGAAAAAATAAAATCCAGAATTTTTCAGTACTCCTTCTATCAGTAGATTCAGGGTTATAGCACTTAGAAAACCCCAGTGAGTGTACTGGCTACAACAGCATTCCAACCTTTCCCCTGAACAGTCCTTTCCTTGCTTTCCCAATACCACCAAAAATCACTTTCCTCCTTCCTCATTTCACATTCACCTGCAAGTGTTATTCTGCAAAATCCTGGGCTCTTTAAATGTACTCAGAAAGAAGAACTTGTTCAGCAGTCCAGAATAATCATACCTTTCAGAGAAGCGTTCTTCTAGAAAAATGACTCTTATGGGCTGACTGAGCAAACAGAAGAAGATGGACTGCAGCCATGCTCTATGCGGGCGCGCGTGTGTAAGACTTACACATTTTCTGCATTGGCCCATTACAGATATGACAGGCCCTGCAACCTCTTCCTTCTAAAACAAGCTTTTCCTGGCCTTTGGCAGACGGAAAGTAACAATATTTCATCTCTTCCCATGTCTCCCAGTTCTCCATGCTCATGGGGACATCTGATCACGTACATTAGCAAAATCAGTACTCACATTTCAGCCACTTCCAGCAACAGTGCAGCTGCTCCAGTGCTAGCAATGCTGTAAGAGATAGCATACAGATAGGGGTTCAGATGATTTTATCATCATATCATTGCTCAGGTTCTCCTGACAATGGTCTGAACACCAAGCCCTCCATTAGCAGCTTAGTTCTGGTATAGTTGCACTGTTGACAAATCAGGATATTTATTTTGCTAGTGCAAATGCACCTAAGGACTATGCTATAACACAAAACTGATTTGTTGTTACTCAAAGATTAGAGATGGATGTTACCTAGGAAAGATAATAGCTTCAGAAAGTCTTATTCTTTAAATATTGATGCTAACAACGCAGCAATATATGCATCCAATAACCCAATATAGCCGGATAATAACTAGGCCATATACAGTATTTATAAATTATTACAAATTAGACCCACACCCCTCAAACTAACAATTTTTAAACTGTTCATCTTGTGTTGCATTGAAGAAATGATTGAAGCACTTCCCCCGAATATGCTCCTCAAAAGAGATTTAAATTCACATATCCACCACCACATGGCAGAAGTGAAACAAAAGAACAAAGAATCCACATCGACATAAGTACAAAATGATAAGTCAATCTTGAGAAGTGATCTGGGACTGGTTACAAATACCAAACGTAAATACCAAAAAACGTACCTGGTTTCTACAGTTGAAAAAGAAACTGCAGACTGTTGTATCTGCTGAAGATGCCATTCAAGAATGAAGTATAATAAGATAGTCTTTAATGAAGCTATGAAAAAGGACAGAATTCCTCAAGGACAATTAGTCTGAACTTCTGAATATGGTGTTTAGCATTCTATTTAAACTTCAATGGAAAAAAATCCCAAAATAGTAGTAATTACAAAAGTCCAAACATTCTTCCACAGCCACCATTAGCTGCCAGTTTAATAGGATGAAAAAGAAGGACTGATGCCCCAGCTCTGCAGTGATATTTGGTGTAGATATAAAAGAAGACTGTGTCTCTAATAGTTAACACAAGTATGTCACAATGCACACAAAGGACAAGAACAACTTTTGCCAAAACATAGCACACATTTTATTTGACAACTAATTTACAAAAGCAGTTGAAGGTAGTTTTAAAGGCACTTGCCATATTACAGGCTGATGTAGTCTCAATAGAAATCTGTCTTGAATTAATTAGCAAAGACCTGGATCTCTACAAGGACAAAATGGAAAGACTTTTCACAGAAGCAATGGAACCTTTCTATTACTTGGCAAACATGACTGATCCTAAAGACAGAAGTCATAGCAAGAGGAATCAATTAGCTGAGACATGGCTGATGGAACATAAAGCTGAGGTCCTTTTTTCTCTTCTACCATTTAAAATTGAAGATCCAGATTTCTACTCAAATCTATGTTTATGAAAGAGGCTGCAGCAAAATGGCAGAAAACAGAAGGTAAAAAATCATGGAAAACAGAATACCTGAATTTTGAATGCTGTGATTTTCAAAAGAGCTCTTCTGCCTGCCCCACTCAGCAGCTATCTGTTGTGTTTGCTGCACAGTAGGATTTGTATAGTCAAATCTCTGTAGCAAGCTATAGCTGAAAAAACAAACTGGTAAAATTATAATCAGTTTCTAAGGTCAGATGCAAGAGAATGGTGCAGATACAAAGTTTTATTGGGCTTTACAGATACATACTTTATTGTACATCTACAGAATTTCAAGCTTTTCATTTTAGAAAATTTAAATGTTTGACAAGTATGTTCACAAGATTAATCACATTCTATGCACTGTGCTTCATTTAATACCATTTTGCATAGGATTTTTTGTGTCCCTCCCCTCCCCCACCAGTGGCTTTGCCTCCCCCAGGAAAAAAAACAAAAAACAAAAACCCACAACCTTCTTCTGCTGTCAATGCCCATATTGCTGATAACCATAGGCATGGATATTAGCAGCAAGTTCTACAGCTTGCTTCAACCATTTCAAGAGACAGCCTGACTTGACAGGAGAGAGAAGGGAGAAAAATAAAACCAAACTGACCTCACTCCCCTGAGTCACCACTGGATCAATAGCAAACATAAGCAAGCAATTATTAGAGGGAAGCAGCTAGCAGTCTCACAGCATATCTACCACCACCAGGGTTGACCAAGTGAAGAGAAAAAGAAAAGACAGGGGTTTGAGAGACAGCAATCAATGAAAGTGGCAGGTAAACTGTGAATTTAGACCAGGCAAAACCTAAGTCTGCCACATGAAAGCTGCATTTGTTCTCCAGGTATAAGCTTCATAAACACAACCATATGTACTTTATTAAAGCCACTAATGAGGGAAAGGCACTTCTCATCCTCAAGGGGCCGACTTAGCGGAAAGCTATTAGTTAATTTTCTTCCTGGACAGATGTGAGACTTGCACAAAAAGAATTGTAAACTAGACAGAAAATCCCAAGGATCTTTTTAGCAGCTGTTGAAAGAGAACCCTAGGGCCTGAGAGAACAGACTGTGCCTCATTCTACCCACTTTCATTATCAGCACAAACTTTAAAGAGGCCACAAGAAGTTCCTTAAAAAAGGATTATTCTGGATTTGAGGACCAGTTAACAGTCTGGCTGGAAAAGGAGCCTCCAGTGCACTGGACACAGATTATATTCATCTTGCAATCTGATGGTAAATCTGCACTACAAATGTTCCAGTGGCACTGCTGCGGCTACGCCACTCTAGTGGCAACACTTACTATAGCAACAAAAGGAGTTTTTCCCATTGCTGTAATAAATCCACTCCACCAAGAGAGAGTAGCTATGTCGACAGAAGAGTTCGGCTATCAGTGTAGCTGCATCTACAGTGAGGGTTAGGTTGACTTAACTACATTGCACAGGGAGTGAAATCTGTCGAAGCCCTGAGTGACATAGCTTGGTTGGCCTAAGTTTTAGGTCTGACCAGGCCCAAGGATTTACCTACTGCGAGACCTAAATCACTGCCCTTCCCTCAATAATTTTCAGGATCTTTCCAGCAAGTCAGAGAGGCCCTTATCTTGATGAGGAGACTGTCACTACAGCATTCATGCTGTATTTGCTCTGTATATATATGGTTCAAAACCCCAGACACTTTCCACCCACAATATCAACAAGTCTACTAAAGCGCTTCCTAAAGACTTAAGGAGAACAGCACACCCCAAACCTTCATTTTGTATCTTACCTTCACATTCCTTTCTTTTCCCTCACCACTAACAGCCTCAGACAAAAACCCACACTACTGAGGAATGAAATTGTGCCCTCGACGCATGTTTATACCATTAATTGATTTCAAGTAAATGGAAACCCCATGTCCACTAAAAGCAGCATTTGATCCTTTACCTGGTTTAAATGTAATCTTCCCTTCTGGGTAATCATTTTGAGACCACTGATGTGCCCTCCAGCCATCCATTTATGACCACTCTACACATTTATTAAGCATGTTCATGAATGTCTCCTGTTCAGGAGTAACGGGTGTGTCCTCTTGGCCACTAACAGTTCACACATGG
Source organism: Mesoclemmys tuberculata (assembly GCA_007922155.1). Classification (NCBI taxonomy): domain Eukaryota; kingdom Metazoa; phylum Chordata; order Testudines; family Chelidae; genus Mesoclemmys; species Mesoclemmys tuberculata. Next base: position 22,223,795 of record ML677084.1, on the reverse strand, counting down.
CAATCCAGGGCATGGAGACAAGTTTTATCAGATTTTAAAAAGCCTAATGATTTTTATTTAATGCGCCACAAGTGATGAGAACCTATCTTAGGGCTGGTCTATGCTTACCTCCAAGATTCGGCAGCAGTCGACAGGAGATACGCAAGCGACGTAAAAAACTTGCGTAACTCACGTCAACGCTGCTGATCAGTTCTGCCCGCTGTCCATACTGCGCTGCACCACTTTCGGAGGTGGTTTGCATAGGTCGATTTCTGGATTAACTGAGTGGGTCTTCGCAGACTGGTCAGTCGATCCAAAGAAATCGATCGGACAGCGGTGAATTTGTCACCGTCAGCATAGACCTAGCCTCAGCAGTCAAACAAAAAACGGCTAAAGATTATTAGTGTATTTCTACTTTACTCATTGAAAATTGTGAAAGATTCCAGAATTTCAAGTTACAACATGAAGTCTTTAGCTACAGTAATTAGAAAGAGTTTAGTTCCCTTGACTGAGTAATTTAGTTTCAAATAAAATTTCATCTCAAAACATTAGCAGCTCTGACACGATATCATCTCTGCTAGTCTGACAGCCTGAAGAAAAATGCTGTTTTCTTTCAATTTCTTGAGTGCCTAGATGTGCAGGCTCAGCTATAAATCATTACCAGCTGTTTATTCTCCAAAATAAAACTTTATTCTTAGCGTAAGTGCTTATTCAGGACCTGTGTCAATGTCCCGATTAAGCTCTCATGCTGTTATAAGCTCTGCCACGTCTGAAGCAGACAGAAAAAGCTATTCAAGTTCCATAGCAATTTAAGAGATTTACATAACAGATTGCACTTATACATACATTTATCTGTGCTGTTCAAGAGTGAGGGAACCATGATCAATGCTCTGCTTCTTACAAGGAAACACCCCATTTGTACAGGGTGAAACCCTGGACCCCCTGAAGTCAATGTCAAAATTCACATGGATTTAGAGGGCTAGAATTTCACTTACTTATACATAGGCTGTTGTGGAGAGCCTTTATTAGCAGAACTTACCCACTAATGCTTCCTCTCCGATGGCCCTAGGAAGTGACCAGTACTTGCTCCCCCAGAAAAAGAGTTAAAACCTAATAGAGCTGTTGGTCAATTGTGTCACACTGTGCGCTTTGCTATATATGCAACTTTGAGTTCATATTGCTGTCACTCCTGTCTTTTACCTCCATCTCAATTAGCTCATCAGCCACCGGACATGACTTCACTATTTAGATCAGCTGTTTTCTAGCTGGGGTCCACAGACTATGTCTAAGGGGTCCACAAAAGGTGACTACGAAAATAGTTTCTTTGATCCCAGAAAAGGCATTCTGTTTTTCTGATCAATCAAAAGCATGTTATTACCCCCACCTACAGGTCAAAAGCCAAAAGTATTGTTGTTACCATAGAAGCCCACAGTTTAATGCCCTTTCTCATGAACACAAGCAGCATTTATAGTTGAATTCTGTTCAGTCAGTTTTTGGTCTAAGCTTTCTATGGTAGGAGTCCACAAACCACAGGCTGAATTTACAAAGGGGTCCGCACCACTATTTGAAATTTTTTATGGGGCCACAAATGAAAATATGTTGAAAACCACAGATTTACATAATAAGCTCTTTGAGACAGAAGGTGCCTTATTTTGCACCAGGACCTCACATAGCACAATGAGGTTCCAATCCTACAATACAAATTAGTAACAGGGCAATGAGTTTCAAGGAAATTTCCTCAAGTTCACACCCTAAAGCAACCTAGATAAAGTAACTGACACTGTTATTTCTATGCATATAAATAGCTAGTCCTTTTCTGAGTATCACTAAAATACTGGCCTCAATATTGCTTCAAGAGCAAATTTCACAGATTGCTTACACACAGACTGCATGAAGTAGTCTTTTAATTTCATCATGGGCTTGTTTATTCTGGTATAAAGGGACAGGGTAAATAGCAGCCAGAGACATTCCTTAACTGAAACATTTTAGCATTCTTGGTCGTATCTCCTTTCCAAATTAGTCCATTCTTTTAAAATCCCTCTCAAAAAGAAATGTCCCACCCAATAACCTACTTTCATTGTCCTTCTCTGGATCTTCTATATTCCTGCTTTTCAGAGATGGGGAAATGCAAACCAAACACAATATCTGAGTTAGGAAGGGCTCAAATGATTTGGATAATGCTAGTATAATATTTTCCATGCTATTTTCTATTTCCTTAATATAGTCAAACAGGAATTTATTTGCCCTTTTGGGAAAGCAATGTTACAGGACAAATAGCTCCTGCTTTAGAAAGAAACGTCTCTATGTCAACCTGCCACTTCATGTTGATCCAACAACAGGGGGCCAGTGTTTTATAAGACTGACATTATCTCATCACGATACATAATCCAGTATTAATATCTTAGTTATTTTTAATAGTGGATTAGGGACTGGGGCAATGTGGAGACTGAGCCACAGAGGCAAGGCAAAACTGTAGGTTAAGTACCTGTTAACAGGTAGGGTGGGGAATGGGCCATGAAGAGCCGTGAAAGTGCCAATAAGTAGCTTAAATTGGATGTTAACAAGAAGGGGAAGCCAGTGGAGGGATGCAAAAAGAGATGTGACATGGTTAAAGTGACAGGCTAGGGAAATGATCTTTGCAGCAGCATTCTGAATGGGTATAAGCAGGGCCAGAAGGCATTTGTCAATATTAGATAGATGGATGTTGCAGTAATCAAGACACGAAATGATGATAGCCTGGATGAGAGTTTTAGCTGTGTGGATGGACAGGAAAGGCCAAATCTTAGAGATGTTACACAGAAAGAAATGGCTATATTTAAATATAACCAAAATGTGAGGACCTAGAGAGAAATCTGGATGGCAGCCAAGTTATGAGCCTGTATGACAGGCAAGACAGTGATTGAGAAAGGAGGAAGAGGAAAAGGCTTGGGAGAAGATTAAGAGTTCTGTTTTAGCCATTGAGCTTGAACTGATAGCTACACATCATCAAGGATGTCAACGAGACAAACTGAAATTTTAATTTGAAAAGCAGGAAACAGGTCTGGAGAACAGAGGCAGATCTGAGAATTGTCAACATGTAGATCACAGCTGAATTTGTGTTTTCAGACAAGATTAGCCAGAGCTAGGGGGAGAAGGGACCAAGGACAATCACTATGGAACCCCCACAAAAAGGTGGAAGGCACATGAGGAGGATCCTCCACTGGATCAATTAAAGAGGCAGAAGAACCAGGAGAAGACAGTCATAGGAGCTCAGTGACAAGATTTCAAGAACAGCATAGTCAACTGTGTCAAAGGCAGCTGACAGGTCAGGAAGAATGAATATGGATGGAGTAGTGACAGAAAGATGTCTATGAAGAGGTCATTACAGACTTTGGCAAGAGAAGTTTCAGTGGAGTGCCGGGGCAGAAGCCAGATTGGAGAGAGTTCAGGATGAAATCTGGAGAAGAGGAACTCCGGAGAACAATCAAACAGCATGTTCAATGAGCTTTGAGATGAAAGGGAGAAGGGGTAGTAGCTGGAGAGGCAAGTGGAGTTGGGTTGTTTTTTTTAAGATAGGAAAGACTAAAGCTTGCTTGTATTGTGAGAGGAAAGAATCAGAGGAGAGAGCGAGATTAAGGAAAAGAGTGAGGGAGGAGATGATTGTGGTGTAAAGGTGAACAGGAGATGGGATGGGATCCCTGGGGCAGTAGAAGCGTTACAAAAGATGAGAAACTTCTGCATCTGTCACAGGAGGAAGCAACAGTTGTAAGAGGGGAAAGGAAGGCAAACTGGGGGATTACAAGATATTTTGTCCATTTTCTCGTTAAAAAAAAATCAGAGATTCTATGTGGAGAGAGACTTGGAGACAGAATGTGACGGTTTGAGAAGTAGGTCAAAAGTGGCAATTGTGAACGTGGGATTAAATTAAACTGAAAAGCACAGCTACTTAGCAAGGAAGGTGGCATAACAGAAGTAGGAGAAAGCTAATTTGTAGGGCAGAAAGTCAATCCGGTGATGTAATTTCTGCCAGAGATGCTCAACTGCCCAAGAGCAGGAGTGGCAGAAGTGGATGCTGGGGGTGAGCCAGGGTTGGAGGTTGGCAGGGCAAACCTTGCAATGGGAGAGAGTGAAAACAGAGTCAAGGATGGTGGAAAGTGAAGCATGGAGAGTGACTCAACCACCACATCAATAGAAGAGAGGAAAAGATAGCAGGGAGGAGGGCTGAGAGCATACAAGAAGTCATCAATATTGATGGAATGGAAGTCACAGAAAGGGCATGAGGGAGGGGGCTAGTGGGCAATGCTAAAAGAGACCAGGTGAGAGCTGGACAGGGGGAATTAGGCAGAGAGAAATTGGAAAGAGCAGTGCTTGGTGAAGACCAATCAAGTGAACCTTTGGGTGAGCGGGACAGTTGAATTAGGACAGCAAGTTGAATGAAGAGGTGAGGAAGAGGAAACGTGCAGCTAAGAGGTTGGATGGGACACCAACAAGAAAACTGAAATCCCTGAGGATGTATGTGGGAGACTATGAAAAGAGGAAGAGTGAGAGCCTGGAGTTGAAATAAGAGAGAAAGCTGATGGGGAGGAATTTGGCAAACAGTAGATGGCAGCAACATGAAGGGGGAGAGGAGAGAAAAGTTGGGTGAAGTGCTGTTCTAAGGAAGAGAAAGAGCAGGAAGAGAGAGGGAGAGGCCTAACATCACCATCATGGTCTGACGCCAGACAGGGAGTGTTAGAGTAGCTCTGTGAGAGAGGATAGTTGAAGAAGCAGTGTCAGACAAAGGGATCCACATCTCAGAGAGCCAGGAGTTAGAGGAGGCGAGATATGAACCAGTCATGGATGGCCATAGTTTTAAGAGAGGGAGTGGGCATTGAAGAAAGAGAAAAGGAGAAGGATATGCACGAAGTCAGGAACAGTGGCATAAAAGAGGTGGGGTAGGTGATGGGAATGGGTCTGAGAAGTGCAAAGGATGATATGGATAAAGGACCAGGTTGGAGCAAATATCACTAGGTGTGAGGAGGACAGTGTGATGTGAGATAAGGATTTGTGTTGGTGGGGAAAAAAAGAGGAAGATTGGGATGGGGAGAGAAAGAGGAGCCGCCTGAATGGCTGGGAACTGTAAAGTAAAGAGGGCAACAAGGAAAGGGAAATGGAGCTATGGCCCGGGGGGGGAAGGAGGAGAGAGATGGGGACGGGACAGAAGTTGTGATGAACAAGAGGGCCATGGTAAGAGCAATGAATGAGTGGCAGATGGACAAGATTACATTAAAAAAAGCAGTGTGAAGGTTCTCACTCCATCCCTTCCACTAATGCTATCAGGGCAAATCTGCAGCAACAAAACTAATATTCCAAGGGCATTCATGAGAACTCCTGCTTGAATAGGATTGACCCCTTGTCTGACCTGGAGAGGCAAATCAAATACAGTGTCTTGACACCAGCTTTGGCCAATACCAGATGCCTCTAGAGCAGTGTTTCTCAACTTTTTGGATACCAGGGAACGGCTTGCTGCTTTCCTAAACCATGCCACAGAGCTCTCAGGGATCGGCATCAGTCAGTGGACTGTTAGTTGTGGGACTACTGCTTTTCTCTAGAGCAGTGTTTCTCAAGGCCCTTGCCCAACTTTGCCCCCTATACAGTATTATGCAACTGGCTATTACTTCTGGACCCTTTCCTGCAGGGATCAGCTTAAAGTAAAAACTATAATAACGATTTAAGGTGCAAGATGTCTAACCATGGATATGATCGGCAATAGTATTATCCATCCCAGTTCGTTCCACTCACACCAGCCTTTGTGGCAGCAAAACCTATAGGCAGACTGCACTGCAAATTAGTGTTTCCTTTATCCGTCTGAAGCTAGCTAGATACTCATACACCATATATCCAGATGGACACAGACTATCTGAAACACTTCGAAAGTTCAGCATCCTGTTACTTGCCTTTGATTCTTCTATCTTCTACACAATTGTCAAACGCTATACATTTCACCTGCCCTGAAGGGAAAGTCATTCCCTCCCTGTAACAGGCTGAAATGACAACATTTCAGAATCCTATACTTAGTCAACAACATAGAACAGTGTGATAGACTGACTGCAGTAACACACCCGCAAGGATCTAGGGCTTAGGGATTGGAACACTAGCCTTCTTAACCAAGCATCACTACTTCATATCTTACTGGAACCTTCTGATCTTCAAAGCTTACAAATACCTTCAGGTTAACCTTAAGAGGAAGGATAGGAATTATTCTGTTTCAGAAAACAGCAGGACAAAAAGGAATGACCAGAAACTAAGGAGAAAGAGTTCAGGTTGCATATTAGGGGAACATTTTTAAAGTCAGCAGTTGGGCAGTGGAGGCTCTCTGACTGCAGTGATATTAAAAGAGATTAGATAATATTTCACATTTATTTAGTGTCTCTGGTTCCTCAAATGCTTTGCAGTCTACACAAATACAGCACTGTTGACACACAGCCAACTCTGGAGTGGCAGCAGCAATCGACTAGCACACAGCAACCATGCATGTTAGGGGGTATGGGAGGGAAAAGTTTAGCCAAGAACTCAAGGGCATACCCAAACTTTTACAAAAATCAGCAGAAAATCATTAAAATCTACACAGAGCAGACAGGATCCTACTGTTGGAAGTCTCCTCTTTAAGCCCCATGCACTGTAAGCTGCATGGAACCCTTATTTTTCAGTGCTAGCAAGGATAAAGGGCTGAGCTGACCCTGACAGGATTTAAACTTACCATCCCCAGGAACCTAGATGTTTGAAACCTGGATGCTTGGATTTCTGGCCATCCCCTAGCTAGCTAAGGTTTTAGTAAGAAGGCTGAAGCAACTATTCTCCTACTTTATTCTCCAAGGAAGGAGAAGTTAGCCTTGCAAACAGCAGTGGGTCAGATTCCATGTACCAAGTGGACTTTTCTGGCCTTGCTGTCTGGATACTGCCAGTGTCAATTACATTGTCCTTTCTGCTGGAGAGTAAGTTGCCTTCTAATGATGCTGTGGTACAATCCAAACCTTCATAGGCTGGAAGCCAGAACTTGGAACAGTTCCAGATTCCCATTAAATAATTGCATATCTCACCATTATGATAACATATGGACTATTTAACTCAATGAGAACACCTCTGCTATTTGTTACTTGTTACACTTAGCCTTCTCCCCTATTCAGAAGCCACTCACCTCCCAGACAGAGACTAAAACCCCTGGCTCCTAAAAAAGCTTTTTAAATTGAAATTTTTATTACTTCATATAGAACTTCAAAAGGTTCATCTTCTGTAACATGACTGTCTCCAACTGAAAAGCCAGGATCCAGTTTAATCTCTACAGTCTTCTGCCGTCCATAAAGCACTTAAGTGTCACTCACACAATTAGTGACGAAAATGAAACCTTCTGCCAACTGGCCCCTTTCCATTTAATCGGAAAATACGAAGCTCTTGTGTTGATGATTTCACTACGACAGCATCTGCCTGGTATTAGCTATTAGCAGCATTTGTCTCTGTTATGTCAATAACTCAAGGCAGTTATGTGCCATTACTGAATGGCTCAGTGTTGGGTACAGACTCCCACTTGTTTCAGCTGTAGCACCTGTTAGCTTTGTAGTTGGTTACAGTTTTGCCTGCTAATATTGCTATTTCAGAGTCTGCCAGCATCACTGTTAAATCCCTATCTGCAGCTTAGAGCTTGGCCAAGGCTTCACATATAAGGTCTAAATTCTTGCAACCAACTCCTTTTTCAAATTCTTTGCTTGTTCTCGTGCAAAAATAGAAGGGGAGGGGGCCTCATTATCTTTCCCTCAGGTCTGATCGACACTTAAAATTCATACCAGCAAAGCTATGTTGGTTGGGAGGAGGGTGATTTGCAATGGCAACTCCTTCTCGTTGGTGACACGCTCTCTTTCCCTTCTCAGTACACTCTGTAACTAATCGTTAGTTTCATTGTTCTTGTAGTGATTGTGGTGACATTAATTACCTCTCAGCATCTTGTCGTTAATTAGCATCAAACTTATTAAATGGAGATGTGGTGTGAATTGTTTGCATTCTTGTCTAAGACACTTCACTGAACCGTTTAAAGCAAGTCTCCAGTCAGACAAGGATTTTTCCATGTCAGGTCTACTTGGTTCACTGAGCAGAGTCAAAATTGGCTTTTGACATCTCTGAAAAGCTGACCTGACATCACTCTGAAACCACTGAATGAAGGGCAGTCAACACAACTAAGCACTGTTATAACTACAGAGCATTCGTTTGAATTCTATTCTGACTCATAAGCATGATCACCGGTCAACTTCTGGCTCCAGAATCTTTATTGTCAAAGATAGAGATGGGAGAAAGAGCCCCATCTTATTTCCTGGTCATGCGCTGAAATGGCAGTTAGAAAGCCATGTCTGAATTAAAGGAGAATGGACATGAAGTACCAGAAGCCATTTCCATGATTTGTCATAACTCTACTTTCATATTCATTTTAATATTAGTGATTGCTAATGGACTAACAATACAACCACCCGGAAGCATCCTTCATTTAACCTGTAGCCTGAAAATGCTTTACAGAGTTAAAGCAAAATATAAAGGCAGAAAGAAAATAAGAGAAAAGACGTTTTCAGATGAGATCTTAAACTACCATGCAGAGGCAAAGAAATACAGGAAGACTGCTCTGGAAGGCAGAAGCTACAGTCAAGAAGACTCTTGTACCAAGTGTAATTGAACTGTGTGGAGGGACTAACCAAGAGGTTACTGCTAGATGAGCAGATGAAGAAAGGGACTGCAGAAAGAAATGGCACATGAGGTAGGCTGCAGCAATTCCATAGAGGATTTTAAAAATACATTGTTTTAAGTAGATCTGCTTTGTAACTGCTGTTAAATATTTTAACACCTGATTCTACAGCTCAGACACACAAGTAATCCCACTGAAGTCCAACCAGTCCCATGAATAAGGGTTGCAGGATAAGATCCTTATTCAAGTGCAAAGGTCTAACCTTAGTGTGACACTGGCAGACCGTGTGCCAGCTCTGTAGCTGTCAGCTGAAAACTGACAAATTCATAGCTGGAAACCAGACCAGCTCACCTGGATGTCAGTATAGTTCAACATGGGTATTAGACTTAAAAGAATGCATTTAGACTCCACGAAATGCTGGGAAGTTGTTGCATGCATTAATTTTACTCAATGTCCTTATTCCATGCTATATGTTTTGCTTCCCAACTGTAAAAATGCTTACTCTGAACCTGTGAAGCCAGTCATGGGGAAAGGTCCACCACCCATCAAGGACAATCAAAACTAAACAGGTCATTGTGGAACATCAGGATCCAAAGCCTTGGCTAATGGCCCTCTCACACCCATGAAGGTGCTAAGCGCAGGAGAGCATGAGCCATCAGCGTGAATGCTGAAAGAAGGAGATAAAAACAGGGACACAAGAAAATTTTCTCTTTCACCTGCTGTTCAACTCTGACAGGGCTGGAACTATGAAACAGAAGCAGAGAAGTCCAGGGTCAACACGGGTTATCCCTAAAAGACATTCAATGCTTCTTCTTAGCATGTGTGCAGGGTGTCTCAGGTGACACGTGACCAGGATTCATCACTAAATTTGGTCCGCTGGTTGGATCATTAGCTGCCCCAACTTGGGCCAGGTGCTGACAGTGATTGTGATGTGAATGCTGATTCATGCTGACAGGTGATTACAACTGTGTCATCTTTTAAAACCATAGAGTAACTAATTTGTGTACATATTTTTGCCTGCTTTAATCCATAAATAACTCATTTCTTTTTCCTAGTTAATTCATCCTTAGTTAGTTTACTATCGGATTGGCTACAAGTGCTGTCTTTAGTGTGAGATCTGAGATACAAATTGACCTGGTGTAAGTGACTGATCTCTTGGGACTGGAAGCAACCTGAATCTTTTGTGACCTTTGGTGTACGGCAACCATCACCAAATCCAGCTTGCCTGAGTAGCAAGATGGACAGTTCTCTTGAAGTACTATAACACTTACTTAATGGAGTGCCCAATAGTTCACATTTGTTACTGGGTTGGTGAAAACTAATTATAGAACATACCACCAGATTGGGGTGTCTGCCCCGGTTTTTTGACAGTCTGCCCCGAGGCTGGCACTCAGGGTTTTGAACCAATCCAGACAGCATGACACTTAGGAACAGAAGGCTTACACACTTATAAGCCATCACAAACATATACCATAATGCATCACCTGAGAAGGCAGTGTCTCACTGCACACTAATAAAGTCAATGACTTAGAAACAAATTTGCTATTTTAATCAGAAGGCTAGAGATATCTGAAAATCACCAGCATATTGGAATAAAGTGGTTTCTACTGTCATTCTGAGCTGTATTTTCTCAGGGATTCCAAAAACATACCTGCAACATGTGTGTAGCTCTATGCACACTTAGCTATTTGATGTGTGCAATTTAGAGATATTGTAGACATCATTTCAAACCCCTGGGATTAGAAGGATAAAAAGCCTAACCCAAACTTTACACCTATCAAGGGTATTTCAGGATCCATGTTTTGCCCAGGAACCCTCCATTAAAACATGCTGTCGCACCATACAAGCAGGCATACAGTTTCGTCTTCTACAGCACCAACAAAAATATATGGTGCTGTTATGATTACTGCATGAGCCCTCATCACTCTGGCTCCTATTAAGGTTGGAGGTGTCTGTTCATTCATTTTCTATAATTAGTAAAGTCACTGACTTGACTATAATTACTGCCACTATCATTACAACTAGTTGTTCTGGCTTCTCCCCCAACCCCCTCATCTGCACTGGGACAGGCCTGTTATTAGCCCCTGTGTTATTCTCTCTGTTAGTGCAATGGGTGCGACTGATTATATCCTGCCAAACAGTCTCACTTACACACAGCAGTAGCTGTGAAGTCATTCTCAGAGTCATTCTCTGCACATCTGCTCTAACACAGATTATGAATTTAATCCTGAAAGGCATTACTCTGATAATCTCCACATATTATGAACAGTACACATCTTATCCTCCACGCATGCATAGCCTCTGGAAATAGGCTAGGTATCTATGTAGTCCTAGCAAGGTAGGCCATGTGAACCTCTCTTTCTCATGCTCTCTCACAAGTGCACGTGACAGAAAACCAGCACGTAACTTCTTCTCCCATACTGATACCTCCTGACTCCCTTGTCTTCTGACCAGTAACCATTATATGTAGGGGCCAACACATGACCTGTGTCCTTAGTGTGATACCCCTTATCTCTTCTCTTCTCTTCGGTCCTTATCCACTGAAGTTCAGTGCACACACAGCTCACAGCACCAGTTCAGTGATTCCTGGTCCTTGACTACCAAAATATTCAAAGTGTCATCTCAGCAGGAGGCAAGCAGCTCATCTCTCCAGGGCTGTGGTCCTCATACCTGCCCTTAGCCTCATGACCCCATACTGCTGCAGGCCAGAATTGCAGCATCGCCCCTGGGCAGTACAAGCTGACCCAAGGACTTCACGATCATCATTTGATACATCCTCCCCTGGAGGATGGACCTGTGCACAGACTCTCTTTCCAGCATAGCTCCCCCGACTTTTAACTTTCTGAGGGAAGAGACAAGCGTGTAGCCCATTCCCCAGAAAACAAGCCCCCTAAAGCCTGCACTCCAGATGCTCAGATCACCCTCAGCCTTTGAACTGCAGTCTCCTCTTCCTGTTCTTCACCCCAAGCCGCGTCCTACAGAGAGGAGAGGCCATGCTTCAATCTCTGATGTGGGGCAGCCAGGATAGTGCCCAGCCTTCCACCCCCAACCACTAACCCGCAGGCACCTCAGGAGAGAGCCCCCCCACCACAGCTTGCCACCTCCCCTTCCTACCATCTGTCCCCCCACCACAGCCCAGCTCCCCACACACAGCCCAGCCCCCCTGCCCAGCACCTGTCCCCCCAACATAGCCTGTCCCCCAATATAACCCAGCCCCCCTTCCCGCTGTCTGTCCCCATCACATAGCCTGTCCCCCCACAGCCCCGCCCCGCGGGAAGGGCGCACGTGCCCCCCCTGGCGCGGCGCGCGCTGACCTGCAGGCGCTGCAGGTAGGAGGCCGGCGCGTAGCCCGTCTCGCCGGAGGCCGCGCGGGTCACGAGCCACCAGTGCTGGTTGCTGCGCTCCAGCAGCAGGAAGGTGTCGCCGGCGGCGAGCGGCAGCGAGTTGGGCTCGGCGGAGCGGAAGCTGTACAGGGCCCGGTACATGGCGGCGCGGCCCGGCTCTGCCCGGCCCGGCCCGGCCCCGCCCCGATGTCAACACCGCCCCGCCCCCAGCGCCGACGTCACCGACGTCACCGCCCCGCCCGCCGCCCGTCTCTGAGCCTTTGGCGACCCCTGCTGGGCCGGCCTGGCGCGTCTGCTGCCCCCCATGGCCGCCAGGGGGCACCCCTCCCTCCCCCTTGCGGCTCCTCCCCCCCGGGGGGGGCACCCCCTCTCCTCCCCTCCCCTCCCCTCACCCCATGGCTCCTACTCCCCCCCAACAGGGGATACCCCCTTCCCTCTCCTCCCCTCATGGCCCCTGCCCCCCCCCCCGCATGAGGCACCCCTCCTCCCAATGGCTCCTCCCCCCCAGCATGGGGCACCTCCTCCCTCACTGGCTCCTGGCATGGGGCACCCCCACCTCCCCATGGCTCCTGCCCCCCCAGCATGGGGCAGCCCCTCCCCCTCCACATAGCTCCCTCCCATGTCATTACGGTCACCCCCAGGCATATCCCATTCTTTCCCCCACCACATCGCGCTCATCTCCTCCTCCAAGTCCCTGCCACCTCTGCCACCCCATCTTCCCGGGCATATAAACGCGCTGCATATCCCCACGCTGAATCACTCTCACTGCCAGTCCCCCCTCCCTTGCCTCCCATGGTGCCCTCCTCACCCCAGCTCCGGGTGTGACTAAAGTCACTGCAGGGTGCACAGCTCTGATTCTGGAATACGGACATGTGTTTTATTAAATACATGGGGATGGATTTCACCTCCTTTACACTGCTCTGCCAGTGTAAAGGGGCCATAAGACTGAGCCCTAAGGGGACTTGCACCATGCAGGAGTAGCATAGGACAGATATATGTTGCCCTATACTCCCTCAGCACCTTGCCACCCTTAGTGTAGGGGCGAAGGTGGGAGCGGCAGAAAGGGGTGAAGCCACAGCATTTTGTACTCTGGCTATTGCGGAATGCAGAACAGCCCATTGGATGCCCACTGAGTTGCTGCAAGTTACAGCATCCTCCACAGTTGGGGACAAAATATTAGGATGTATAAGGAAAAGACTAGGGAATAATATTTCAAATAATACAAAACCATGATATAAATCAAAGGTTCAACCTCGTCTGGAATACCCGGTGCGGTACTGGTCACCTCATCTCAACATTTTGAGGGCGCTATTGCAGGTTCAGAGACAAGCAAGCAGAGTGATCAAGGTCCTAGAAAAACTCACAGGAAGAGAGCTGGAGAGGATTGGATATTTATCTTAGAAAGGAGATGAACAAGAGGACATACGATACAAGTGTATAGTATTACACACACAAAATTGATGTTAAATGAACATTAATACATTTGCAAAATCAAGCACTCAACCACCTGTGCTCCCTTAATTCAACCCCCTTGTGCCTCTGCATTATAGTAATCTTTAATTACATGATCACGCACAGTTTTGTCCGCCAGATCCCTGGCTCATTCAGTGCATAGGATGGCTGGACGGTGCTCACTGAATGAGCAGCTGTTCAATAATTTGTTTTCTCCTTGTTGTTCAATGTGTGTCTCTAGGCCTTATTTACTGCATGTTATATGAACCTTGCTCTGAAAACAGATTTATTACAGTATGTGAGTGCTGCACTAACATTCATTTATTTTCACAATCACCTTGTGAGATGATTGGGCATTACTATCCCCATTTTACGGATGGAGAGATGAGGCACAGAGCGATTAAGGTCAAAAGTAGAGCTCACTGAGTATGAGATTTTCTGTTTTGCTAAAATGCCCAAGACTTTGAGAACTTTTTCGTTCCATAGCAGAACAGGAGAAAAAAGAATCTCAGATGTTTTCACAGAATGACTGCCTGTCATTCTGGAGGGCAGCGCAGACCAGGTAGCTGACCAGCTGCGGCATTGGCCACTCACCTCCCCGAGAAGGTGGGGATCCCTCGGTTCCATGGCAGTTCACCAGTGCCCTGGACCCTGGGAGCTTGGGCTGCGGAAGAGCTGTGAGCCGAAGTCCTCAGTGTTTCCAGGTTCTCTGCTCCCTGTCAGCCCACCAGGCAGGCTGGCAAGAAACCAGGCAGGCAGGGTTCCACTGGCAACCTTTCTCGTGGAACATTTCCATTCTGACGAACCAGCATTTTCTGGCAGAAAAATGATTTGCCAGAAAATTTCCAACTAACTCTATTCAAAAGTTTCTATGATTTTGGGTGTCCAATCTGACACACCATAACTTGATTTTTCAGAGTTCTAAGCTTTATAAAACATTTTCTCTGTTAGTTCAGAAGCTCCTGTTCTCCCTGTCTCATAACACAAGAACTAGGGAACAGTCAATAACACTGAAAGACAGCAAATTCAAAGCTGATAAAAGGAAATATTTCTTTGTGCAACACACAATTAATCAGTGGAATTCACTGCCACAGGCTGTCACTGCAACCAAGAACAGCATAATTCAAAGATGGACTTGACATTTATATGGATAGGAAGAATATCCAGAGTTGTTATAGTAAAAAAAAATTAAATTAAATTAAGAAGGGACATAAAACTTTATTGCTTTAGAGTTGACACCAATCATTACAAGCAGGGAACTGGCCTAGAAGGAAAGAGGTTCTGATTCAGTGTGGCAATTGCTGTGTTCTGAAGTCAGTCTCTCAGCCATTCAGCCCAGGCTGCTGTCACGTACATTTAGGCATTAATATTGTATAATGTGGCAGGAGTCTGATCATTCAATGAGAAAATTAGAGCTCACAAAGTCACTTAAATGAGAGAAAGTTCAAAGACCAGTGACTATTAGCAAACAATGCAAAAAGACAATGGAAATTATGCAACCTCTGGTTTAATGAATACCCAGCAGAGGGCAGTAAAGATTCACGAAACAATAAGGACATGTTTCATTGTCAGTTTTCTGCACAAGTACACTAAATACAATGGGCACAGCTGTGCCCTCGGATTCGTACAGTGGCGTAAACCAGAGCTGTGCAAGCAGATCAGAGGGTGGGACTGGGCCTAGTGAATCTCAAAGTACAGCCATACCACTTGGTTTATTCCCAATGCTAAGTCAAGAAAACCACTATGAAATGGCTTTCAGAGCATTCTGGGTAATCATGTAAACAAGCATAGAAACCATCTCACTTTGCTTCAGAATTGCACGCTTCAGCACAGACGCAAGGAGCACTGGAAGTGGAGCACTTTCCCCAAGGCCAGTTTTCAGGCTCTGTGCTGCCTCTCAACCTCCTAACCACCCAGGCCCTGATTCTGTGTGATGCCTCAAGAGACACAGCCCACTGGAGGAGAGGAGAGGGCAAAGATAAATTTAAGCCACTTGTGCTCCCTCCCAATTCTGGGCCCCAATAGGAGCTCAGCTGGCTTCTGGTGTGACTTACAGCAGTCCCAGCAATTAATTAGCGGTGGTAGACATACCAGCATCTGGTAGCGGGGTAGACATACTGGAATCCGATAGCGGGGTAGGCATACTGGAATCTGATAGCGGGGTAGGTGTACTGGGATCAGTTTGCAGAGCCCTTGCACTAGGTTAGTATTGGTCTTTGCACCGTACCATAATAATCTTAGCCCATGAACTATGATGGTATTGGATTGAGTGGGTGCTTCAGATCTGTCCATGTCAGCATGCAGCGTCTTTGCAGTTTACTGGTGGCACATGGTCACTCCTTGTGCAGTGAACTGTCTGTCAGCTAGGTGCCCCTACTGAACTTTATGTCCTGTCAAAAATGTAACTAAATTTAGAAGCGTTTTCCCCCTCTAAGCAGAAGCTTATGAGGATGGACTCTAAATAGGCATCAGAGAGCTATGGGACTAGAGCATGGTAGCCCCACAGACAGAAGAGCCAAGGTGGCAAAGAGAAGAGGTATCTTCCAGCTAAGGAACAGGTCCAAGGCAAAGGAATCAAACCTACAGCCTGGAGAGTGGGCTCTGTAATGAGGACAGTGAGTTCTTAGGGAAGGCCTGGGATAGTGAGAGAGGAGGTGGGAGAGCTAGCGATTGCAGAGACAGGAAAGATCAGAGCAGGAATCGCAGGTGGAGTCATCATGAGACTGTGCAAAGCCAAAGAGGATATGATGGCAACACGGTTAGGGAAAAGCTTCCAGGAAGGCCAGTAAGATCCAGGAGACTAGATGGATGCGGAGAAGTAAACAGGCCTGATTCAGGTGATGGGGCCCGTCCAGTAAACATTACGAAGGAAGAGTAGAAAGGACTTAGTTGAGTTATAGAAGGGGAGGTGTACACTGATGGTCTATGGTTGTGAGGCAGTCAGATGCAGTGACTAGGGATGGGATGTAGCTTAGATAATGCTGGGAGACAGCCCCGCTGCCTGGATGAAACCCTGGGTACAATACATGTACTGGGCAGCCAAGCTTTTGGCAAAGTTTCCAAGTGCACAGTGTTGCCAACTCTCACTGTTTGTCACATCTAGTGATACTGGATGGTTTTTCTTAAAGTCCCAGCTCCCAGATACTTGTGATAACAGGGGAAATCGGCTTACATTTGGGGAAAAAAGTGTTTCAAGTCCTCATGGTTGTAGAGAAAAACTTGAGAACATGAGCTGAACGCATTCTGAAGGCTCCAGAACCAGAAGGCAAAGAAAACCAGCCCAACGTTTACTAATCTTTGAAAATCTCATCGTTTTTAAGCCAATTTCATGATGTTTAGAGGTCTAGCTCATGACTGCTGAATGCACGGGGTTGGCAATAATCACTCTGACAAGCAGTAATGAGACAGGTCTCCCTGACATGTATGCATTTTATGGGTTCCCAGTAGAGAAAGAGGGTCTCTTTGGGCAAGTAGGTTATCAGTACCACCCTCTTGGCAAGGAAGTAGTTACTCTCCTACCTTCTCAGCCACAGCGGAACAGACAGAGGAGGTGGAGAATCGAAGTCCAGGCTTTGTATGTCCAGGTTGGCTTGCATTTCAGGGCGAGGTTTCCTTACTCTGGATCATATCAAACCCATTTGCTATGGTCCTCAAGGAAGGATGAATGTCTCCTATCCTCCTACGCATCTCTGTGTAGAACAGAAAGGCCTCCCATGGGCTGGCTGCATGGAAGGCCCACGCCACCAGCAGCATGGTCACGCGCAAGGAGCTGAGTCCATTTCCCATCCCCAGGGAGATCTGGCAGGTAGAGATGATGGATTCCCAAAGTTCAGTAGCATGGCTGGCTGGTGCGGGTCAGTGAACAGCTCTGGTAGAAACCACCACAGGGTACACAGTCCCTAGGCTGGTAAACAAACCATCTACACCCTAGCCCAACATTCAGTGTTTTGCTTCTACCCCTTTGTTGGGGATTTGACTGAAAAGCACACAAAGAGACTCACTGTTAATCACAGGAGCTGAGAGACGCTGACACTGTGACCTGTCCATGCCTAGGGCAGCCCACCTGAAAATGCCAAGGCTGCAAAAGGAGAGAAGATTCTCCCAAACTGGTGGCTATCACTGCAGTTAGATTCACCAACCAGATACGCACAGTGCTTCTGAGTCCCCACACTGGTTATCAAGGAGTTAAAAACAAGAAGTTACCCAGCCCCCTTTATTCCGTTTCAGTCTCTGGCTCCCAGTTAGCAACTAGGTCCAGTAAAGATGGGAGAAGGGGGTTTGTTTTGTACTTAAAGTGTCAGGCAGCAAACCCTGCCCCCCCACTCAATGACCTGCGCTGACCTGTTGGGGGGAGGGGGTTTCCTTTCTCCCAGGGCCCTTTGACTTCTCCTTTTGTTACATCCCCTTCCTGTCCCGGCTCACCCCACCCACATTACCCACTCCCCATGAACTTTCCCTCAGGGCTTCCTGCTGCTGGCCCTGCAGTTCCCTCACACCCTCCCCTCTTCTGCCCAGACCCAAAGGAACCATCTGGTTCCAACATTGTGTCCTCTCCTGCTAAGAGACATCGCCTTCACACCATGCTCACTGGTGCTGCCTGTATCATCTCCACCGTAGGACACAAACCCCCCGAGCCAGCCCGTCCCATGGGGTCCCCTTCCCAGACTCTCTGGGCCCTGCAGTCAGCCCCTGGGCTTCGCTGAAGGGTGGCTGTCAGCACTGTCACCATCCTACACACAGCAGGCACCTGCCGGGCCAGGTGCAGACAGCGCCTTCCCTGGAATGTGCCCGGCTGCTGTTTGCACTGAGGAGAATGGAATCTTATTTCCATTAGGTCAGCAGCACAGCATGTGCTATGAGGTGAATGCAGCAACCCCCACCTCCCACACAGCCTCTGACCGCACCAGGGCCTCACCCTGTGCTTGGTACAATGCGCGGAGAGTGGATTGAAGGCACAGCACCCTGAGGGGATCCTGGGTTTCCTCTCTTCTCTTGGTCTAATCCATGCCATTCCCTGTGTCCCTCTCCTCAGGTGAGGATGGCATTTGCATGGCCCAGCTTGCACTGCACACAATTAGCAATGCTGCTAGGTCAGCGCCCTGCTGTGGCTGCTGCTTAGATCATTCTAGACAAACCAACCCAGTCTGTAGTTTACTATCCACCCCCCCTGCTTTATGGGCGGGAGGGGGAGAATTCCTGGACCACAGACCTGGGGGGCCTGAGCTCCTCCCTGTACAAATCCTAACCAGCTCTGGCTTCTGCCCCCACTCATGCCTCTCCACAACTGCACCCATCATCTCGCCCTTGCTGCCTCCACCTGATGACCAACTATATCCTTCTTCCACTTGGCTCCATGCTCACCCCCTGTCCCTCCCGACCCCAGTGCAACAAGCATCTTCCCTCTGCTTTCGAATCCCTCCCCAGTTAGTGTTATTGCGCTGGCTTCAGAAGTCCTGTGTGTATGGCCTCTCCATAGTTAAGGCGAAATCTAGCAAAAATACAAATGTGCATGCTCTATATACACGGACATCATCCAACAATGCCTTATAATCAACAACACAGGTCAGTGCAGCACACCAATCAACCGTTCCATGGCTAGTCATATAAATATTATTCTACTCCACCATCGTGTCCTAGCTGGAGAACTCACACACACCTCCGAGAGCACTTAATGGATCCTGGAACTAGATCCCATGTGAAATGTATGCTACACACTTCATAGACAATAGCTATGTTCCCATAACAGAACCAAACAAGGGGACCAAGTTGGGAATAGTGTAAACAGTGGGGCAAGAGTGAGAGTCTGGGATTATATGGCAGTGGGGAACTAGATAGAGCCCTTACCTCTTCACTTCCAGACTTTCTAACCTTGGTGTGTTTGCCAAGGTAGATTTTTTGGAAAGAGACTCTAATTTTGTGGGGCTGGAGGGGGTAGCTAGCTGGACGTCACTGAAATTCACTTTCAGCCTTTTTAATTAAGCGTCCATAAGTGGGATTATTTAGTTGAGGTTAGGCCTGCTTTGAGCATGGCGTTGGATTAGATGACCTCCTGAGGTCCCTTCCAACTCTAATATTCTATGCTTTTATGACATCATGCTGCATGGAGGGGAAAGTCACTCCAGAAGGAGTCTTTCCCAGCAAAGGTAGATGTGGATCTAGTAGGCGTGTTGGCCCACACACAAATAATGCCCAGAACTTTCACTCCCTCAGCTCACAGCACTTTCCAAAGGAGTGGGAAACAGCACTACGCCCATTTTACAGATAGGGAAAGTGATGTACAGAAAGGGGAAAGGACTTGCCCATGGTCACACAGCAAGTCAGTGGCAGAGCTGGGGTTAGAACCAAGGTCATCCATCTCCCAGGCTGGTGTACTGTCCATTTGACTGCACTCTAGCCTGCATGCAGCCACATGTATGGTGAACTACATGGGCAGCTGCCCACTTACATTTGCCGGAAGATACTAACAAAGCTAGCAGTGAAAGTATTGTAACTGTTTCACCTGCTTGCATGATCAGCTGACTCATCCTCTGGAAGATGGGCTGGATCCAGGAGCTTGGGCCAAAACCTGCACAAAAAGATGAGTTTCAACTGGGTACTTGGACTGGATACAACAGCATTTCTCAACCTCGGAGCTGTACGGTAAAGTTGTTCTAGTAATGTGCAAGTTCTCATGTGTAGCCACTTGCTACAAGCCTCCCTGTCTTCAAACCATAAAAAAAGGCAGGCAGCCTTTCCATGCTAACACATGCTACATGCTTTGTATATGTGCTCCATTTCCACAGGCATGCATGCCCGCCCAGGCTAGCTATCCATGCATTGCCTGCAAGTGGCCATACAGACGCTGCAGAGATGCAAGTGGCTAGAGATATGCAGCCCACTTTACATAAGATTACATATGTAGAGGTGGGCAGCTGCACAGAAACGATGGCTGACATGTGCTACATAGATGCATCGGTTTTTGCCAGGGCTGAATCCTTCATGTGTGATCTTTACTTCCCACAATGTACTATGTGGCATAACAGTGCCATGCAGAGGTGCACATTGTATGGCAACAAAGAAAGAAGGTGGCAAGGTGTCTATTGTTGTCCTGTATATGTACGATTGCGTTTATATGTAGGGCCTTCAATAAGTGCTGTGTGGTTCCAGGCTGGGAGCACTGCTTTGAACTCACTTCCATAGGACTATCATGTTCCATAGGACGGTCAGTGTTTAACCCCTGGCAATTTAACTGGTAAGATCTCATTCATGCAGCTGCCCCAGTTCCATTGAGGACAAGCACCAAAATAACGATCTCCTGCCAGCATCAGAGGAAAGGCTCTTGCCAGCGAGAATAAATTGTCTTAAGAGCCTCCAGCAGAGGACATGGGGGGGGGGCCACCAGCAGCTGAGTGTAAGCAAGGCCAGCAGGCTGCCAGGAAGGGGAGAGAGAAGGGGACATCTGAGGACCCCTAATTGAAAACATCATTGAGAGACTGGCGAGCCAGCCACTGCTTCCAATCCTGACTCACAGTGAATGAGCAAGAAGTAAACAGAAACCTAAGTCAGAATGCTGTCCACTGGCTGGAATTGCTCCTCTTTGAAGAGAGAGGGCTGTTTTGTTTTGCTTCCTTCTTCTCCTCTTTCAGAATTCTCTTGCATAATCTGTTGTGCACAGAGTCTTTTGACTTCCAAGCCCTGTGCCCCTCCCTCCAGACTGCAAAGAAGGAACATTCAGCTGCTGTCAACAGCTGGAATTCTTAGAAACGAAAAGGACAAAAGGTTGTGTGGGTCCAGGGAGCACAGCAGGGGAAAGGAACCAGTTCTCCAAGAGTGGCATGTGGGAGAGTGCAGTCAAAGGGACCTTCTATCTATGCAGACTCACACGGCACAGCTCAAGACAAACTACCACAGCCTTTAGCTTGGCCTGCCCCAGCTAGTTCTGCTCAGCAAAAACAAGCTCTTTGGCTTCCCCCAGCTGCTCTCTGTTGCTGACTAAACATTCCATTTGCATCTGGACATTTGTTCCTTCCCAAGCCCTGAGGATCCTCCCATGTCGCCCCCATCAGCATTGATTAAAGTGGAGGTGGAGACAGAACTGAAGTGACTCCACCGTGTAGTTTGTGGCTGGGGACTTTGAGACCAGGGTTTAAGGAAAGGCAGGTGAGCTCCGCCTGTAAAGGTAATGCAGTGTGCCTGGTGGTCAGAAATCTCTGCTGGATTTCCTTAGCCCTATCGAGTGGCTGGACTGGATTAGGTCTCTCTCTGCCTTCTGTAGCTATAGGAGAATCAAATGCCTTTCCCATGGGGAGGCCCAAGTAACAGACAGGAGCAGAGCTTGGATTTGCCCCTTTCCTCCTCCATGTCCCCAACACACTTAACAAAATGATGAGAGTCAGAAGGCTGCAGAAGCAAACTCAGAGCAGTTTTTCTGTGCTCAGCTTCCTCCCTTTCACACCACAGTGACATCCCTGCCAGCAGTGGGCTGTGCGGGGCCACAGGCTAGGGAGAAATGAGCCTGCGTAGCTCTGGTTCTGTTACAAATTTACCCTCCCAGAAACTGAGACCCCAAGGGGGTGTTATAAGTTGCCCACAGTCAAATGGCAAGTATGTGGCAGCGTTTGGGACTAGAACCAGCAGTTTGAACTCCCAGGCCCATGGAATAATAAAAGGCTGCTCACCCCAGAGCACTGTTCCGAAGTCAGCTCAGGGAGTCTTGTGGATGGGCGGCAGGGCCTTTCATCTCTATGGCATTGCCCCCGGTAAGACCCTGGGTCAATGGGGACTGGCTGGCTTAGGAGGCGGGGAATGGGATATAGAGCCTTCCACCCCAGGGCACTGGATCTATTCTAGAGCAGGTCTGGCAAGACAACAAGTGATTACCATCTGAGTCCCTCTGTGATGTGAGTGGCTGGCTATATGCCAAGGATGGGCTATGCCAAGGAGACTGCATGCCCCTCTTACATTTAGTGGTGAAGTCTCTATGTCCTGGTGAAGCTTTTGGACAAAGTGGAGCGAGCCCCTATGTGGTGGGGGCCGCTGCTCAGACTGAACCTGTTCTGAGGATAGACAAATGGAGGATTCAGTCTCCAGGGCTGCCCAGCTGGCATCCCACATCACAGCAGAAATTCACTTCTGAGCTGCCATGACAGCTCTGTGCAGCTGGGTGGGTCCTTTGCAGAACTGCAGCAGACACGTGAAATCCAAACCCCAAACCCACAGTGCGGGTAGAGAATTCAAAGATGGTGAGTTACCTAGGAGGGCATGAAAATACCAATTGAATGGAAATTATACCCTGTACATCCATGGCTCTGACTGGGTCCCAGCTTCTTCTGCCACCGCCCAGAGCAACACTGCACCCTGGGCAGAAGGCTCCTCAGCCCAGCTCACCTTCCCCTGGCCACAGGTTTCTCAGGGCCTGGTGGTGTTGATTAGCAGGTAGGAGGGCTCTGTCAGATGTGGGCTCCTGGACAAAACCGTGAACAAGCAGCCAGCAGCCCACAGCCTATTCTGAGGCAGCCATAATGACACCCAGTGGGGCGCCGGGGGTAATTTTAAGGTACCATGGTCACTGCTCACAAGATCCTACCTCCCACACGACAACAGCTTCGGCTCAGGAAAATAAATTATACAGCAGCATGAGGGAGATAATTGGAGGCTGCAGCAGCAGAGCTATGGAAACCCTGGGCTGCCGACATTGTATTTTTACCCTTTAAAATAGATGGATTTTATTTTTAAAATGTCAGAGATTAAAGGAGTTTAAAACGGTTCTGGTGCCTCCCCATCCCTCCCCCCACACAGCTTTTAACAGCCCAGGCCCCCAATTGCAACACTCCCTGCCAACCTCCCCATGGCATCTTCTGAAGCCCACAGCCTCTCCTTCTTCCCTCCAATCTCTCCCACACCCCTCGTGGCCCAAACATCCAGCCTCCCTCACCTGCAGCTGCAACACTCTATGAAGAACTCCCTATATCAAGCCCTCAGCTCTCTGGCCTACAGCCTCCCTCTGCCATCTCCATATCTTCCCTCTCAGGCCTTTGGAGGGTGGCACCACCTTTGAAGTGCTCTTCGCATTATTGGCATTGGCTTCAAAGACAGGCTCAACACTGGGCTCCCCCACCCTCCCCTTGGCACAGGCTTTTCCCCAGTTGCTGTCTCCTGCAACCTCCAGGCCTCACCAAGTGCCCACTGCTGACTCTGCAGGTTCCCGGCTGCTGGATCCTCTCTGCTGGTTGCCAGTCCAAGCTCCCCAGTCTCTTTAGTGATTTCAGCTCTTAGAAAGACGTTCTACTAACACACAGCAACCTCCCTGCTTTTAACAAAACAAAAAACTCCAAAAGGAATTGTTAATCCCACCTTTTAACAGTAAAAGAAAATAGCCAATCCATACTTGAGAGTGCTTCTTTGCCATAACTAGTACATTCGGAGCAAGCAAACAATCCCCCATCCCTGTCTGTTTCATTTGATAAAGTCTGACATCCGAATGCCTCCTTCGCTGAGTTTTGTTCAGATGAGAGTGAATCTTTAATCAAAACGGTCTAAGCACAGTTCTGCTGCCGTTTGTTTATACGACAGGGAAACGTTTAATGACCCTGCAGTTAACACTCCAGTCATTTGTAACCCAATACCAGCCAAAACTGGCCATTTCCCCATCATGCTGCTCAGCACCTAGGTGGCTTATGCAGATACAGAGCCCATGAAAATAAAGTGCCCCCCCTTTCAGCTGACTGAGCAAGGGGAGGGTCACTCACACCTTGCTTACATAATAATCTCTCCCTGGCTGCTTCCATGCTGGGGGAGATCTGGGAGCTGGTCTCGACTTGCAGGCGGTACAGAGTATAACCATGTGGGTTAGCAGGTAGGAGAAACTGCAAGATCAGAGAACGATGAAGCCCAATTCTACCATCATTTTACACCCATGCAATCCCACTGAAGTCCATGCACTGGTCTGGCAGAGAACAGAATTACCTCCCATCCAAGTGCGACTACACGGGAGCATGGGAATTTCCTTCCAGCCAGGCATACAAATAGGATAATTACTGCTGTTACTAGAGTATTCTTGAAACACACATCAGGCCTGGTTGGCTTGTGAGTTGTGCTGCTGCAAGTGGCTGGAAAGGCAGAGATTCCACAATGCACCCAAGGAAAACAGGCAAGTGGGAGAGAAAATGGGGCCTGTTACTCTGCCCTGTGCAGTGCCCGGCACGGAAAGGTGCTAGGCACGTATAAGTGCACTCGGCCTCAGGGAGCACAGCGCTGCTCAGCATCAGGGTGCAGCTGCTGGGCTGGCATGTCACTGGCCTCGATCCAGCCTCATGCACTGCATAGTCCTGTTCTGGGGTCCACTGTGCTGGCACTGCTATTGTAAGGAGCTGAATGGGCCAGTCCCTCTTCGCTGTCTGGGTAGGGCTGGGCCACTGGCCTGGGCCCCATTGGGCCATGTATTTTTCTCTCCTGCTGATTCATCTCCATGCCCATCACCAGCACAAACTGGACACATTGGGGTCCCCTCCCTGCTGGTGCTCTGGAGATTCCTGTTTATTGTTTTAGTGACTGGGTTCCCTCCTCCTTTGCTGGGAAGAATCATGCATGCAGGGCCCTTTGACCCGCTCTGGGGAGCTGTCCGTCTGTCTTGCAGCGCTCTGGTAGCCTTGAGAGAAGCGAAGCCGTCATGTGGGGGTTTGGATGTCTCCTTGTCAGTACAGGCTCTTTCCCCACCCACTGCTCTGCATTGATAAGGATGACAGGCCCTACCACCATGCCACTTTACGAGGGTGTCGTCAGAGACAATGGAAACTTTCCAAGAGAGGCTGGCATGTGCAGGGTGCCAGGTTAAGGTTCTCGGCTACCTAGACTGAAATTCAATGCAAGTTGCATGTCACAATTGCGTCCTGTTTACCATGGGACGTGTGCACCTCTGCTGGTTCCCACCTCCCTCCTCAGTCACGTAGGCCAGGGACCGAGCACTCAGGGTTTCCTTGAGCTGCTCAGCCAGGGGATGACTCCTGCACAAGTAAATAGCCCCTGGTCCTGGGGACACCAGGGAACTATAAACGGTAACACATTAACACAGGAAATAGTTAGCATACGTCAGGGCTGGGGCCTGGGCTGAGCCAAGGCAGAAGACCCAAGAGCCAGGCTCTCCCCTCTGCTGCTCAGAACTGCAGTGTGTATGAGCCAGCCTGGGACACACTGGGCCACAGCTGGCTGACCCAACACGCCCAGCTTTGATTTGTGTCAGTGGAGGGAGGTCTCACTGCACCAGGCATTTGAGTCACGCAGCCTGGGGTTTCACATGCCGCACAAGGTTCCTCGGCCAGAACTCTGAAACGGAGACGTCCCTCTGCCCAGTCCATGATAGACTGACCACACTATTGCAATCCCAGACCGCTGTGCTCTAGGGTGATCCACCATCCCCTCTTCCACCTCCTTCATTAAAGCAGCTTTGGTTGGTGGCGGGAGCTCCACAGAAGCTCAAGGAATCCCCTCTGTTGTTTTCCAGTTGACTAACCAACACTACTGTGCTTTGAAAACACTGTCACCAAACGGAATCACTAGACATGCCCACTCCTCTGCCAGCACTGACCACTTTTCATGCTGCATGGCCCCAGGGTGTAGGGCAGATTGCTCTGTTGGGGACTTCCGAATGCTGCCAGCCCTGCACCCTGCTTTACCCCAGTTCCCACGGGGGACTCCAGTGTCCTGTTTATGAAGGCATCCTGCCACCCCACTTGGCACAGCAAAATCTAGGGCTCCTGTGAAGTCTGTGATATAGGGACAAGATAGGCTGCACCCTGAAATCTAGTTCAAAGTATCCAACCCCGCTCCTCTCCCCAGTTCACACACTTCATCTGAAAAATTGCCACATCCCCTTCAAAACAAGGATCTCAAAACACTTTAGAACCCTACAGTAATTAATCCTCACAGCCCTGCTGGGATGCAGGTGTGACAAAGCAGGGATTTCCTGCAATATTGTTATCACGCCTATGAGTGCCTCAGTTTCCCTCTGTAGTTTATATTGCTACCCAGTGGGGGGAGTAAAGGGTTAAGACTGCTCTTCGGGCAGGACAGGAGACATGAGGTGTGCACATCACCTAGCTATCTGTGGGCATAAATGGGTTCATAAAGAGCCACTGAAACTGGTCCAAATCAACAGAGGTTCCAGAGAGACAATAGACTAAAAACAATGTGAGTCCTGTAGGATAATAGAATAAGAAGCCCCAATGACTGAACAATGGACACTTAACAGCAGAAGGCTGCGCAAGCAGGTGATGGGAATTCAGTATGGCTCCACCTGAAGACAAAAGACTGGGAGTTGACAGCAAAGGGATAAGAGCTGGCTTCCAGGAAAGCTTCACTGCTCTTATCGGAATCTAATAAAGAGATAGGGTGACAGAGTCCATAGCTGCTTGGCTGGATAATTGTGCTGGTTTGGCCGGATGGATTATGTCTTAATCTTTATTTCACTTTGTTTTATTTTCTCCTCTGCAGTGTTCCAGGGGACTAACAAACCCTGCTCTGTTTTGAAAACACTGCCTAGTGTACCCCAAATACTTGCTGAGGTGCTCTGCTCCCTGAAGAGTGGACAAGTTGCTACCAGGAGTCTAACCCAGTTGGACTTGCTGGACAGAGTTTATGGTGTGAAACAGGAGTGCTGGAGGCCTGGGGCTTAGTCTCATAGATGGTGAAGCTGCGGGGCCTACTGTGAAGGAAGAGTGGGACCCTTTGGAGGTCTGCCACACTGAAGAGGTTCCTCCATGGGACTGTGTAAAAGCTGGGGGCGTAGCATGGATGCTGTGAATCTGTGACAGCAGGTCAGCTTTACCCTCATTTCACAGAACGAGAAATTCACCATCGCCCTGCACCTTCTGTAGTTAGCGGCACCAGTGAACTGCTGCTCAAGTTACTTGTACCCAGTCAGGGGCAGAGCTGGGACCAGAACCAGGAGTGCCGACTACCAGCCCTAGGCCTTAGCTGCAAGCCCTTCTGAGCCACAGCATGGAGAGCTTCCCAGAGCTCCAGAAAGGAGACTCTCCACCGGGCAGGCACAGAGCCAGTTCCATCAGGAAACTGACTCCATGACGGGTCAGTCAGGTGAGCACTGGCTCTCGCTGGCACTGCCACAACCTGTCACATTCGCCCCCTGCCGCCAGCCAGGGGGAAAAAAGCCAGAGGAATTCTTCTAGCCAGTCCCTTCCACCCCAAAACCTCACTGAGCAGGTGTGCATGGCAAAGCCCTCGGTGCTGAAGAGAACAGGCTGCTGACAGGCCAAAGTGGACACACGGAGTTACAGAATTGGCAAGGTACATGGGCAACGATGACGCTGCACTCTACTGCAGTCCAATAACCACAGAATGGGCCTGCAGAGTGATGCAGAGGAAAGCAACGGTGAAGCTCAAGGTTTGCCACGAGAGGCAGACTGACAAGCCAGCCAGGGTCCCTCTGGCCCGAGAGATTCCTTCTCTGCGTCCCTCCCTGGAGCTGTGTGCCCCAGTGTCTGCAATACATCTGCTCAGGGATGGGCTCGCTGCTTGAACAGAACAGCCTGGAAGGAACCTCTCCCACAGAGTCACATTGCAAAATGAAAACAACCCTACACTTGTGTCCTGGCTGTTCAGGTCTCCCTAACCATTAGCATCCAATAAGAGGTTCTGGGCACCTCTATGCACAGTTACTGGCCTGAAGGGAGAGCTCAGCTAAGGGTGCCTGGGAGATACAGGGGCACTAACGACCTTCACTTGGCCTGAGGTTACTGGCCACAATGATCCCAATTCCCACAGCTGCTCCACTGAGGTTAATGAAAAGGAGATTCCCCCTCAGCAGCCCACACACAGAAATGTGCCAAATTCATCCAAGGAGCAGCCCCAATAACTTCAGAGGGATTGCACCAGTGCAGAACCTGCCCCAGTATCTTGCACACAGACTGACAGTGTGTGGGGGAGGACTGCAGGTTGTTTGTGTAGCTGGGGGGACGCAGGGTGCAGAGTGTATGTGTGAGAATCTGTGGTTCTAGCACCATGATCAGAAAATCAGAATCTCCGACACTTTCCAGGGCTGGGAGACTTACCGGGTTCCAGAGGCTCTGGGCCTTTTGCTCCTTTTAATAACAACCTAAGGTATCAAATTCCTGCAGCCCCCTCAGTGTCTCCCACCCCAGCCAGAGGGTGAATGGATGGGAAATAAGCAGCCAGGTTTCCCAGCCTTATGTGTCCTAGGAGAAGGAGGTCTTTGAATTTCTACTGAGCTGTCCTGGGCAAATTCTTCTGTTCCTGAGCTAGTCACTTGGTAACAAGCTGCAGACAAGGTCTGAGTCCTCAGCAGCTGGAGCTGCTCCCGCCTCCTGCCCAGGACACCACCTAATGCTGCTCAGCCATCTGGCTTGATGGTTTTGCTGCTGTCAGCTCTGAGAGGAAACTCTAATACCCTCTGCAGGTCTGCCCAGATCTGAGACTCTCTGCAAGGGCTGGTTCCCATTCCCAGTACCCCCTACTGCCCCCTAAACACCCCATCTCCAGAACATGACTATCCTTGCTGTCCCCACTGTCCCCACATCATGCCCCTGCTCTGCATGCTACTCAAATGCCCACAGTTCTGCTCCCATCCCAAACAGCTTCCCTGCACCTCCCACCCAACTCCGCTGCCCTAACCCACGATAAGCACCCCCAACTTGAGTAGATGCATTGGCAACAATAACAACACTTAGAACAGTATTTTCTCTCCCTAGGACTCAGAGCACTTTATAGACATGGGGTGGCATTAGCTCCATTTTACAGGTAAGAAAACAGAAAGGAAAAATTATTTGCCCAAAGATTCCTGGGAACAGGCAGCATCCCCCTCAGAACAGCAGGCACATGGGGTCCAACCCGCTTCCTGCAGGACCAAGTTGTGCCCGCATCCAGTTCCCTCTGACAGAGACAGGCTCCAACCCTTTCATACTCCAGCGTTGGAGCTAACAGGACTCACCTGTGCAGGGTCCTAGCTCCTGACACCCTCTGTCAGTCACATGCTGGGTCATGGAAGAACCAAGACTAAAACCTAGGTGTCCTGACTTCGACACCACGGGCTATGCCACCTTACAGTAGAGTTATTGTTCTGGGAGGAGACTAGGTTGGAAAAATGGAGCCTCTTGTGAGCCACCTCCTACCCCATTAGATCCACTGATCCTATCAACACTTATAAACTCTCAGCTCCCTTAGCCCTGCAGCAATTGATCCCACGAGGAAGACCAGCACCCCAGTTAGCAACTCGTCCCATACAGGTGACGTCAGAAGCAGAAAGAACCAAGCTGGAGTTTTCAGTCCCTGGGAAATTCGTGGCTTTGGCAGACAGAAAAATTCTCTTGTGATTTGTAAGCTGGGTCCCTAGGTGACATCAGCAGAGACGTCAGTTTCCGGCTACATTACGTTACAACCAGAAGCCAACAGCTTCACCTCTTGAACAGCACCAGTCACCTCCCGTCAGAGACCATCAACTCCTCAGTGGAAAGAGGGATGGGACACCTGGCCTGAAGGGTCAGGTCTGGAGCTCAGGACAGCCAGGTGGGAATTCCCGGTGACCATGGGCAAGTCACATGATCTCTGAGTTAAATTCATTCCTGCTCAGCACAGATTTGGAGTAGGGGAGTAAAGGTGGTTTTACCCCACTTTTGTGCCTTCCCTATTCAGGGGCTGCTGAGGGCCTCTCTGCCCCCAGAGCAAGTTAGCGTAACCGGAGGGGTTGTCCTAACCTGAGTCCAGCTTCCCACAGCTCCTATGGGCTGTTCTAGCTACTGGGAAGAGCAGGGTCATAGGAGTGGCCCTGCCATGCCTCTCTACTCCCAGGGATGTCCTCAGCCCACCCCCTATGCCGAGGGCTCATGCCGAGGGGCACAGCACTGACCATGCTGGTTCTGCACCTGCTGGGGACTCTCTCTATGCCAGGGTCTGCCCAGCAGGGCCCTTAGAGAAGCTTGACAGTTCTTTTGCACCAACAGAGCTAGTGTAAAGAAACTGCAGGGTGCCAACAAAATGGGCCTCGGTTTCCCCATCTGTAAAACAAAGGTAACTGCACTTCCCTGCCTCGCAGGGTGCTGGGAGGAGAAAGGCATTTGTGTCTGTGAGGTGCACTGATGCTCCAGTGCTGGGGCCGTGTAAGTACTGAGCGAGACAGATGCTTACAGTGAGCCCCAGCACACCCCGCCCCCTGTACATCCCCTGCAGCATCGCGACCAAGCTACCCAAAGGAAAATCATATGGACTGGCTGACATGCACAAGGCCCCATCAGTCCAACTTCCCACAGCATGCTACAGCCTTCCCGAAGCAAGCTACACATCCCCAAGGCCAGATTCTGAGCCCTGCTTCACCACGGACTCCAGTAGCATTGCTCCAGGTTTACACTGGTGGAAATCAGATCAGATTCAGGCTCTAGCTCCATCACTTTACCCCCCATTGAAATGCAGCCACCCTGGAATGAAGTGCTGCAGCTGTTTAACTTCACAACAGCCTATTACACCGTCGTCGTTCTGCACAAGATGAAGTAGCAGCTCATCCATAACCAAGCGGAACTGCAGGTGGAATTTAGTTTGTCAGAATGTAAGGTGGGACTGTAAAAATGCAACGGCTGGGCCAGCCAGCAGCACAGCTCCCCTCCGAGTCCACGCTGTACCAACGTCCAGTGCACTTCCCTGGGGTCTCTCAGCCACGCGCTGGCTGCACTTGACCTTGGCTAGTCTGTGGGAGTTGATGCGATTACAGCCTAAGGTGGTTAGGCAAGAAAGACAAGCTGGTAAATAAAACCCATCCAACGTCCGGGAGCAGAGCCTATGTACTTAGCACTGGGCTGGCCAGTCACCGACGTAGGCCATGCTGGCAAGATAACATGATAATAAGACACCTACAGATCTCAGCTGCTGCTCCCTGCATGTCCTTGCCTGCTCCAGAACCCCATGCAGACCTGCCGAAGAAGCAGCTTAGGGCAGAAGGGTTACATAATGCTCATTACCACACAATTCAGGGAAGGTGGCTTCACCCGGCTGCCTATTCTTAGCCCAGATCCCAGGACACTAGGTGTTTACTTGTCCTCGCTGTTCTAGTCACATAAGCTCCCCGCAGCAGCCTCGCTGTATCCATAGGCCCAGAAAGCTGCTAGAGCTGGAAGTCACCATGCCCAGCTCTTGGGTGCTGTTGGGCACTGAGGGGATGATCCAACCCAATCCTGAGCGTGGGAGGTAGCTTGGGACTGATGAGCACCCCCAGCTGCATCTCCCTACACAAAACATCTCTAGGGCAGGGCCAGGAAGTACCTACTTTTCATGTGGTGGGATCTGGGTCTACAGGGTCCCCAGCTGGTCTGCGTGCGAGGATCAGATCCTGAGGGAGCGAGAGGTGGGAGCCTTGGGAGGGCTCTGGAGGGCACTGAGGCATAGACAGAGGTTGGGGTCCAGTGTAGGGCAGCAGGTGTGTCTAGATCTAGTTGATCTCTAGGGATTTAACCTTTTGTGTCTCTCTGCAGCGTGAGGTTTATGGCAGCCTTCTACCACGGCATCCAGCTGGGGCTGGCTTGGCAGATAAGCAAGGCCGCCTGTAGCTGCCTCCACAGCCCTTTCCGGGGCACAGCTTGTAGCTGGGCTGCATCTCCAAGGCCTGCCTGTACTAAACCTGCAGAGCAAGGCCAGACAGGGACTGCCTGAGTGGGCTGGGGGAGCCTGCAGAAAGGGGCTGCCAGGGACAGGGACGTGTGGGTGCAGAGGGCTGCACTCGGTGGGTGGAAGGGGCTGGTAACAGGGTATTTGTGTCTTCAGTGCCCTGAGGAGAGGGTTATCCCTATATGTAGGCAGGGGGCTGCTGCAGGGGGGGATGGGTACTTCACAGAATGGATGCAGAGGGAAGGGCAGTATACAAAAGGCCAAAATGTTCTCGGTAGCATCTCTCTGCGCCCATCCCGTGGCTCAGTCCCAGCTTGTTCTGCTCAGCGAGTCCCTTGCCCGTGTCCCCTCCCCATTGTGTCCCACACAAACCCTTGCATTGTGAATCGGCTTGGCCTGCGTCACTGCTGTGGGCACGGGGGAGGAGGGGCGCGGCGGCCTCCGCCATTTGGGCTAGGATCTTTGCCCTCCCCTGAAAGGAACCTTTGAGCTGCCAGCTCAAAGACCCGCAGGGAGAGCGGCCTCTTGGGCTGTGCTGCTGTGCCCGTGAGGGGCACTGCGCCCCCACTGAGACAGAGAAGATGGCATCTGGCCAGGGGGAGGAGGCCTGGCACAGACATGGGCTCTCAGCTGAACCAACATCAGAGAAAGGAGCCAACCCAGTAAATCCTGCCTCGGGACTAATGAGGGGGAGCCAGACACCCCAGGACTAATGGGGAGCAGGACGAAACGCACCACAGCAACCACTCATGCAGAAAGCACCCTGGCAAGGTCCATAAACCTTTAGTGCCTCGTAGACAGATAAACACCTCCACAGATGGATGCAGCTGCCAACCCCTCCTGTTTCCTCCCTAGCCCCAGGGAGGAGCCCCACTCTCTTCCCAGGCACCAACCCTGCATTCCTAGGTAAGTGGCCCGACTGGCCTCTTATAGCTGCTGGTCCCTCCCTGTTTCCCAAGTCTGGGAAAGAGCCTTTGCCAGCCCCCGGCAGCAACCCCACCTGCAGACTCTGCTCCAGTTTCCAGGAAACTGGGCAGCATTTGAAGAGCTACATCCATTTCAAGACAGAGCAGAAGGCTCTGCCCAACTCCACCTAAGCTTTCTGTATGCCCCTCTTATACCCAGTTTCACACCTTCTCCGGTGCTGCCCCCTATTCTGCAAAGAACCACCAGGTCCTTTTCCCCTTTAAACTGGCTGACAGTCCACCTGCTCCCAGAACCATTCCCACTCCAGGGACTCTACGTTCCCCATCAGCTGCTCCCTGGAGGGCACATCTCTACACGGGGCCCGCTTCTGCCTTCCAACCATGTGGTCCTGTATCAAGTGCCGAAGGAGCTGCAGCAGGCACGGCTCGAGGGGAGCCCCCCACAGGAACGCGCGTGTTTTGAGAGCACACAAGTTAGGCTGCCCTTTTGGGCACTGGGTGTGCACACTAGCGCAAGCAAAAAATCCACTCCCACATACTATGGCTGCGCATGGCCACGTGGTCACTGCATGTGCACATGCCACTGCATGGTCTAAAATTCGAGGCCCTGATGTCTGTAAAGTACCCTATAAATCATAGTTAATAACAATTAATGGGTGAGGCCCCCTGAATGGGCCCTGCTGTGGAGCCTGCCCCCCCTGCAGAGCAGAGGCGGGTGCCAGAGGAAGCCACGTGATCTGGTGGATCCAGTTTGCCCTTTACCAAAGCACACAGCGCACCGCCACCTCCTCAAGCTGCCACCTCCTCAAGCAACCCTCCCAGTCTCTCCATGTGTCCTGCAGTGAGTGGCAGGAGGAGTTTGTGCCAGGACAAGAGTGAAACCTGCCACAAGACACTAACCGGCGAGCAGCTGCCTCGCCCGCTGTTCCACAGCCCTGGCGGGCACATTGCAGTGCATCCCAAACACACCACACCCTGTCCTGCGGGACAGAGACCATGGCAGCAGGCCAAAGCCCTCATCTCAGGCACCAATGGGAAGTGAGGTGGCAGGGGAAGGTGGTGGCCTCCGAGTGGGGGGAGTCAGGGGCTGTGGCTGGCAGCCCCCCAGTTGTCCCTACCACCGCTGGTCCGCTCTGGGACGTCACCAAGGCTGACTCAGCAGATTCCTGTCCCTTTCCCCATAGGGCACAGAAAGACACAGAGCTCCTGGTGGACTGGGGCCTTCACAGCTGCGCCCTCCCGGGCGGCTCCCACTCAGCGCAGGAGGAAATACTTTGCTCTCATTGCATGAGACCTAAATGTCTTGTTTCCTCTCCTGTTGGGACATCAGCTGTTCCAAATAACCCCAGCAGACTTGTGAACAACACCACAGAGCGAGGGCTCATCCAAGGCCAGCTTGGCAGAAGGTGCAGGCAAAGCATTCCTGTTCTACCCTCTCCTTTCCTTCCCCGGGGGGCAGGAGGGTCCAGAGTGAGCCACCCCAAGCATGGGTAGTGCAGAGGGTGGCTGCTGCCTCTTCATCACTCCCATCTTCCACAGCACAGCAGCCTATTCCTGCTTGCCGCCACCCCACCCAGTGTTGCTAACCCACCCCCTAAGCAGGACAAGGCCTACTCAGTCCTTGGATGGCAGCCCTCCAGGGAGCAGCCAGTCAGGGCAGGGACTGATGTCAGTCATTCAGCAGTGGATGCTCTTCTCACGGAGCCGTTAGCGACCCAGTGTAGAGGCAGGAAGTGCTGTGTTTCTGCAGATCCTTCAAATGAGACGTGAAACACGCCCTGGCCGTTTGTGGGCATTACAGATCCCCTGTCACGGTCTGAGACCATCAGATGCTAGCTTGTGTCCTGGCCAAATCGAACCTCAGGAAATAACGGCCAGCCCAACAAAAACGTCCCTGCAAGTTCCTGTACTCTGTCCCACATAGCTTCACCGTGGTGCTGCTCGCTACGGAACTGCTATCATAGTCCACCCCAGACACAGCTGCATTTCAGGAATGAGTGAAGGGACCGCTGTTCCCCTGCTAGGCTTTGCCGGATACACCAGCTGTAGTCACCAGGCCCAAGGATGAGGCACATCAGTCGTTTCCCATGGACCAAATACATGGCGCAAGGCTATAAGCAATTTCCTCTGCCCACATTAGGGAGAGGGGAGATCGGTGCGTTTCAACAGTGAAGTCAAGCTCCTCTAGAGCACTTGGCATCTATTAACAAATGCGTTCTCCACACCGGCGGGAAGGTGAGTATCTTTGTCCCCATTTGATGCCTTGGGACCTTGAGAAGCTAAATGACTTGGCCCAGGTCAACTGATTTATTTGTAGGGCTTTCTATTGTGCTCATCACCATATCATTCAGCACACACAGTGCGAGACCCAAGGAGTGTCTTGCTCTCATGCCCCGGCCCAACCACTAAGCCACACTGCAGTTCAGCCCAGCAGCTTGGTTAGCCTCTCTCACTCTTCTGGGTGACGACATCATCATTAATGAGGTAGCCCAGCCATAGCTGCCAAATCTGGGCAGAGAATAAATCTCAGGAAGCTGGGCTGGGCTATAGGAACACATCAGATCCAGAGATCCATGCTAGTGGGTCCATCTCCCTGGGGCCACAGCCCCTGAAAGAGGAAGGAGCAACAGAGGCTGTGTCTGCTGCCTTATGCTTCACTCAGCAGC
The DNA here is from genome assembly GCA_007922155.1 of Mesoclemmys tuberculata. Lineage (NCBI taxonomy): Eukaryota > Metazoa > Chordata > Testudines > Chelidae > Mesoclemmys > Mesoclemmys tuberculata. The sequence goes on along the minus strand of ML677084.1, from coordinate 22,188,145 downwards.
TGACAGTGCAGGCAGGAATGAATAGCCTCCGGCAGCCACCACACCTTTCCATGGCAGCCAACAGGCTGGAGGCAGCAGATGTGATACCCAGGTGGGAGGCAGGAAGACGACAAAGACTTGAACTGCCTGAGTCCCTTGTTTCATGCCTTTCCCTCTGTTTTGTCATCCTTTAGCTCTTGGCTCCAGCCCAGCGAGCAAGCAGGGCTTCAAATAACCTTTCTCACCCCACTTGGCCCCCCAGTTCCTGCACTCAGTAAACAAGAATCGGGGCTGTCACCTTTACAGCTCATGCAAATGCTACATGACGGATGAAACAACAGCTCCAATACAGGAAGCCCCACACCCCCACGAAAGGGAACAGCAGCTCCAGAACGCACCTCAGGCCATTGGGTCTACAAGGCTGCAGTCACCTTGGCACCCTGCACACACAGCCTTGCATTTGGTGGTCACTCATGCTCAAAACAGAGCTAAATGCCTGGGAAACATCAGTGAACACATTTCCTGTCTGTCCAGACAGCCCCGGTTTTGGCTTAGGGCTGACCCACTTACATACCAAAACCTCTAAACGAGAGAGGGACGGACAGAGCGTTGCATGTGCAGCCAGGAAGTAGCAGGGGACAAACGCACGCAGACCAGGAGTCAGGTCCCTCTCCATATCCACAGCCAGGAGAAGAAAGAACAAGAGCAGAAAGCAGCCATCAGGCAAAGAGATCCCGGCCCGAGACACCGGGACTCAGGAGGAGCCACTCTGAGTCTCTTTAACATTGGCTAGGCTGCTGAGTTAAGCAGCGTCTCCTTTTTCTGCTAGGCTGAATGTGCCCAGTGGCATCATCCCTCGCACGCCAGATCCATCCAGGTTAAAGCACCACAGATGATTTCCCCTCTTTCTCAATGAATTTCTGCATCCCAACCCCTGGTTGGGAGGGAAATAGCACTGGAGCAATTAGCTAACATATAACTCATGAAATCCGCATAAACATGAGGCTCTGTTACAGGGCTATACTGCTCCCAAGGACTGGACACGCTTCATTGGCTTAGTCCAAGCATAAGAAGGACGATGGGGACAATGGTACATTGCTTTGGACCTTTCTGGATCACACACAGTGTCCATTCTGTGCCTGACATGGTCTCTAGAGGGGGGACCATGTCCTGAACTTGCAGGGAGTTGCTACGTGGGGGACAAACTTCATGAATGACCAAGTATCTTCTCTATATACCTCGTACCTTCTGTGATGCTGTGTAATGAGAAAGGAAGAGGATGGGGAAAAGTCAGAGCATTGAGGGAGGACGGGGTAACACAGAAGTGTTAACAGGGCTGAGGTGCAGAACAGGAGGCACATGAGAAAGGAGAGTGACATGAGGGGAGCAATGAGAGAGGGGCTTGCTGAAGAAGGGGGTAGAGGACACTTGATTATGATGCAAAGAATAGGAACGAAGCAGAGCTGGCTGGCTCACAGGGCGCTAAGGTGGAGCTGGATGAGGACAAAGAATTAGGGTACGTCTGGCGAAGGCAGCTGGGATGTCTGTGTGGGCGGACAGTCTTTCAGTGAGGTACCAGAGAAGAAGCAAGAGAGTTTCGTGACCAGAGGTGACTCCTACCCTGCCAGCATCAGTCTCCTCTTCCTCTGTGCCTGGCTCAACCAGGCCTCAAGCTGTCCTAGAGACATTCTTATTCCTAGCACTGCTATTGCTTACCACTGAAACTGGAACGAGGAGCCCACTGCACCCAAGTGCTGCCACACGCCAGTCCCTGTGTCCCAGCATCCAGCGTTTCTGTCCACAGGGGCAGCCAACTGACATTGTTTATTATGGCGGCACTCACCTGTTGGCGCTGGCTTTGCTTTAGTTTCTGTAACTGGATTGGCTTTGACAGCTACGTTGACCTTTAGCCCTTCACACACCCCTGCCTGTTACAGCAGCCAAACGCAGCCCCCGACAGAGCACCGAATGGTTCACAAGCCCACCGAGAAAGCCGGGTTTCTGGCCCTGCCGCACCTCTTAGCCTGAGGGAGGGTCCAGAAACCTGTCCATCACCCTTCGAGTGACACAGCGAGACTAGGATCTTAGCTGCTGACTTGCAAGCCCAATGTGACAACCCCGGACCAGCACTGCACTGACCCTGGCCCAGCAGGGGCCCATCAGCCACACAGCTTTAGGATCCTGCGTTGGCCCAGATGAGATGAACTGAAAGGAATTTGCCAGTTCTCACTCACTGGACTCCTGCTGCGTGACCCACGGGGGGCTGGTGCTTTCATGCTGCCATCATTTCCCCAGGGGAGGGTAATTAAATCCCTTTGGCTGCAAAGTCTTGATCCTCTTTTTATTAATTAAAATGTCCTTATGCTCTTGACCAGGCTAGAGCTGGATGGCTTGGAGCCCAGCAGTATGTAAAGCTGATTGTGAGCTGCACTCAGCGTCAGAGCAGGCAACTCCAGGGCAGCGCTGTCTGCCCCAATCCACAACCATGCTCCCTAATCTCCAGGAATCAGGAGTGTGGATCTTGGCATATTCATAGCGCGGAATGAGCCCCGTCTCTATGCAATGGCTTTGTCCGAGAATCAGCCTGTAAACTGCCTGGAAGATAAAAGAACAAGAGCAAAGGAAGCGAAAGAGCTGGCTTTATCCATCCCAGAGTGCCTCCTGTGCTCTAGACAAGAAAGGAGAGGAGAGAGTCTGGAGGGCACTGATCTCCTTCTCTCACTGCAGGTAGCGTTCCCATTCCACAGCAAAGGGCACAGGACTTGATAGACTGACCCCCGGGCATGTCTCCAAATGCAGGCCTTGGGGTAAGTCTTGCCTTTAAATTTCTCCGCACTAGTGCCGGGTCTCATTTGAACTGGGCCACGCACAAATCTCCTCCCCCTGTGCTACAGAAGGGTTCATCATCAGGTCGATTCTCCCAAACGGTAACTCAGGCCCCCTCCTGCGGCCCCCATGCCTTGCCGAGTGTCATGGAATCAAACCCGACTCACCCAGTACGAGAACTCTTGTTTGATCACTTGTTTGGCCCGGGACTTGATGCACCGTTTCTGCCAGGGAACTCGCTGCCTGAAATCCAAGAGAGGCAAATTAAAAATAATTCACTGCTCCCCTTGGCTCATTTCTTTGCCTTAGGGAGACACAGGCTCCTCGCCCACCTCCCATCGCCGCTGTCCAGCCGTAGGGCAGGCAGCTGATGCCAGGATCAGTAGCATTTCATGCTTCTAACCAGCCTGCAGCCTCTACTCACCACTTCCTTCCTCAGCACCTGTTCCAGCCATGCCCAGCACACCACACAGCAGTGAAATGCAGTCAGTGGCCTCTGCATCAGAGGTCAAAAAGGATCAGAGCCACCACCTGGGCCTCTCCTGCTCAGCAAGTGCCAGATCGCACGGGGCAGCAAGGCACTGGGGAAGGTGGCATGGTGGGGTGGGGAAGAGTCTCTGGGTTTAGCGCCTGGGTGGAAGGAGTTTGGAGGTCTCAGGCTCTCTGTTAGCGGACGTTTCCCCATCTCACTAGCTGATGCAGTGTAGGCGGATTGGACAGGAGAAGGCTGAGCTCACAGCAGTAGGGGATGCAGGGCAGGAATGAGGGGTTTCAGCAGAGTTGTGGGGGGGAAGCCCAGGGCTGGAAGAGCAGGTCAGGACGGGCCCAGGGCTCCAATAGCAGGGGGGGCAGTGGGTCACGATTGAGCAAGACCTGCAAAGGGAATGTGCCTTGCTGTTCAACGGACCGGGTGCCCTGGTTTCCTTCAGACACTCCAGGGCCCATGAATATCTTGTGTCGTCAAGACCAGCAGGGTCTTGTCAAGGGTCAAGTGATGCTGACAGTTGCTGCTGGAGGCCTGAGTGCAGCTTCCCAGTTACCCCAGCTTCCCAAGGAAACAGCTTCTGAGAACAAACTGCCAGGGGCTGCATTCAGGGCTGGGGCCTCTGAAGACGTTTTCCCACAGGCTGTCGTCAGTCCCTTGTGAAAGGGCAAATGCTGAAGTGAGTCAAACTAGTTAATGGTCCATGTAACCATGGAAAATCTGCACTCTGGAGCCTCCTGTAGAGAAACACGGGGTCAGAGGATCCCTGCTGGATCCACACCTGGGTTCCAAAGGCCAACGTTGGAGGGGAACAGGAAGCGGTTATCCACTAGGGGTGGGAACGCCTCACAGTGTCAAATGAATGGCAACAGGAGAGCTCACATCAGGATCTAGAAAGGGTTAAAGGGATTTCAATTAAGCTTTTATCCAGAGAACAAGGCAAAATACACCTAGTCTGGGGAACATCACACATACCACAGTAACCTTGACAACTTGCCCACGGCAACGGTAAAGGTTTTAATGGTGAGCACTGTAAAAAGAGCCAAAACAAAACAAAAAACCAGCATGATGCAGCCTCCTGAAAAGCCGAGGCAGGAGAGAACAGTGAGAAGCTGCCAGGAATTTGAAGGTGACTTAGAAAAGGAAAAAATGTGGTTTGCCTTGTCTGGATTCTTTCTGTCAGACTAAGAGGCCTGACAGGCTTTGGCTTTATTTTTTAAGGGTTTTATTTTTTAGCGCATTGTTTTCAGTGGGAATGTAGACCCCTTGACCATGATGATGAGGTAGGCTGGAGTTTGAACAGTAATCCAATGAGGACTTCCCTAGAGCCAAGACAGGGAGAGCAGGAGGAGGGAAGGAATTCTCAGTCCTTCTCTTTAAACCCTGGAGGTTTTTAAACCGTTTTGGAGAAGGGAAAGTCTCCATTAAAGGTGCAACACCCTTGCCCCTTGAATCAACCTGCTAGAGCTCCACGCACCTGCTCTGAGCCCTCCAAGGAGTTCTCCAGCAAATTCAGCAAACCCAGACCAGCCGGCCCCAGTTCCATGAGGGGGGACAGCCAGGGAGCAATTTGAGGGGGTACAGAGAACATGTGGTATCCTGAGGCTCAAGATGGGGGTAATGACAACATCGTTAAACCTCCACGCAGCGCATCCCCCCCTCCCCAGCTGTCTGCTCAGAACCAGAAGCATTTAGGAAAGCAGGGAAGTAAAATCTGGGGGCTTCCTGCTGCCTCTGCCAGGCTCCTCACAGCTGCAAACAGACACAGCTGCTCATGGCACTGCAAAGTCCATTCCTGCTGCCCCGTAAGAGTTTACAGTAAGGCAGTGATCCCCACACTATGGGGCACTCCCCCCACAGAGGAACGTTCAAGGGGGGGCAAGGCAGGGCCCAGCCAGCCCCCCAAGGGAGTGTGGAGGGAGCCCCACTCTGCCGCCAGCCCCACTCTCATCCTGCCCGCAGCTGCAGCCCCTGCCTTGGCCCAGTTTCTGGCCCAGGCTCTGTTCCAGGCTGAAGTTCCAGCTGCAGCTCCGGTCCCAGCCCTGGTTCCCAACCACAGCCCCTGGCTCCTGACTGCGCTCTGACCCTGGACCATGGCCCCTGTGGGGGCGTGGACAGATCCCATTACTGCGCTACGGAGTCCACGGAGGAGATCCACAATGGAGATGACGTTCCCCTGCATTGCATTTCGTCACAACTGTGAGACACCCTGTGTCCCAACAGTGCTTCGATGTCACTGCGCAGGCCTGGAGGCACCTGATCAAGGCTCTGGAGCAGCCAGTGAGGTGAGGATCCCTGCAAGCTTTACCTGGAGCCCAGAGCGGGATGGGCCAGACTCATGAGGTAGAGAGTGCAGTCAATAAAACTCCCTGTTTAAACCTTCCTCTGGCTGCTCGTTGCAGGGATAGTAACCCAGATATGCTGGGCAGTGACCCACGCCAAGACCGTGCTCAGCAGGACTTTTGTCCCCAAGGCACTGGAATCTGCACCCAGTGCAGGGGTGGGGGATTTTTCTCTGCAGGTATGTGTGTTTTGTGGGGTGACCATACTGTGATGGGTACCTGGGGGCATGGCCTTAACCCAACTGGCAACTGGCAGCTGCCTATTGTATCAAAGGGTGACACCAGAGACATATGGAAGGAAGCTGGCATGGGGAACTGGGTGAGCTGGGTGGGACCTGAGGAAATGGGGCAGAAGGTGGGGCAAAATCCAAAGGATCTTCTCTGCATGAACATTTGGGGCTCTGTGTTTACTGATCCTCAGTGACTCCAGAGCAGTTTCCAAGGACAAGGAAAGGCATTCTCAACGTGCCGGACGCAGACTCCCCTGGGGGTCAGAGAGTCGGCTGGGTTCATTCCTACCTGAGCACCAGTGCAGCCGAAAAGATTCTGCTGGCCCCGTTACCAGGTTCAGAGCTGCTCCCAGTCAGTGGGTTTGCACAGCCAGAAGGGACTGGCTCCGTAATTCTGCTGAAGATGCCCAAGGACGAATTGATGCCAGCTCCCTTCCCGGGAACTGAGCTGGCTCTGCACGGCTAAAGGGACTGAACCCTCACATTCGTCTCGTACAGACGAGATTCCACGAGTGTCCAAGGGCAGTGGCTCCGAGCCAGCTAGCGCTTGGGGTTTGGGAGTCCAGTCACACCAGCTCTGAGTCCGACAGTGCCTGGAAGTGGGAGGCAGCACGCTGAGCTCGCTAGCTGCCAGGATGCAAATGGCTCTGACCTGATACACTGGGAAGGGGGGTGGGGAAGGCTCTGAGCCCCCCGCAGCAGCAGCACGGCGCCTGAGTAAGAAGGGCCCAGTCACGTAGTCACGCATCAGAGGAGAGCTGCACTCGAACATCTGCCCGAGTCACTGAACGCTGGGTGTTCAGACACCCTCCCCAGGCTGTCCCGTCGTGTGACCCCTTCCCTTCAGCACAACTTAACCGGGACAGAGGGAGGTGACCGTGGCCAAGCAGCGAGCCCTGCTGCCTCTGTTCCCCCCCCGCCATGGACAGCCCAGCCCTCACCACAGCCAGGCCAGTGGTGGGGCAGGGCTCCCAGCTCCAGCAGCAGGAACGGGGCTGCAAGTGCTTCTCTCTCTGCCCCTTCTGATGGAGCCGGACTCGCCCAGCTGAGGAGAGCCACTGTGCTCACAGCCAGTCCTGGCTTCACTGGCCTTAGGGAGCCATTTTCTCCCTGGTTTTTCCACTCCGGTGCGAGATCAGCCTGCGTTCCCGCAGGAAGGCCGTGTCCTCGCTGCCTGACCGCCTGCAGCCGGGCCGGTACTGCTCAGATTAAATTATGCCCGGCTTACATTTATCCTGACTGAAAAGTGCAGCGCAGCCTTTGGCTCACACACGCTTCCTGCCCGTCGTGACCCGTGGAGGCAGAGCACAGCGCTCCCCTCAGGGCTGGGGGGGCGGAGGCATGTGGAAAGCCTCCCCGCCCCCATTTGCCTGCCCTTGCCTCAGTCTCCTAAAAATAGGACAGATGCTGCAGCAGGGGACACCACCCACCCAGCAGTACTGAGGGCCTCAGGGGTTTGAGGCACAGCAGGCTTCAGCTGGGTTTCACACCCCAGCCCAGCTAATTATCTGAGGACGCATGGCCCTGTGCCTGCCTGGCTGCTGTCAGGAGCCTGCTGTCCCCTCAGGAATTCAATCCAGCCCCAGAAACTGCAGCGGCCTACTGGGGGCTCTGGCTTCGGCTCCTGCCTCTAGCAAGCTGCGTGCTGGGGGTGGGAAGGAAGCTGCGCCAGGAGGGGGATTTCCACTCTTCCTGCCTCTGCAGAAGGTTAAATACCAGTCAGGGAGGGAGCGCAAGGCTCCATGCCAGGATCAGCCAGGCCCAAGGGCTTAGCAAAGGTAGCAGTTGCCAAGCAGAGTCTAAGTTTAGCTCACAGCACAGATATCACAGCCCTCCCCAGGCACACACTCCACGGACAAGACAAAGTCTAATTCAGTGGCTATTAAGGGCATCAGAGGGGAGAATCTACCAGGCTCCCCAAGGAAAGTCCCATTGCTGGAGTTAGATAAAACAGAGCCCTGGAGAACACAGCATACTGGCCCCTGGGTGGTGTCAAGGGGGGAGCAAATGGCTTGGTGTAAACTGGACCAATGAGACTTTCCCAGCTCTCATTTCATGGCTGACATCATAGCCACAAAACTCAGGAGAATGAGGAAAAACAACTTGGAAAGGTGGAGAGCACCTTACCCAGCAGGAGTTACGTGGAGGGGGATGGATTGGCTCAGTCCCCTGGGCACCATCCAGCCAGGTGTTCAAAGCTGCCCTGAACCCAGCAAAGACAAGATCCGGTGGGTCTCTTCTCACTCAGCCACATGCAGCAACCCACATCCAGTGCACCAAGGGAGAAACATCCCAAATCACTGCACTCTAACACAACCGCGCTCACAAACCAAGTGCATCCAGCAACTGAGCTTGGGGAAGGCTCCAAACTGAGGGTTTGAGCTGGTGAGAGACCAGAGGGAGATGCTGGACTGAGCCCAAGGGAGGCCGGGGGAAGGCACTGGTCTGAGGGCTAAGCCTGTGGGAAGCTCTGACCCGACAGCTGATCCCACAGGCAGCTCCTAAATAAGGGCCAGATTTTCAAACTGGTTGCATACCTGCAGTTCTCACTGTGACACGGCCAGCGCCGGTTGGAAAACCTGGCTGTGACTGCAGGCACCGGTTTCTTTTGAAAAGCTGGCCTCCTAAGGCTCCAGTCAGTCAGCATAAGGCTCCACACTTTGCTCTAGGTCAGGGTAGGGGTAGAAACATTTGCCTTAAGTCATTCACACAGTTCCCTTGCTGTTCTCTACACACATGCACAGGGCTTGTAGAAAACCACTCATAGGTGGTGCCTCTGACTAAGCGAGGTAAGCACAGGCCCCAGTAATGAGTTTATTACACACTCGCCAGAGTTTATTGCATGGATCCCCGTAGGATGAGTTGCAGTTTCAATTTTAGGATCTAGCAGGATCTATTTTCAGCTGTTTCTGCCTCAGCCTTGGGCAGACACTGGCCCTCCCAGCTTTTATTTTAATAACCCAGTGTGTGGGGGGGAGGGGGTCAAAAGGGCCTACGGGTGTGTCTACATGGCAACGTAAGGCAAGCTTTACAATAGAACTTGAGTTAGAAGACCCTGTCTTTGTTAACCTGGACCTTGAGTGTCTACACTCATTTATAACCCCAGGTTAGGATGCTGTGTTATGCGGATGCGACTCCAAACACCCATAACCCAAACTTTCTAGCGGCCTCCCCAAATGAGGTTGCTCTAGCCCTTTGTTCATGGTGCAGTGCGAGAAAACTTGACTGTCCCTCAAACTCGACTGTCCGGAGGACAAAGAAGCTGGTCTGTGGGATTGCAGGCTATTTTTGACAAGACTCCCAGAGCACAAATCCATTGGGGCTGAGTCTATGCTGTAAAGCAATAGGGCTTGAACACTGGGCCCTGGCTTGACTCAGGTTTGGAGCCTCCACTCTCTGTGAGGTCCTGGGACCTTGGGCAAGCAGTTCATGTGTAGACAGAAGGGTGGGAGGCTAGGCTTGAGCCTGAGTTGGAACCCTGGGCTTACATTGCAGTGTAGACACCCCCTAAGTGACTTAGGAGCACACATCCCTAAGGCTCCACTGCGGCTTGTGCTTCCAAGTCACCTCGGTGCTTCGAAAATCCCACCCTTCCTCACCAAATGTAAAACAAGCCCAAGCCGTTATCAGCTGAGATGGGCGGGAGAGGAGCAGGGCCCTGTCTGAACTCAGGGCACGAGAAGCTGCTACGCTCTGGTCCCTTCACCCATTCCCACTGAAGCCGTGGGTCAAGTCCTCTAAGCTTTCTGCCACAGTCTCGCCACCTGTACCCACCTCTGGGTGTGGGAGACTTACTCAATGAAGTAAAGCTCTCATCAGCGCTGGCATGGGTGGCCCTGCTGCTCAGGCAGTTTTCTGGAGACATGAATCGGTCCCTTGGGCTAGCTCAGCAGGTGTTTGAGACATGTTCCAACAGAGAGAGAGACTTACACTAGAAAATAGCTTGAGCACCAGGCCTTCCTCGATCCGCGACCAAGGCCCACCATCCCATTGTGCCCTTCTGCTCAGAGAGAGAGCACAGACCCTCCCAACTCCTGAGTGGACTGTACATTTCTGAGTGTGAGGAGAGGGGCATCCCTAGCCAGCACAACAGTTACTGGAGCACACACCATCACACTTCTCACATCTCAGTCTTCACGCCACTTTCCCAGACCCACAGGTTAGACCAGAAGCCTCGTCAGAGCATGCAGTTCTGTCTGTTGTGGAACAGGCAGTCTCCTGCTTGCCCTGCTCATCTGGACCAGCTACTGTCTTCACACACTCCCTTTTCAACGAGCCCATGCCTGTGCAGCTTTGCATGCAGCCCCGAGCAGCATACCTGGCCCCACAGAGGAAGTCTGTGGATACTAAGGTTGCATCCCTTAGGCCTGTGGACCTGTGCATCCAAACCTGCAGCAAGATACCCCATTAGCCAGGACAGTGTTTTCCCACATCCACAACCCTCGCCCCCCCGGGTGGTTAGAACCTGGTTTCTCCTGTTGCTGGTGTCTTTCGCAGCCATGTTGAGGAGAGTCTTTCATTCAAATGACATTTCAATGTCTCTCCTGGGTCACATGCCTCGCTGCTGCTGCTTGCAGTGACTCACGCATTAGTGAAAGGATTAGAGCAATTTTAACCTGCCTTGTGATGCCCTTGGAAACCGCTCATGAGAGTATGTCTAGGGAGCAGTTATCAGTGGGGGAGATGGCAGCCCACAGCAAGGGAACAGGAAATACTGATGTCTATGGTTGCATGTTTTCCCCAGCACGTGCTGCTGCTGGCACATTGACACAAGCTACGGGATGCGAAAATCCTGCTGTCTCACGTGCTGAACATCATTCCTTGACAAAACCCTCACTGGGATTATTTAGCTGTGGTTAGTCCTGCTTTGAGCAGGGGGTTGGACTAGATACCTCCTGAGGTCCCTTCCAACTCTAACATTCTATGATTCCCAGTTGCTGTCATAAAATGAGATGTGCAGCACTGATTGGAACATCACCCGAGTGTCTGCACACGAGGCCCTGTCACTTCAGCCTGTCTGCTGGGATTAACATTAGGGGACAGTCCAAAGGGTTAAGTGCTCTGTATTCCCAGAACAGGCACAACAGGGCAGCTCCCCCACATTGCCCCAGGCCTCACCCAGAGAGGCGCTCTCTGTCAGTTAGTGACAATTTCTGGGCTGTGAACACATTATTTGAATTCATGCTGTTGCTCCCACCCACAAACAGTGCTTAACATTAGGAAGCTCAGAGGCGGCAGTCATGTAACAGACATTCCTCACGTAAGAGGTTGCTAGATGGATTTTTGAACAAGATGGTAGGGGCAAAGAGACATGTGGTTTTGCGCTAAGCTAGATAAAATACTGTCATTCAGATCTCCACCTTTCATCTAGGTTACATCTTTTACCCTTGAGCAACACGATTTAGGATTAAAAGTGAATGTAAGTGTAACTCCATCTTGTCCTTCCAGCCAGCCTGAGGGGAGATGTCCATCTCAATATGCTGACTATATATTTTAAATCAAATCTGCAGAATACATTTTTTCCTCAGGATGGTTCTGGTTTTGCCTTTTAAAATGATATGGGTGTTAGTCATTTCACTCCTCCTCCCTACATTCAACCACAATTCCTTCATGTCCAGGAAGTTCCTTTGATCTGCCTTTCCCGCTCCAATTCTGTTTCTGCTGCTTTGCAATCCTCATAGGTTATAAACTCCATAACCATGAGACAGGTGACACTGATAAAAGTTATGGATTAATAGCACTGACTGGTTACCATATAGGCAGGTGCTAACATGAGATCTTTTCCACTTTCCCACCACCAAAGTGCTCCAATTCTGACCAGCACCTTCTCTGTTATATTGGACAACAAGCCTCCCTTTATCAAAGACTTGACCAAGTGGTGGTCAAATGAGACCCTCCCTATCCAAGAAAAGCTGGACCCAAATTGCCAACTAGTGCATTACCATTTTTGTCTCCAGCCAGTCCCTGGGATTCTCAATCAGCTTGAAGTGAAGAACAGGAGAGAATGGCTCATTCTGGAGTCACCAAATGCTTGAGTTACATTAGACCAAACTCCTTTAAGAGGGAACCTATTACATTTGTTCAACACGAAGGTCCATGTGTAACAAAGCAGAATGAAAGACTCGTTACCAATTCCTTTTTACCGTGTAAACTTTGGAAAGTGCAGAAACAAAGTTAACTCAGGCTGTGGAGTATGACCTCTGCAGAAGGTGCAGGATTTTTACTTGAAAAGCACAAGGAGGTGACTGCACCACATGCCGAGATTTTCATTGGTTTGTTGACATGAGAACATTCTTGAAAACGAAGATGAAAAGCCAGCAGCACTTTGCAGCAAGTAGAATGGCCAGAAGTCCTGATTTTATGGGGAGAGTTCTGATATTTGGGGCTCTCTCTTATATAGGCACCTGTTACCCTCCACCCCATCCCGATTTTTCACCCTTGCTATCTGGTGTCCCTAGCAGCGAGTAATCCATCCTTTCCCACTTTGGTATTTCAACTCATTGCATTGCATTATTTTCTCTCATCCTTCGGGGTGGAGGATTTAATTGGTTAATTCTTACAAAGCATTTTGAAACTGAAAAATGCTAAGATTATTTACACAGAAACAGCGAGGCCTCTATCAGCCCAACAGTGCTCCATCACACCCAGCAGATTTTCTGGCTGTGGCCAGTACCAGATGCTTCAAAGGAAAATCCAAGAAACCCAGTAGTGAACGATGAACTGATGTGCCCATTGGGGAAGTTGTTCCCCAACAATAGGCAGTTAGTAGGTGGGTTATGCCCTAAAACAACACATTTTTATCCTATCAAACCTAAGCTTAAATTCTCATTGTACTGACTTACTTTGCAGAAGCAGCTGCCTCTCTCCCCAACTGATGTGATACGGCAATGAAGTCAGGAGAGGTTTCCTAAATTGCTTGGCTGCTTACACTGCAGCAATAGGAGCATGCGGGATTTTGCTGCCTGTCAATCTATCATCTTCCCTTTCTTTGCATGGAAGCAGGGGAAGATATGAGGCTGCTTCCCTGCTGTTGAGATCCTAGGCTATGAGCTGCAGATAGCTGCTTCCTTGCCTTTGAGATCCTATATTTAGAGCCCCAAGCAAATACAAAATGTTTATCTCTATCCAATCCACAACCTGGTCTTTAGATATCTGCAGATTTGCAGGGCCAAAAACGGGTGACCACTATAAGAAATCAAAACTATGAAAAGAGCTGATAGAAAAGATTTTGTGAACCTCTACAAGAAACTTAGAATAGCATCGTCAGAATATTCAGCAGCCCCAGCCCTTAAACACGTAAGTATGAGAAGTAAACAAGCAACTGGTGGGCTTTGACTAGGGGAATGTGAAGGTCAAGTCATTTTATCAATATGAGCATTGCAAGTCGAATGCCTTAGTTGGAAATCACTGTGTCAGCAAGAGACCAAAGAATAGCAGAGCCCATCTTCCATCTTGACTACAGCAACGTTCTCGTCTCTGGCTTCTCCCAATACGTACATCTCACTTCTCTCTGATGCATTTGAATACAACTGATAGGACCATCTTCCTGGCCCATTCTGCCAACATCCCTCCCTTTTTAATCTCATCAGGACCTTCATAACTTGTCTACTGTCTTGTCACATCACCATCTACTCTGCCAGCTTTACCTGCATGTTTGTCAGCTGCTTCCACACACCCATCTTAGCATTTTCTTTCATGCTGCCCCTTTTGCATGAGACTCTCTCCATGAATTGATCCATAAGGCCATTGCCCTTCTCCCTTAAATCCCTCAAGACACACCTTTACTGACAAATACAATAAAACAGCCAATCAGTGATAGTTTGATTGTGCATCACTGGGGAGAGCTGACTATATATTTTTAAAAACTGAAGATTTGGCATCATTGGGTCATTCAATAACTAATCTCTAACTTGGTGATCTTACTTGGTTACCCTTGTTGTCTTCCCTCACTTTGTCACGCTTGTTGCCTCTTGTCTCAAATTAGATTTTAAGCCCTTTAGAGGATGGGTTTTCATATTGTGGAGCAACCCAACAATATCTGTGACTGAACCCAAACTAAGATGAAGATTAACCCTCTGAGGGGTTGTTATTCATGCTTTGGTTCAATTTATGTTTATGGTAATATTGTACAGACTATCCAAATGGAGCTATTTACCCACATGAGATTTGCAGGAAAAAAATCCTGAATTACTATAAAAGCAGTTTACTGGATATTTTTAATAAGGTAATTTCTTATTTGCCCCTCAATATCCAGTTCTCAAACCCATTTTTGTACAATGACTGGGAAGATCTGGGAACTCCGATCTCTTTCCTAATCACCAACGACACCATCATCATTTACAATGAACAAAAAGAATTTTATTGAAACATATACACACAGGAGATAACAGAGGTATTTGAATCATCAAATATGGAATGCTTAAGAAAGAGTTAAAATAAATAAGAATACCAAGATTTGCCAGTGCTAGGTCCAGCACCATTGTAAGTAAATGCCCTCCTCTGAACATGTCTGACTCTGATGGGACCATCCCAGCAGAGATTACTACCACTAGAAAGTGGCCAATAATTTTGGAATACAAAGAGTCACTATAGTGCTTTCTACTGATGCTCATTCAAACTGTTTATTCGCTGCTTTCGTCTCTTATTTCTTTAATAATACCTATTAAGTTCTGAAGTCCAAAAACATAACCTGTGTCTTGGCCCTCGTGTACCACACTATCCTCCCCATAGTACTTGCAGGTTGTGTGGGCAAAGTCTATCATACGCACATCAACAGTACTAGCAGTGGGCTTGTATGCATATGCTCCTGCTGATTCATCCGAAGACTCCTCAGAGAGATCCTCTAAGTCCTCTGGGTCTGAGTCCACAGCCACTTCCTGCAACTCCTTACCATCATAAATGATGAGCAAGGAGCTGGAATAGAAACGGTAAGACTCCTGTTTTTCTAAGACGGATTTGAGTTCAGTCAATTTCTTTATAACCGGTTCAAAGAGTTCTCTGCGCAGGTATTTGCCATTATGAAAAAACTGGTAAAGTGCTTCTTTAAATCCTTGGACTGAAAGTTTTCGCCCGTGGTATTTATTCATGAACATTAACTGACCAGTGCCCGTCTGGTAGACCTGCATAGGAGAGAGGAACAAAAGGAATGGTTGGATTGCCAGCAATGGTAAATCTGAATCACACCCCAGAAAAATTAGCGATGTCCTGGCAGAGAAGGAAAGCTTTACGAAGATGATGTGTTTGTCTCTTAAAACAGCTCTTCTGTAGTTGGAGGGAAAAGCATCCTAGCAACCCACAGGCCCACCAATATCCGAGGTATTGCTAGTCACAAAGGAAACTGAAAATTCCTCAGGTTTAGACTTGATCTTTTCCACTTTGGAAAAAAACAGAATGAATAGTTTAAGTCAGATTAGGAAGGTTGAAGCCAAGATTTCTAAAGTCAAGTTGCAACATGTAAGGCAGCCACTCCATATCACTCATTCCATTAGTGACTACTATATTGCCTCTGCTGGCAGCCTTACCAAACCTATTCCCAGAACTGCTCCAAGTCTGAATGACAGCAGTTGTCCATACGCAACACTGAAGCAAGCCCTCATAAAGAAGAAGAAAAGGGAATTTTTAACAATCAGCGGTCATTGCTTTTCCTACAAATTAAGAATGTCATTTACATCAAACCCACAGATGGAGGTGGAATCTATATTCACATATCGCAGACTTGTAAATGGAACAATCACCCTCTACAGCTCTGTATGTTTCTCCAGCAGAGGCCTCTATCTTTGAACAGCACACATTCTAAATGGACTGGAACAGGAAAGCAGAACTTTTGCCCCCCGTTGAGCACCAGTATGGTGGTGAACAAATGTGGCACTCATCCCTCCATCTCTGCTGACTGGCTCTCTGTTCTTGATATAGGAGTTTAAGCAGTGAGCTGAGTACCAGTCACAAGAATATTCACTCTACCAAGCAGAGCAGGGAGTGCTGAGTGAACAAATCTGGCATTGGGGGAGTCTACTGGATGGGAAAGGAGGTACCACACAGAACCATAGGACAGAATTTTTGTGAATGGCACTGGGTAGAGAAGTCGTTTTCTCCACCTACTCAGGCCACCAGTAGACGGAAGAAAAAACATGCCCTTTCCCTACCAACCTCTAAGGATAAAGAGGGAGAGGCTTAACTCTCCCACACCGCAGCAGGAAGGGCAAGAACAGACAGCCCTCACCCCACTTCACAGCAACAGAGGGGGAGAAAGGGAGATTAGAGATTCGCTCAACCCTCCTAGCAAACAAGTGAGAGTAGAGTGCCCTTCCAGCTTCAGTTGTAGGGGGTTAGGTATATAGCAGCTGAGGTTTGTTAGGAGAATACCACTGCTTCCTTCCACCTATTAATTCCTAAACAAACTGTTTCTATGATGTCTATCTTATAGGGACCGGAGTAAGACATCCCTCCAGTATTGCTCCAGAGAGCTCGGACATCCTTTCGTGCCAGCACTCCAATGCAGTGCTGGTTCTTCAATACTGCTGGAGCACCAATGAAGCAGTTAAGGCATTTCACAGGCCTCAAATAAGTCACTCAGTTGCCAGAGAATGATATGTAAATTGCAGGGTATTACTTTAACTGAAAGCCTAAGCTGCTCCCTCATTGTGTCTGCACTGTAATCTTATCACTCATATTTAATGATCAACTTCTTGTTTGCACATTATACGAAGTTTACTTTCAGTAGTGAAAAGAATCCAGACTTTCCAAGTCCACAGGATAATTTAACTGTAAGAGTTGCTGCTGCTGTTCTAAGACCCAAATAGTAAGATCCATGCAGAGTGACAGAGAAGACAAACAGGCTTGTTTTCTTATCTCCAGCTCACAGGACACGTTCACTGTAATTCAGAGAGAGCTGCAGGCTGCTACGCAGTCATTCCTCTCATTGATCAGTGACACTGATGTGCTCTGAAGAAAGTCACCAAATTTCCTTCAGTTAGAAAGGCGAATGAAAGGTAGGACACCTCAATAATAAGGGCATGAAGTGGGATGACTGGATAAGAAGGAAATGTCTAGGACTACAAATACGAAGAATATAATGGATTAAGAAAGCAACCAAATTCATTTTCCTACTGCTGCCTTAAAAAGATAAATGTTTGTTGTTTGTAATTGCCTGGAAATTTACTGAGCTCACATTCCTGCTATTACCAGTCAATCATACTTGTAATCCTGGAAGACAGATATTTTCCTCAATTTTGAGCTGCTGAAGGCTTTTTTCCACAAGAAACCTAGGGTCTTTGCTAATAGCACCAAATCACAAAGATACAGGAAGGAAGTGTTTAAAGATGTTTCTTCAAACGTAACCTGTTTTATTCCCATCATGCCCATCCCTACCTGTGATCTATTTCAGACTGACCTGCATGCCACACACTCGGACCCCAATAACCGCTGAAGTACTTTGCTGACACTTCCGGATCTGATTAGCTTTCTTTTCTTCTGATGCATCATCTCCATGCTGCCGGGTTCCCATTTTAAGGTCCAACACACATGGCACTTCGTATCGAGAAGTTAGGTTTTCCAGCAAGATAAATTCTGCCTGGTTAAGGGAAAAACCTTACAATAAGAAATACAGGTTTTAAAAAGCATTCTGACAGTCCCATTCCAAGTGGAGGTGGTGGTGGAGTCTCTTAGCAGTCAGTAAAAGTTAATAAAAAAACTGAGCAACTGCTGAAAAAACAGAGGCAACCAAACTTTGCCCAATGATGACTGCACTAGTAATTTAACAAGAATCAAAGAATTACACCTACTTTGCATTAAACAAAGTAGATTGCACATGACCTAGTCTTTCATTTGGAGGTGATGTCTAAGGTTCCAGCTTGCATTGCTCTCTCTCAATCTACAAGCACCTCCAAATTAGAGATGAAAATTAGTAGGGGCTGCATTTTTTACTAGGCTGGCCATATTCTGGCAGTACACAGTCTAATTTTAAGTTCTCCATGGCGTGAGTAAACCAGGCAGACCCTATTTCCATAAAGGAAGGAAAAATGTTTCAGTGGTGAAGGCACTGGCCTGGGATTCCCAAGATCTGGATTCAATTTCCTGCTCTGCCACAGACACCTGCATGACCTTGGGAAAGTCACTAAAATCTCTCTGTGCCTTAGTGCCCCATCTGTAAGATGAGGATAACACTTCCTTATCTCACAGGGGTGTTACAAGAATAAGTTCATAAATATTTGGGAAGATCTTAGATACCACAGTAATGGAGGCCCATTAAATCATCTAGCTAGGAACTTATCACTAGGTTTGTGAGGGTAGATCTTGGGAGAACTCTACAGTAATCATTCTCCATTGTTCTAATGGGTTAATTCTGTTCATGCATACACATTTTTAGTGATCCAATCACCAAAATTCCTCACATACAAGATTTCCTTCCCTAAACACATAGATCTTAAGATCTTTGCAGTATCTGTGTCAGTTGCAAGCAGAAAGTATTTAAGATTCTTTGTCCTTATTATGGAAGAGAACCAGCATCACTCTAAAGATTCACACGCATATAGGCTCCTTTTGTCTTTACTGGGGTTAAGAACGTGTGCTCCGATGGCTACACTGGCACTAACAAAACAAGGAAATCTCATTTTCCATCACATGAACAACCCTATGCACACAGCAAACAAGTATAATCTGCTTCTGCTTTCAGGAATTTGCATTTACTAAGGATTTTCATTTTTGCCCAGCTATAAACCCAGATTAAATTTTAGATTTTGTTTGCTTTTACCAAAAATTATTAGCTGAAAATAGGAAGCTGCTGGCAGCAGAGGACTAGCCTGTACAGAAAAAGTCTGCAAAAGTACTGCAACTTCCTCACTCAAGGAATCACGGCTTTGCACCTCTGACTACTTTAATTAAACCCAACAATCCCCTTCCGCATCAAAAAAATCTGCTACTTCCTCACTCAAGGAATCACTGCTTTGCACCTCTGACTACTTTAATTAAACCAACAATCCTCCTCCACATCAAAAAGAAGCTAAGAAGGTAGCATTTTTGGAATTGTGAGGGTGGGGAAGTGGAGGCTAAATCCTTTGACATCACCCTACTATGCACAACAAGTCCCATAACTGCTTGTGCCAAGGAAAGCAGCAGCAGAATTCCATCCCTCTCAACTCATGCATTAGTAAACGTCTCTAGTCAATGATCATTAAACCTATGATGCTGGAAGCTTTTCCACTAACATAGATTCATGCTAAAGTAGATTCCTTGAGTTGCCCAGCACAGATGTGGTTAAGCATAGGAAAGCCCAAATTCTGGCAAAGATCCCTTCATAGTCACCATCTACCACGGTTTCAGATAATCCCATTCTGAGTGCTATAGCTACACAGTCTGGGTTGGGCATTTTGGGGGAAGTTTGCAAAGAAAAAAAGCAGAGTCCCGCCTTGTTCTGCTGTTGTGAGAGACACTTTCAGGAAAGGATACTATATTGGTTCCGATGTTTTGCATTTTCCTTCATCCGCCGTAACTGCTGCTGGTGACATTTCATACTCCAAGGGTTATGATGCTTAAACTGTGAACTGACATTCCCCTTTTTCTCTACACTGTAATACAACACTTCAGATTTCTTCAGCCACTCAAATTCTTCCTCTAATTTGTGACTAGAAAACAAAAAAGTAAGAAGTCAGAAGTCAAATGGAAAAAGTACCCTAATTTTAAAAGGAAAAGATATAATTTATTCTAGCTTTACATATTACACCCTGATGATCCGCAACTACTGAATACTTTCACTTAGCCCATTCATGTGTGTTCCATAATATTTCTACTAACAGTTGGCATAATTATTTCATTATACATGCGTCTGGGCAAGGTGCCCATTGTTGATACTTCACTCTTTATAAATCTTCCACAATCTGTGACTATATGATAATTTATATTTACAGATTTCTACAGACCCTATGAAACAAACAGTAATGATATCTATAGAATCCCTCACCAGCCTGAACTATACTGATAGAAGCACTGCAGGATAAGTTTTCCAGGTTTTTATTTTGTTATAGCTCTCTGGTAACTGCCACTACAGTACAACACAGATCAGGGGTTTTGAATTGGGCACAGGTTTGCAGAAATCCTGTTTTACCTCAAACTGCATTTTTCCTCATTCACCCATGCAAGAGATTCCAGTACTCAACACAGCTGAGTATTTCTCTTATACAGTCATGCTCTTGCAGCCATTACAGTTAGAAAATAACTCGAATCCTAGACCCTTCCTCAACTGACCAGTGCAAAAACATAATTGTGAAGATCATCAAATAAAACTGGCCTGAATGGAAACCACTTCTGCTACGGTAAGTGTTTCACAGTGGAGAGGAGACAAAAAGAAATGAGAGTGAGAGGAAGACACAAACGGCAGAAGAGACAGAAGGACTGGATAAAACCTCCATTCTAGCACTGAAACATAGCCCCTAGGTGTAGATATGAGTAAAATTAAACATCAGAACAGATGAGAATAAAATTAAACACATGGAGGTTATGTTTCACTTGGAGGAAGTTAGGTTACTTCCTTTTGACCTACCTTTTCATTTTTTCCTCTTTCCTGTGCTGTCGGACCCATTCCTTAGTTATCTTGTCATTTTCTAATAATACAGTCTTTTTGTTAGTCCATCTCAACAACTTATTTTTGGGCTCACAGTCAGAATTATCTATGCTTTCCAAGTTATCATGGTCCCCATTTAATGGATAGGCTATTAGACACAGGTTTCCATCTTCATCCTCTTCAAAGCTCACCGACACTACACCTGGGGAAAGAAAGGAAATGACCAGTTAGTAATCAATGACATGACACGCAAACACTATGCAACATGATTTTACACTAAGAATATAGCAACTTTTTGTTTTTCTCTTACCCAGGTCCTTAGTTTTTATCTTGCCACAGGCCAAAACTCATCTGTCAACCTAACAAATATCAAAACATCTAGACAAAATGACACCTCACAGAGAAGACAATTTATCATGGAGACAAAACAACAGTGACAGAAGAGATTTTTCTCTCTCTGATGCACAGAGTCAAATAGGAATCAAATAATAACAGGAGACGATTTCAATTATTGAAAAATTTTATTAATTTAAAAAAAGTCTGACTGGTCTGACCCTAGGAGAGATGTAAAACATTTTATATTTACATCTTGCAGTGAAAAATAACCTGCACAGAAACACCAAAAGCTTTAAGTTTTGCATGACAGCAAAGCAAAAAGCATTTATCCAGATAAATTTTTTTGAGGGTTTAGATTCCAAGGGCAAGGATAGGCTTGCAAGCAGAGCAAAACAAGAAAAATGTCACACATTACAACAGATACTAATTCAAAGGCTTCCACTTAGAATCACCACGTTTAATTTTACAATTTTTTTTCCTTTTTGGAATGTATATTTTATTGATGTTGGTTATGCAGCAGTCTCGTGAAATAAAGAACAAAAAGCAATACAAAGCAAATCTGATTGTAGTACACAGAAACATGGTGAACCTTGAAAGCATTTTTTCCTCCTCATCTCAAGAGTCTCTAGAATACTGCATTGTATATTAAGAGTCTTAGAGGAAAGTTCTGACAGGGTTGCCCCCAGTGCCATATTAGAAAGTTTCAATGATTATCGAAGAAGCCGTAACAATTGGCTGAATGTTTTTTTTTTTTTTTTCTCAGTCCTTTCTCTTTATCCTCAAATCAATCAATCTGCACAGTTCTTGCCGCTCATCACTCGGCCGGAGGGGAGAGTTCTCGGCGAGAGATTGGCACTTCTGAGCTGGGCAGGCGGTTCTGGGACCTACAGTAGCTGGGGTAGGGAGTGCAGAAGCTCTTACTGACAGTCCTGCTGCCACATAGGAAAGGACTACAGGAAAAAATGGGGGAGCCAGCTAGCACATGGCCTTTGGCTTTTTCCTGGAAAAAACAACAGAGATGGACCAAATGAGGCCCCCTTACCCCTAAATCCCTCCCACGCTCCCCAAAAAAGAAAAATCACATATACTAGTACAATTGTTCTACAACATTTTGTAAAGTATCATTTATAGAGCACATTTTCTTCAACAAAGGAGCTTTTAAATAAGATGTGTTCAAACCACTCAACATTTGTGTGAACAATCAGGCAATATAACTTTGAAACATCTTCTCTGAAGTCCTCCTCCAATTTTACAATAAAATATTAAAAGAAACTTGGTCACCCTTACTCAGTGCTCAAGTCTAAAATGCTTTAAAAAGCAATTCAAAATGAATAAATGCTTCAGACTTATTTTATCAATTAATCACCAGACAGCAGTTAATGGAATACCCCACATAGAGAGAAGCATTTTGTTTAACTAGTGCAATGCTTAAAAGAACTGGAATTTCCACTCCTACATACCATCTGACTCAGCCTCATCATGGCTACTTGATCCTTGCCTACCTAAATGCCACGAATTTTCATTTCCTTAAAGGCAGAAACAAACTGCAAATGTTTAACAAGATACTTTTCAACTTTCTTTGCTATACTGATGTCGTTATTTATGGTGATTAAAATATGAGAGTTAGAGGACAACCCAAAACACAAAACAATACAACTAAACTTCCACAAAACATGTATTCAGGCAATCTTACCCAGCCCCTGAAGACACACATTAAACAAGAGGCAATAAATTAATTAATTAAAAAAATAAAAATCAGATATAAACACAAAAGTATTACTGAGAACATTTACAAGCTGTTAGCTACTTACCTGTCTGTGCCTAAGGGAGATATATGGGCTGTCACCAGCAGGGCTGCTCTACTCTAATGCTGTTAGTCAGCCCAAAGACCCACTGGGGCAAGCATCTCCACCCTGCATCTCCACAGCCTGGCTCAGACAACATCAAAATACATGAAAAGAAAACCCCTAAAATCTCTTCCACACAGAACAGATTTTAGAGGAAACAGAGAGCACACTTGGATTTACAAAAGAGAAAAAGCCCAACCCCTTTCTAAGGTTTCGTAACATACCTTCGTACTGTGGAGTGAATTTACGCATTTCTGTTGGGAGAGTCTCATAGAACTGGTGTTCCCTCTGGATGAGGGGTTTACAGATGGTCTTGTCATTAAACCGGAGGACACAGGAGTGACCCCCAACCTGGTGGACAAAAGGCTCGAGCAGGACTCCCTTGGCATAATGCTCCACTTCCATTGCTCCAAATGCTGGGCTCATCCTTGTAGCACATTAGACAGAACAATGTGGCAGTGGGGAAGGCAGTTCAGAAGTAGAAGATCTGTCTCCCAAAAGATGTTTATTCCAGTTTAAAAAGTCTGTTAAAACAAATACAATAGAATCCTTTGTGTTAATCACTTTGTTTGTTGAGGTCTGAACAAGCAAAGCTAACAGTTATTTTCATAAGACACAGCAAAAGAAACTGAATGTAAACAATCCTCTATGCCAGGCAAAACTGAAAAGAACCTTACAGCTCAAGTGCTGAGGCAACTATGAGTGAGGTCATACAAGTAGAGAAAAACAAAGTCACATACCCCTCCCACCAAAACCTCAACCAATGAGAATTAAATTTAGCTGCTACGCACAAGCACAACGTAGGAGGGGGCAAGATGAGGCGACATAAAAGAAAGGAGGGGTGAAAAAAAAAACTTACTGCTTCTTTCAACTGTTCTCGTTACTAACCCTCACAGCATTTTCTTATCAATAGAAAGGCCCATAGGGCAAACTGACAATAATAAAACTTCATGTTGTAGCACTTTATTCTACATGTTCATATTAGGTATTAAACAGAGTTTAGATCCAAGTTAGGCTTTAGAAATCAGCTATTGTGCACACTAACAGAACTACACAAATCAATTATAGTAAATCCAGGCATAAGTTTCCGTTCCATGCATGTGTTGTTTTACTAACTTCCAACACAAACACAAGCTAAAAAGAATGAAAGACAAGTTAAAAACTCCCACTAAACAGGCAAATCATCTTTTCCCGAAATTGGAAAAAACCTATAAAAACCTAGCACACCTATACAAATGTACTTTCTAGAATGTATTCTTTCAAGGTAACTTGGAACAGAAATATGCTATGCACTTGCTCATGTAATCTGCAAAAAATATTGATAATTAAGCTTTTAAACAGCTTAATTTTTTGTATTGTTCAACAATTTTCAAATGTACTAAACTGCACAGCTAAAGGCAGAGAAATCTTTTGTAGAAAGCAGTCAAATAATAAATACTATCCAGAAGACTGCAGATCGACCACCTTTATTAATCACTTTTAGTTACCTGTTTTTTACTGTTTCATTTTACAGATTAAAAACAGTACAGAATGAAAAAATCAAACAAAGACTAAATCTTATTAGCAAATGTAGGTTGAGTAATTCTAATCTGAGACCCAGCTTTAATTATTAACTTTAATATCTAAAAAATGAACTGACACTTTATTTTCTCTTAAAGAACGTTACATGAACAAATATGTCACTTAATTCAAAGAAAATGCAAAGTGTTCTAGGTCACAGGGCTATTTTTGTTTGTCCTCAGATATTCATTAGCAGCTTTAGCTTACTCTTAAAACTAAAGAACTGGAAGCTTATGGCAGTGGCAATGATGTTAAAAGAACTATAAATATCAACTAAGAGGGCTCTGTCAGTGAATTGTTCCCATACACACTCAAGTTAACAATATATAAAAATTCCAAATCTCCCAAGTATGGAGAACATACTAGGCAACACCATTAACTACTAGATTTTTACATCAAAACTGAATTAGAGAAACAAAAGAAAATTTATCAATGTAATCAATACTACAGCAAACGAATTTAACATCTAACTTAGAACAATGGATTCTCAAAACATGTACAATATTGTATTTGATGTTCTAGTTACATTTTATGTTAGGAGAGGCATGTCCCCTTCCCAATCTAAATGGATTTCCCAATATTTTTCAGATTATAACCACTAAATCTACTTGGCAAGAGAAAAAATGATACATCTACATTAATAGAAATAATAAAAACTCATCACATTTTTAGCTGAACCTATACAAATGCAAACTGAAGACTTCCAATATTTATTTGGAACTAGCTTGTTTAAAATACAAGTATGTTTTAATGTGATTTTTGTTGTCTGTAGTTTGCTGGTACTGAAATTTGTCCTCACTTTATCTCATGAATATGAACTGACCCCGTCAATTTAAGCAACATTGTTTTATCCAGAAGACAGCACTCTTAGTATTCCTCAGTTGCAGCGAATTACAGAATACGTCCTCTGAACTTATCCTTCTGCATTTCTACCCACCTTATGAAAATATACTGCTATAGTGCCCTCTAACCAGATTGCAACTGTCAATCACTACACTTGTCACTTACTGAGATATAAGACAACACAAAAAAGGCCATTTAAAAACAGATATTCCAATGTGCTTCTAAGATTGGGTTACATTTCAATAATCAACTTTTTTTTTGAGGGTTGCTTGCAAACATCTCTAACATGGCTTCATATACATTTTTTCAACCTAATTTTAAAATCCCCAAAGATTTAATCCGGCTTCCTGGAGCAAACAACTCCAGCCCTCTAGAATTTTGTTCAATCACCACCTTGTGAAGACTTTGTTATACCAGTAATAGCTTATTCCAATATGTTAAGGGGAATAAACTACACCAGTATGAGCACTTTTATACGAGCATAACTGTGTCCACACTAAAAGCTGTATCAGAATAACAGCTTCAACAACAAAATAAATAAATAAATCACACTCCTTAACTTAGTTATACTGATACAAAATCAGTGTGTAGACCAGGCCTACCCTTGTGTCAGAACAGCAGAATTTATACTGAAAAGTATGCTTATAAATATCATTACCAGTACAGAAAGGAAGTATCTGCCAAAAGAAGAAGGTTCACCTGAGAAAAACACACCATGCCCCTCCTTCACATCCCCAGTGAACTCATTAGTTCTTCACTATGACTTCACAATTTGCCTTTCATTTAGACCCAAATGGTCTATAAGGTATTTGCACACTGTGTATTTAGAAAACAGTAGTCACTTGGGTATGACATTAGCCAGTATGTAGTTCAACATGGAAAAAATCCTACTACTTTTATCACTAAATCTGTGCCTGATAAAGGCACCACAAAAATTATGCTGTATCTGATGTAAGTGCTAAATCAGAATTAAGCCATATACAAATTCCCCAATTGCTGTGTTTTCTGTGAAATTTTATCAAATTCATTATTTCATATTAGACAAAATTTTCAGTGTGAGGATTTGGGGTCATCAGTATGCAGATACCTGCAAAAAGGTCCCATTTTGTCTAAGCATGAGAGGTAAATAAAAATCCTTCCGAGTAATTGGGAAAAAACAGCATGGAAGGTGACTTTCACTATGGCTGTATGTAAACTCTCCTTATATTTTTATGTTACTAGATTTAATTAAATAATGTGTATGTTCTGCATCTGGGTTCTCAAAGTATGGATGCAGGAACGTGCTTTAAGGCCCGGTTCACACTTACCTTTGCAATTCGGCAGCAGTTGACGGGAGATATGCAAGTGACGTAAATCACTTGCGTATCTCTCGTCAACTTTGCGGCGTCTCCTCTGCATGCCGTCCACACTGCGCTGCGTCGAAGGGAACAGCGCTCCCTTCAACACAGCGCTACACCACTTACCAGGGTGGTTTTCCTGTGTTGCTTGCTGGATCGACTGAGCGGGTCTACACAGATTGCTCCGTCAATCTAGAAAAATCGATCTGACGGTGGCGAATTTGCTGCCGTCAGTGTGGACCCAGCCTAAGAAAGTGCCAAATTGTGGATTTCATTTTACACAATCAGACAAAGCTACTGCTGTTAAAATCTTAGGGCTTGGATACATAGGGAAATTGACTGCTATAATTATAATTAATTTTCCATGTGAACACTTACTCTGGAATAAGAGTACCCTTTTCTGATTTAGCTTATTTCACTTATGAAGCAGTATAAACTAAGGTAGAAAAGACACTCATTCTCCCAGAATAAGGGTTTCCACACAGTGAGTTATGCCAGAATAACTAGAGCAGTGTAATTATGCTGGTACACTTCACTATGCAGACAAGCCCTTAGATAACAAAACTCAGTCTGGAACTTGGCTTTATTTTCAAGAACAGATTTTGATGTAAGAAATCCTGGTTCCACTTCCTCACCACCCAAAGACACATTTAGACTGATTGCCTAACAATATAATGAATTCACTCAGTGAGAGGGTTAGATAATTCTGGGATTCTAACCCCCCAGATGTACTGTATTAATATAAATTAATTCTCAGAACTCTTTAGGTAAGGGGAGCAGAAAGAACAGTTTGGTTAAGTGACTTTCACAAGGTCAGTGACAGAGGCTTTGTCTAACTAGCAGTTTTGTTGGTAAAACTTTTGTCCGTCAGGGGTGTGAAAAAAAACGCATCACTGGCTGACAAAAGTTTCATCAACAAAAGCACTTTGTGTGGGCAGCTCTCCCACTGACATAACTACCATCACTTGTTGGGGGGTGGTTTAATTACACCGGTGGGAGAGCTCTCCCCCTGTCGGCACAGAGTAACTACAGGGGGAGACCTTAGTGCAGCACAGTTGCAGCGATACAGCTGCGCCACTGTAAGGTGTGTAGCGTAGACATACCCACTGTGAGTCAATGTGATGGAACTGACTCAGAGAAGTTCCAAGTAACTTTCTCTCCCTGTCTCAGGTAGGCTTTGGAGTGCCTTTCTAGCAACATCTTTTAGTAATGAGATGTGTCAGCAAAAGAGACAAAGATAAACAGAGGATGCATTAAAGGATATTTCTTTATTTATATCATGCATTTCAAAATAGGAAAGTCAGCAGGATTTAACCTGAAGAAATTGGATATAAGCTCTGCTTTTATATAGTTTTTATTAAAAAGTAACCCAACGAATCATTGAATGTCATTATTAAGACTTCTGGACAGTCAACTGTAAAGACCAAAAGGAAAACACACATGGAATCTCTAATCTGAAGAAACTCAAGAGGACCTTATTTCTGCTAAGTGGAGACTACATTTAAATGCGCTGATTTTACTCTTACAGGCATTCACATGACCATCTGACCACCCAAAGCATATTAGTCTAGATTCAGTTTTGATAAAATGACTAACTGCAGGTTTGCTTGCTCTGCACCTACTAACTGGCACTAACAGCATCAATGGAACAAATTAATTAGAATAAAATCCATTCAGCAGAGAAGCTGAAGAGCTACCTTGCCTTCCAGTTAGTCCATTATACACTTTATACTTGCCTAGAGACAGAGAGAAATCGAAAGAGGATAAAATAATTTCCCCCATATTTGGAATTTCCAGGGGACTTTTGCTACCTCAATAAAAGAGGACTGCCTCCTTGTAGTGAAATAGCAGCACTGATTTAACACAATTGCTTTGCCAGAGTTACATTTGTTGCATGGCTGGCAACTACAGCACTTACACTGCTCTGGAAGATAAACAAATAAGCCCAATTTATCTGGAAGAGTTTGATGACAGCTCTTCTTGAGCCTTTATACACTTCTTAAATAAACAACGAAAATCCAGGCCTAAGCTATATGCAAACTTACTCACAGGATTTCTTCACAGCTATTTTAAACAACCTCTGCCAAACTGAAAGAACTAACCAAATAGTCAACCTAATAGATTAACTGCCAGGAAGGCAATTGGCTAAAAACGAATTCTGATTATCTTTAATATTAGAGCTTTAATAGGAGAAAACTGCTCTTGGATTCTTACTTCACACAAAACTGCACAGATGTTAATTGGGTGGTAAGTATCCATATATTAATTTCAGAAATTAAAGCAAGAAAGCTTCTGTACCAAATATTTATATTAAAGATGATAATTCGAAGTTTAAATTGAACTTTTTCTTCTTTAAGTCACTAAAAAGAGAGGAAGGATAGTCCAGTGGTTAGGCACCAGCCTAGGACTTTGAAAACCTGGATTCAAATCCCTACTCTGTCATAGACTTTCTTTGTGTCCTTAGGAAAGTCACAGCCTTTCTGGGCCTCAGTTCCCTATCTGTAAAATGTGGATAACTGCACTTCTCTACCTCACAAGGGTGCTGTGATGATAAATACATAAGATCATAAGGCTCTCAGATACTATGGTATCAGGGACCAAATAAGTACATCAGGTAGATTGAAAGGTATTTTAAAGACACATTTGACAGTTAAAGAGGTACACCTTTTTTCTACTCAAGGCAGCAAAATTACCCTTTAGAATGTCACTGTTTTCTATCAACACCTTTCCCCAACCCTAAATTGTAGTCTATTTGATCACCCCTTCACATACAGCCTGATCCAGCAGTAGATTAGCAGTAGCCCCGTGTCAGAATCAAAAATTTTAAACAGGTAAAACCATAAATCACATGCCATTCAAAGCAGTTGCCACTAACAACGATTTTGATAAAACAAAAGTCTACGTGGGTAATAGGACAGGTGCATGTATCCATCCTCACTAGCATGACTGGCAAGAATGCAAGGACTTTGAGTGCAACTGTAAATACTACTGCTTCCTTGGAGTTCAGGCTATAGATATCAATCGTAGTACATAATGCTGGACACAATTATATACAATCACTCATAAGATACACCTGATGTTGTAACATTTGCTGTTATCCTTCTCCAGAAACATCACAATTCCAGTCTTCCCTTACTCAGTTCTATTTCCATTTAACAGCTGTGTAATTTCCCTGGCCTTCCCCTGGAGATATACCCCAAATAGTTTTTTAAAATTCCCTAAGGTAATCTGCATAACGGTAGCATATTAATTCAGTTTGTGAGGTTATGAAACACAAACCTATCAAAAAAAAAGCAATTTCATTAATGCGTAACAGTAAAGGCTGCTGCTGCCTGGAATTTACCCATCCTCTCACCAAGTAGTCTTTTAAGATATTGAGAATACGAGTATCCAGACTGGTGTAAATCACTGACATTTTGTTTCCTACAGACACACAAAATACCAAAGAGGAATGCTTGAGTTCCATACTTTGCTTAACCTATTTTTTCCCCTAATGTGAAATAAAGTGAAGTTAAAGAGGTTACAAAGCTTTTCCTGGCCAGACAAGAATGTGCATCTGATCCATGCAGCTCCTGAGTTATATAATACCTGGAAAAATTAAGACTATAACTGCCATAGGAAGTAAAGACTTGAGGTCACCTATTCTAAGCTACCTGAACTTTTTGCTGGAAATGGACCCATCTTTAATCTATTTTTGGCACTAGTTCCTAAAAATACCATCCAATGTATATGAAAAAACCCAATAGTGTACTTTGTCATACTTGACAAAAAAGGTACTAGTCAGTCTTTAATCTTTTGAAAATATGATACAAATGGCTAAAATTCTATATGATTAAGCATAGACAAACATTATTCAAGCAACAAAAGAGTAAAAATTCCTAAACTAAGACAGGCACAGGAACTTCTTCCTTGTTACCATGAATCTGATGACAGTCTAGCTACATTTCCCCCGAACAGTTTTTAAACTAGCAGCATTATGGTCACTCAACAAAATGGACCCTGAGGTCCTTGTTGTGGCCACAACTGCATTCCAATGCAGAACAAATTTTCCATTATAAATAATAATACAAGTTGAGAGCTTTATTTCTCTAGTTTCCCATCAATTTTAAATGGCTCTACCAACTTGACAGCATGCTACTTTGTTCCCCATGGTGTTTCAGCTCTTTTAAGTTCAGAGCTTGGAGGTAGTAGTACGATTTTATTTTCTCAGGAGGAACAAACAGCAACAGACCTTTAGAATACATTATCACAATGTAGAGACAAACAGTAGGTTTTGTTTTCCCAAAATGTTTTTTCCAAAAGCAGTAATATGGTGACAAAAAGCCAGCAGCAATCACCATCAGACAAGTTTTAGGGGAGAAGATGAGGATCCACCACTTGTGGAACCTAATGTATAGCCCATATGCATAACAGTGAAAATAGAGGCAAAGTATTTAATGATATATAGATAAGTGCAGACAATTATGAATTGCAAAGGTGTAATGCCATGGAGAGTTCCATGAAAGCACAAGAACAAAACTCAAAATAGGTGTGATGTCTCCAGAGGCTCGGATGTATTTATATGTATACAATGCATAAAAAGACCCATCTAATGATCTACATGCCCCTGTCAATATTTAAAAAATATATTAAAACAAGCAGACCTATCTATTCTTCCCCCCGATTCAAATACTCAGTGATAATATAATGATAAATTAACTGACCCCTTGCACAATGCCAGAGTCCCACACCAAGACCTACCCTATACCCATTTTTTCATGAGCCATGGTGACAAGATAGGTCTCATACTGTACCAAGGCTAACAAACTCAGACTGTTACAGACCCAGGGGTGAAGTGAGCTCCAAAGGCCCAGGCTCTAATGGAGAGGATGACACCAGATGGGGAAAAAAGATGGATTTCATTAAACTACAGGAAGACAAAATAATTATTTTACTTATAAGGTGTCCATGTTCATTTCCCAGAATTAACAGATAAAGAAAAAACAGGCAAAATTAAAAATTATTTAATCACATGTTCCTGCAAAACTCCCTGGATGAACTGGTTTCTTACCTTTCCCTTCTGATGTGCTCTCTGCTCTTGGAGCAAACTCTGGTGTAAATTCTGTGCTACACCCACCCCACCTCTTCTTCTGCTCTCCTCACCATGGAAAATTTAAGTTTAATGTACTTTTCAGCTGAACAACTTTCTGCTCCAACATCCAGTCTTTAATGTTGCCTGGCAAGACCATATACAGAACGTAGCTACAAAGGTCTTGACAAAGAAACGAAGTGATTGGTTAAAATATTAAACAGTTACCTAACTTAAATATATCTCCACAAGAAAACTATTTGCAGAAGTATGATTTAAATGGCTGAGTATTGCAGGAGACTTATGAATGAAACAAATGGTGTATATGAATGGTTAATTAGAGCCAGTTTCAGTATGATTGCTTAAGAAAACAGTCAAGCTTTGAACAATTTGGGACTGGGCTAGTTTCCAGTGGATAAAACAGATGAAGGTTCATGTGAGTTCCTGGTGTTGGATGGGCAGCAGTGATCTCAAACAAGAAGCCTCTCTCTGAAATTGGCTTTTGTTTTTCATGTTTTTATTCCCAACAAAAATGACAAATTGGTTGCTACCATTTTTGAATATGTAACATTGAATGAGTCTTGAATTCTACTATAAACCACTCCTGGCTAACATTATACAAACTGCTAAACTTTGTGAATAAATACTGCTATAGAAACATATCTATTAAGTCAAATTAAATAAAATTCTATGGGATCTAATGCTCATGATAAACCACCATCTCCAATTTCACCTTTGGACAAAAAAATACACAGCTGTTCCTGCTGTGTGGTACCATGAATTCAAACTTAAGGGTTGTAAAATATATTTTGGTATCAAGAGCTTCATTACACTAATTAGTCATTTCCCCAGGAAGATCTTTTATGAACTTCTGTCCAACAACTACATTGTTTTGACCAAGAGTTTTCTTTTACCCATATCCAGTTCACAGCCCCCTGATCATAATATTTTTCTAGCTCTTCCACAGCTGGGTCTCAGCACATATTTTAAGAAGATAAATACTATATATTTAGAAGAGAATTTTCAAAGGGAATTAGGTGCCCAAATCCTACTGACTTCCAATGTGATTTGGGTGCCTAACCTCTTGGGCTCCTTTGAAAATCCCAGTTTAAATTACGTTTTTATAAACTCATGTAAACCATAAGTGTTCTTTTATTTTTGACAGATGAGTGACCGAAATCCATCATCACATACTTCATATAACTTAATAATGGCTTGTAATGAATAAGAGCAATATACATCTGCAGCCACTTGTCACATACACATCAAAGGCAATTTGAAGAAAAGGTTTTCATGTCTCATTTCTGTGACTATTTGCAATTTGAAATAAAGGTTCCCAAATGCACAT
This sequence comes from Mesoclemmys tuberculata, assembly GCA_007922155.1. Classification (NCBI taxonomy): domain Eukaryota; kingdom Metazoa; phylum Chordata; order Testudines; family Chelidae; genus Mesoclemmys; species Mesoclemmys tuberculata. The sequence continues at coordinate 22,155,391 of ML677084.1, read as the reverse complement.
TCCTAGTCTTCTAATGACTATTTCTGATGCATCATGGCAGAGTGAGCCTGCACTCCAAAGAGATCTCCGTAAGGTTCATGACTGGTAGACACCAAGGGTGCCCCTTAGAAACTATATTAAATGCATTTAAGGCAACAACCAGTGCTAAGTATGTCACCTTAGTGTAATACTGTTATCTATCCATACATTTTTAATGAGAACAGCAAATTATTTAGAGGGTACATTAGGTATCTGTTCCTGCCCTAAGTTCAATTTCAAGTCAACAACATATCAAAGACTCTTTTGGCAGCAGCACACCATTGTTGTCCACAAAAGTACAACTTCATTTAACTAAATCAGAAATTTCTGACAAGTCTGTGACCAACATTCTCTCCTTTGAGCATACACTTCATACATTCTAAATTGTTACTATGCACAGTGAAAGTCTACAATTATGATAACGCGCTCATAGCATTTATAGTTGGCTGAATATTTTTCAAAAACTTTATAAAAAACGGTTTTAACAAAAAAATGGTGGGAATCTTTTTGACCTTTTTTTGTTTCAAATGAAAAATTTCTAAATTAAGCAAAAGGCTCTGGTTTGATTTTTCAACCCTCCTATACACAGTTTCCCTGGTCCTCCCCATTTTTTACCCTCCTCTTGCACTGCACTCAGCACACACTTACTAGAAAAAAAAGGGGGAAAGTTTTTTTTTTAATAACAACTCCCACACACACACCTTTCCAGTTAAAAGGGAAGAGAAGTGAAAAATGAGAAAGAAATAAAGGGAAATGAAAACTGGTTTGAATTTTTTGCACAAAATTATTTTCAACCATCCTTACTTTGATAAACCTCTCCAAGGTTGACATAAAAGAAAAACTATAGTTCTGGTTTGTCAAACACTCTCCACCTTCAGGAATCTTCCAGATACACAGCTTTCTAAGTAAGACCTCCCTAGCAACTATAGTTAAACAAAGGTCTTCTTTTAAAAAGTAACATCTCCATCTACACTTCAATGTGGCACATTCATATTAAACAGTGTTAAGAACTTCTTTCAAAGGTTACAAAACCAATACAGTAAGCCACTAGTATTTCAAGAAACAAGGCTCCTCTTAAGAACTTATGAAATATCGTTGAATGCATAGGAAAACAGCTGACCAGAGTCAACAGGAGTTGCATTTATTATGCATAGCAGCCAGTGCACTGAAGTAGGACAGGAGACCAATTTCTTATGAAATCTTTCCCAACCACAGCAGATCAGATCAAGAATAAACAAAGGCAAAACAGAGAAGAGAGTCAGTCTCTTAAGCAAAATTTCTTAATTAGCGATACTGTGCCATCTGACTGGAAAAAACAACACTTGTCTACAACACTTGTATTTGTGATTCAAGTAAAATATTAAAGCAGGTAAGGGCCTAATTCTCTTCTTGTCACAACCACAAAATTATCTCAAATTAAATATTCAATAAAGTTCAACAATGAACTTTTACAATAAAATTATATCAAGGTGGTCTTGTTTTTTAATTCTCTACTGTATTATTCAGATGCATTTCATATCCAAAGCTTTATATTGGACTTTCAATTACAAAAGGATGAAAAGTTTGTAAGAGATTGGCTTCCCCAAGACCTCATACACAGTCAATGACATACTCGTCAGAACCATCATTGCCACGTTCATCTATTCCAATCTGTAAACTAAGTCCTAAGATTCAAACAGCTATGTGAAATCACCTGAGTAGCAACCTGATAGTCCACACTAAGCAGGTTTTATAACCCTGAGCTCCAAAATGCACCTGAAAATAACTATTTTATGTTATAATTAGCCCATCTGATGAAGGATGACCAAATCAATATTATGCCTATATGAGGTGTCACTTTTTACAAAAGTATATCACAATAGCAGTCAATGATTCTGCACTACAAGCAAAGGTGGTTAATACTACTTTACTCAATTTCAGGGTCCAATAGGACTTGGCAGGCAAATAGCCATTGGCAGAACCCATTAGCCCCCCGAAATAAGAACTGAAGTATCACTGTGAGGAGGTTGCTGACAGCCCACTTCTCTGTCCACAGCCAGGGAAGCAGCAACATGCAGTAAAATATTTATGGAGTGAATGGGACCAAGAATATGGATATTTTCCCATAGATTAGGCAGTTTTAGTGTTTACGTATAAGGGCATTTTGACAAAAAATGCGGATTTCAGCTATAGGTCAGTCTTTAACGGGAACATGATTTTACCTTTTAATTTTAACTTTCTAAGCAATTATGCATAGTTCTCTCTAATTTATTCATTCATTTATACTCCCAGTCGATAGTACCAGTTGGCTCTTAGAATTTTTTTAAAGCACAAAGGATAAATTGCTCAATTTTTTTAAACGGTCAATAAAACTATATTCATCTACCAAGCCCTTGAAAAGAGAACACTGTACAATGAATTCTGGGTACAATAATCCTCAAAGGAATATTTTGTATTTTTCCCGCCGTCACATTTTTCACAAGATTTACCTCCTGGCATTTTAAACATCTAATAATAAGGTTTCCAGCCACAAAATCAACTCTAATAAGAACTGCAATTTTTAAAAACAATTTATTTAGTTACCCCTAGCATAATGTATTAATTCGCATGAAAGCAGATCAATAACTCAGATTAGATTTTATTCAAAACAGCTCACATACTGGTATCGTTCTGCTTAGCTCCCACTTGGGAGTGCAAAATGGAAACTAACCCACCTCTGGTCCAATTCTAAAACTGCAATTAGCAATAATGAATCATCTCTTGTAGCTTTGCCATGCTCCCTCTGAACAGAAAAGGCAGATTTATTCCGACTCATTAAATTGAGACCACAGGTCAGATATGGACTGGGTGAAAAGTTTGGATAATACTATCAATGAAAAATTATATTCCTCAGAGCTTGAAACTTGGAAGAATCAATCAATAAATGCCAAAATTCCCATTAATTTAAATGGGACTAGGATTTCACCGTATTTGTTTTAATTTGCAGGATTACATTCTCTCACACACGCAGACAAATAAATTAGTGGAATGATGTTGGCTGGAAGACATCAAATATTTTCCATATTCAAGATTACAAGGTATTTTCAGAAGATCTATGACTATGTCTTATTTGCTCTGCCTGGCTTTAATTCCCCCTATATTCTCTTAAGAAGAATTTTACAAGCATGGAAACAAGAAGAAGGTAAGCAATCTAGCAAGTGAAAGCTGAAACAAACAGATACAGCTTATCTGTCTGTAAGTATACAGGATCACATTCACAGCAAAGGGAAGAGGACAGGTCTAATATCTACTCTCTGGAATCCAGTGCACATATAAATGACATCTAAGTAGAAGATACAGCTGTTCATTCTTAAAGTAAACAAGTCATTCCAATTGTGTGTAAAATCATATTTACTCTGAACTGATATTCTAATACATAAACATTTATCAATTCAAAAAGCACAACAAATCAGCAGATTTCCCAAAATAGTAGCAAAATAAGTTATTTCATGCCAAATCCGGGCTTCTCCAACCGTTTCACTCAATATGAACAGTTATTTCTAACTCTGCACAGACCTGCACAATTTAAGAGCTTTTCAACGTTTTTAGTTTTTTTTTTAATGCTTTCAAACAACTTGATTACAAAACAAAGTCCAATGCCCATGTCAGGAGAAACTGTTAATAGTCTGCAGTTGTCTTCGCAATTACATGGCTAAAATAAAAAAAACAACACATACATAAAACAGTACAAACCCAATACGAGTGACCTTAAATTTACACCACCAGCTTTCTCAAAACAGAGTTCCAAGTACCAACTATATTACTGATAGTAGATTAAACATAAGCCTTGGAAAAGGCAACTTGCTTAATAAACCAAATCTCCCAATAGTTTTAAAGGTGAAAAACGAGGCCAGAGTCTTTTTTGGGTTTTTGCAATAAAGATAATATGCAATAATATGTAATAAAAGCATGAAAGGGTTTGTTTGATCTTTTGTTTATTTTATTACTTTATTTTTCCCAAATTTGGAGAGTTTTTTTCTTGCTTGTTTTACATTTTAGAAATGTAGGCCTTTTCTATCCTGGAAGACTATGGCTGAAGATCTAGTGAAATGAGAATCATCACTAAAAGATTCAAATTGGAGGAGGTAAAAAACAGAGGAGGGGGAGCATTTTTTTGTAAAGTGCAATTTTTTGAAAATCCTTTGTAAATTACTTTTAACAAGGAATCATGCAACAGGACCTACTGGTTTAAAAAGCACCCTACTTTTTAACTAAAGCAACAATAGTATCTATTAATTCTAATAGCATCAGAAAATATAGGTTACCCTTAGTTTGGTTATTTTACGTTCTTCACAGGCTAGAGCTCTACACCTTGTGTACACAAGAAAAGTACATCAGTTTAAATTTAAGATATGATGTTAATCCAGTGTAAACCCCTGTGTAGACACTCTTGTTTAGCTTTTAAAATACCTTATTTCAATTTAGCTTAAACAGATTCCTAATCAATTTAAACTAAACTGACCTAAACCTGGTTTAAACCAAAATAAGAATATAGCCTCTGGCATCAATTTAATTAAATCAGTTTAAAATCATATATTATATTAAACTGATGCAACTTGTTCATATAGACAAGGCCTCAAAAAACACAAAACAAGTTGGCATGCAGCTTGTCAACAATAGCATTTGTACCCAGTATTAATCTGATTGATGTCATAATGAAAGTCTATGACCATAATACTGTCTAAATATCTCAAATACAGCACAGATGATTTACTGTACATTTGGAACTGATCCAAACACAAAACAAGAGCAACTGCTAAAAGAAAGTGCTCTTTTTCAATTAGCATGAAACAAAGATTCACCCACACTTCCTGACAAACCTCAAACACTGTAAAAGCTTTCTGCATCATACTATTGCATAGCTATTTAAGTATTCTGGTCAAGACCGCCTATGCATAATGAAAACAGACTAAAATTGAACATAGCAAAAATGACAAATTCTAGTTAGTAGAAGGCTTAATAAAGCTAAAAATTTAAACATCCTGGGATATTTTTAGCAATGTAAATGAAGTGGTGGTGGTGGCGACTTATTTTTTTTAAAGTCTGTAAATGTTCTCTGATGAGTTTAGAATCCAAACACAAAAGATCAGGGAAGGGACTATGCTGGGATTATTAATTATGAGAATGCGCTGTTTAAAGAGGGATCTTTAAAGGAAGGATTTAAAGGAGAAAAAAGGTATCTGACAGAAAGACCGTTACAGGGAGCACCACAGTAGAAGGCTCAAAGCAGGAAGCACACAAAAAAGATGAAGACAAGACTAAGGCCATATCTACACTACAGATTATAACCCCATAGCGTACATACAACTCTACAGACATGGAATGGTTTTTCCATTACTGTAGGAGCCACACCTCCCCAAGCACTGGTAACTAGGTTGATGGAAGCATTCTTCCCTTGATTTAATTGCATTTGCACAAGGGGATAGGTCAGCAAAGCTACAGCATTCAGGGGTGTGGATTTCTCATACCCATATCTATGTTGACCTAAGTTTTAAGTGTAGACATGGCCTAAGGTAAAAGAACTGGGATGAGCACAGGAACTGGAAAGTTAACTAGGAGGAAGTTAGAGCAGAGAGGGGAAGATGATGTAAGGCTCTGAAAATGAGGCTGAGGAACTTGTATTTAAAGTGACAAATCACAAGGCCAATAAGCAGCATGAGAAGAGGCAGAATTTTGGACAGACGGGAAGAGAGATGAGAGAGAGGCAGGAAGGCCAGAGAGGAGAGTCTAATTGGTTCCAAATTACCTAAAAGGCTACCTAAAAATCAATGTAACCACTATTACAATTTATCTACTTCTTTCATCTACCAAACTACAAGCAGCAAATCTTGTGCTGCTGTCTTACAAAAAATTAAAAAATGCCCAGTCCCTTCTCAGTTACGAATCCCTTAACCAAAATAGCTCCTTTGTGAGTTATATCCTCAACATGAAGAAACTGATAGACTGGAAGAAAAATTAGTGACAGTGTACTGAACAGACCTGATGTTTCCAGCTTGAAATGCAGACTAGCACAAAATAACTATTTAATTTTTGTGAAAGGATGAACTTTCCCCCTGTGCAGATAACCACAGCTCTGGATGCCATTACTGATCTGAATTGCACTTTTTGAAATAAAGTAGTAAATAATACGAACAAACATGCTTTACTAGCTGGTGCAGTTTTGATGCATCTTAAGCTACAGTTCTTAAAGTCTTAACTTATTAAATAAAGATAAATGTAATGAACATCTAGGAAAATAATCCATCTACACCTATCTACAATGCAAGAGTACTGCCCGCATCCATTCTGAGACTTAGTGTTATCACATTAGTGTGATCCACCCCAATCTTTTAAACAAAACTAGACATATTCATGACATCAAAAACCCATGGCTGCATGAAGCAGGAAGTTAAAAAACAGCTTTAGAGGTTAAGCCATCAGTTCAATGCCCTCAGAGACAAATAGTAAGCACCGGACTACAGGCATATAATAGGGTTTTAATTTTAGCAAACCTTTTCTTCTGCTTTCAAGATGTGTAGTGAATTTTAAACCACTGTGGCAAACAAAAGTGGTTCCTAGCTCCTATATCACATTACAATGCATGTCCAGTGGTGTTAAAGGTACCATGCTGTCTCTTGGTAATGTGTATTTTTGTAACAGCACAGAGGGACCAATTTTTAAACAAATAAAAATGAAGTGTCTTTCCTCTGGTAACATAAATACCAGGACAAAAAATTCTGATGAGATATTTCTAACCAAAATCTGTAATATGACATCTCAACATTTCACAGAAAAATTATTGTAATTAAAGGGTTATATGGTATATTTTTACAGATGGTTCCTGCATAGTTACAGAAATACATTAACCTTGAACAGAAACAGCAAGCCAGATGAAGGAATTTAGGTACAAAGGAAAAATCCTCTTCCCCTGCAATGGAAAATTTTAATCTCTTCAAGCAGGCTGCAGAGATGCTCAGCCCAGCTCGGGTTGCCTAGATACCAATCACACCCTCTTGCCAATAGAGACAAACTAAGCATCAGCAAATGAAACAATGGACAAGTGAATGAACTAAACCAGTGGGATTTTTATTCCATTATACCTCTGCACATCAACCACAAATCACAGATCCTTACCTGGAAAGGGGACAGTTTGTGTCAAGATTGATTTAGCACATACTCATAAAATGTAATGGAAAAGTACTGATAAACTCTAGCCACAATAATCAATGGGAACACAATACTCATTAGTCTCAACTGACCTTGGCTCTGAAACACAATGTTTTGCTCCTACCATAACATTATGAAATGAATGACAAGTAATGCCCATCTCCTAAACTATATTCCTACTTCAGAGTTAAAGAAAAAAGTTGAATTACCAAGGCAGCCCTGTTAACAGCACCATTTAAATTGTTATATTGCAGCCTTTTGATTAGATTGTTGAATTTTGTGAGCATATTCTTAGCTACAAAACAAGTTATATGTGAGAGCAAACAATAAAACTCAAATGTAGATGATGCATTTCACTATCAAATCTCATGACCTATATTGAAATCCTGAAAATATTTAATCTTGTCAATGTTAAAGACTGCACCAAATTACAATTAACCACAACCAAGTAAACAAAAACTGTATCTTCAGACCTTGTCTACACTAAGATTTTTCCCCTAAAATTGCCCACTCTAGCTACCATGTCAGTTCCACTGGTGTAAGCAATGGTGGAAGTGCTAATATAGCTAAGGTGCCATGATTTTGGACACTGTTCCTACCACGGTTCGATGAAGCAGTGGTTAAAATGCTAGTGGGACAGCATCTGGAGCATTCCATATTAATAGTCCCACTGTTGTTCCCACAAGTATAGCTGAACCAGGGGTAACAAAAGGGAGATAGTGTGGTCTAGTGGACAGGCCATGAGACAGTGATATCCATTCTCCATTCCTAGCTCTGTCCCTACCTGTCTGTGACATTGGGCAAACCACTTCGACTTACTGTGCCTCCATTTCCTCTCCCACCACTGTTGTTTAACTCTTCAAGACAGGAATTGTCTCTTCCTATGTTACATGTAACAGCATCTAATGCAATTTGGCTCCCAATCTTAGCTGTGTACTCTAGATTTAAAGGTTTTATTGGAAGTTAATGTTTCATGAGTGATACAGGGTTTTCAACACAAGAACAAGAGGCATCCGGGCGGGGGTACGGGCTATCGGTGGGTACAGAGTCATTGAGGGTGGGGGAGTAGAACGAGGTCATAGCCCAAGGGGTCCCGGATGGGGTGGCGAGCAGGGGTTTTACATGGCCTTAGAGAAAACTGGCCTGTTTAAATAAATGTATAGTCTACTTGCTTATATGAAATCACCACCATAACTCAAAAGTTATTTGGCTGTTTAATATTAGTTTCCCATAAATACCTGCTATTCACTCCTTTCTATACAAGCCTTGTCTTACTTATCCAAGTCATTAGTGTTTTCTACACATAGTTTGGTTCCTAAACATAAGCGTGTAAAAAAACAACCAATACTGTTAATTAACTTGCCCTTCTAGGTAAGAAATCCCTGTGGGATGCCTATGTCCTAGTTAAATTAGTTTTTTGTCTAAACTGACTATACATATTTTCTTTCAATGTATTCATGGAACAGTAAAATTTCTGACATTTGCTGCTCATGCTCCTTCGGCCAACATACTAAGGCAATCTCAGACAAAGATTTTTGTTTCATTTTTCAAGTTACATTTGCTGGCAGAGAAGATACAAAAATAAAGGAGGACACCAGCAAAGGTCTAGGTGTAGGGCCCTGGTGGGAAGCTCAAGTCTCACACCCAGCTGCTGGGATTCTTCCTAGAGTGTTGCTCCTGGACCCTGCTCAGGGTCTCCATCTATCTAGTAAGATTCTAGGATTGTCATTGTGTGTGTCACTCTAAAGCTCAGAATATCTGTTGAGTCAGTGTGAAGTGATGGAAACAGCTACAAGCGTGACTGAGAGCTCCTTTGGTTTAGATTTTCACCAGGTATCATCATCACTGGAATTCTGTTACCATCAAATGTTTTAAGTTCTCAACCTTTTTGATTTTACAAATTACACCCAAGAGATAGAATGGGCTTTTAACTACCAGTATTACAGAACTTTAACGAGTGATTGCCTGATAAATCTGAAGTTCTACTTTCCAGCAACTTGGAAGGGTTGTGTTACCTGTAATATATATTCCTAACCAGTTTCCAAAGCTTAATACTTCCAAAAATATTAACAGAAATCAAGATACATAAAACTAACTTATGCATACAAGTTTTATTTAAAAACTACAACATATTCAATTTTAAATAAATAGTTCTCACCCCATTTACAAAGTTATTTGTACATCTTATAACAGTGATGAGAAACAAAAACAGATGCCATTTATATGCATACAAGTTCCATTTCTTTCTAAGCTTCAAATTCAGCATGCACAACACCCACATATTCCTAGCAGAAGCTCTCCTATAGGTTTTTAACTACATAATTTCACCTGCTGAATAAGATTGTACAAGTTTCGCAAAGCTTTCTAAACTAAAAAATATTTTATGCGCACATTAATTTTAATTTCCAGAGTCAAACACTATGGAGTAGACCTCTTAAACTCAATGTTTGTCACAAGAAAATGGCACACAAAAAACTGCCTCAGAGAAGTTCTCCTTTCAGCTTTTCTGGAATATTCAAAGGACCAGACTATAAATTAATTTATTAAAATATTGGTTTTGAAATAACTGTGCAATATATTTAGCCACTGTATCAAAGGAAAAGGAGAAAGCCCATCAATATATGAGGATTCAGTTTTGAGTACACAAATAAAAAAAAGATATATTTTAAACACTTGTTAGCTAATGTGTTAAAACACATCATCTTCTACTGAAGACAAGGCCCAAAATGGGATGGCTTGGTACATAACTACAACAAGAGTTTATTTTGGCTACAATATCAATCCAATAGAAACAACATTTTACAAACCCCAGAATTACAAAACCTTATTTAATCCAAGATGACTTTTTGTCCCTGTGCCTGAGAACGGTATTAAATGCTCCCTCAATGTTATGAGTCCATGATTTCACGAAACATTTGTAGAACATGATTTCTAATGCATGCAGTATACTACTTTGGAACAATGATTTAACAAATATTTAATGAATCAACAAGTGTTTCAAGATATGTAGTTAGCTTATTTTCATTTCTGTAATTTTTCAGTGATTCCAGAACAAATACTTCATGTAACTATACTGAAGAAACTGAAACAAAAACAGTCCTCTGCGCCCTCCTCCCCCATCTGATAAATCACGCATACGGTTTCCAAATTACTAAGTAACATGAAACGAATGAGAAACCGTCCATGTTTACTCTGACTATAAAGCCACCTTACTGAAACTGCTTCTGTTGCCTCAGAAGTTGGGCCTACCTCACTATTTGATGACATCCAGAGGCTGGCACCAACTTTCCTACCATTTGTTTGGGGTGAGGGGGAGGAGGAGGAAAGGGAGAGAAGAGGAATCTCTCCTTAGTGAACCTGGCTCGACTGCTAACGGGGCTGCCCCAGAGGAAATGCATTCAGCGCCTCGGACCGGGTGCAACAGGAAGCCGGCTCGCACGCAAAGAAACTGAGGCACGCGAACATCTTTTATGAGGGACGTGGAAGGGGCGTCCCCGTGCGTGTATCAGCCAAATACACGGGCGAGGCAGCCCCACGCTTCTGTGTATGCCTGGCACGGCCCCAACGCCAGCCGCCCGAGAGGTGCCCAGGGGAAGTCAGGGACTGGGCACTGGGGGCCGAACCAGGCCGGCGCGCTGCAGCGCCCGAGGCCCGGGGGGGGCGGCTGGAGGAGGATGCTGGGGATTTCCGCCGGCCGCCCGCGGGGAGGCAGGGCCGGGACGGCCCCCAGCAGCGCCCGACCCGGCTCCCAAGAGCCAGCCCGACCTCGGGGGGAGGGGCGGGGATCCAGTCAGGTCAGCTGGCCCGGCCCCGAGCTGGCTCCCCGTGGGAGGGGTGTCACCTCCCCCGCCCGGCCCCCTTTACCCAGGCTACCGAGCAACTTGTCAGCGCCCCGGGTCCGGCCGCCGGGCTACGGGAAAGGAACCGCCGTGGGGCCAGGCCGGGGCCCTCAGCACTGCGGAGCCAGGGACGGAGGGGGCGGCCGGAAGGGGGTGGAGGAGCCCGACTCGAGAGGGGATGGGGGGCCCGGCCCGGCGGCGGGAGGGGCGGGTTACCTGGGTGTCAGATCCCCGCGGCCAGCCGCTGCGACGCCTTTGTTTCTCAGAAATCAAAATGGCGGCGCCGAGCGGGGCAGCCCCCTGGCCCCCCCTCACTGCCGCCTGGCCCCGCCCCTGCCCCCGCCTCCCCATTGGCTCTGCGGCGGCAGCTGCCCGCTGATTGGGTGGTCGCAAGAGGCACTGTTGCTAAGGGAGCCGAGAATCGCGGCCGGGCGTTGCGTGTCACGTGACTGAGACCGAGGGGCGGGGAGAAAAGCGCCGGTGGCGCAGGGAGGCGGCGCCTGCCTGAGGCCCCTCAGCGTGGCCCTTGGGCTGTTCTCCCTCCAGGCCGGGGGGGCGGAGCTCCGGCCTTGCTCCCCACCTCTACATGCAGGCCGCCCCTGTGGGGCTGACTAGTTCAGGGGGGCCCCTTCCCTGCCCTCCACTTGCAAGAGCGGGGCGTGGGGCCCACAGGGGTTTGGGTCCCTAGCAGCTCTTCTTTCTGGGATCCCACAAGCTCTGGTTCCCCTTGGCCTCAGGCCAGCAACGGGGCCGGGCACCCATCCTTTGGGGTGCCCCCGCCGCGCTCCCTCTGCTTCAAGCGCTCACGTCCAACATAAGGGTGCCGTGTGGTGCCAGCACCTTAGCATGCGCTGTCACAGCGCTCACAGGGCCTTGTTGCCACAGTGCCCCGCTGTTCCTCTGAGAGCACATCTGCAGCGGGTAGAAGAAAAAGCTGTAACAGAATCATACAGAACATGTAAATCGGATCTTACTTTTCTAGTTCTATTTTTTTCTCTTGTTATGTTGGTAAAATCCCATCTCATTGCTTCTAAACCTTTAGAGGGCATTTGCTCCTGTTCTCACTTCCCAGATCCTTATTTTGACTCCACCCTCTTGTAAAAAATGTCCTGAGCCTAATGCTGTGTGAAGTCACAATGAGGGGGACTCAGGTGCAACCCTATTAATGCACCTATGGCAATAAAGCTGCCGTCCTGGAAAGAAAGAAAACCGAATAAGAATAATGAGATTATTGCAGTTCAGTGTACTAAGCAACAGACTCTCTGTGACATCTATTTAGTCATGAGATCAGACATGTCCAGGTAGATATACATTACTAGCATTTTGTGCTAACTTTAAATACATTAAAGGTCAGGAAGCTAAAAATGGTAAAAACCATTGAAACTCTCTCACAAAACACCCAGTTAAGAACTCTGTACCAAAAACAATGCTTAGATCTTTCATAGCATCTCTAGCTATCAGATGCTGTGACACTGCTGTGAACGGCCAGAGCATGCTATGGAAAGCCATGCATCTCACATCAAACGTCCCATATTTGACCTGTCTTATTTGACTTGTGACTTCCTATCTCAAGCATAGCCAAACAACAAAGGGCAAATATTCCTTAGTGGCTATCTATTTGGAAATGTGCACTGTTACTTCACAAATGAGGTTTACAAGCGAGGGACCTTTCATTCGTATCTGTTTTAAAAGAACCATACACGTGCAAAAATACACCTCCCGAGTCCCCAGCTCTCCTTCCATATGTTGCAGCAATAGTGAGATCAGCTCAAGTGCTTCTGTTCGGAGGCCCCACATTTGTCTGTTTGGAAACTTGCAAATTATTCTCAGTAGAAGAACTTTTGGCTCTGGAATTTGCTTTCCCATGATCTGTCAGAACCAAAGACTTTTGTTGGATGTTTTCAGGCTCTGTTCTAAATTATATTCTCTCAGGCCTTTGCCTGGGATGGGTGGCTGTGAAATATGACTATAGCTTGTGAGACTGACAGTTTCTCATTTTGGGCAACATTTTTCAATAAGCTGTGCATATTTTAGTTATTGTTTACGTGGGCGTGGGTACACTAGAAATCATGGAATTGCCCCAAGTGCATGTCTGATTTGTGTTTACTTTTCACTAGGTGGTGGATGCAGAAGTGCAGCCCTTTGAACCCATTGCCACTGTGTGATTATTATACTTCCAGAGGGGTGAGTATATTATATTAATGGTAGTATTGGGTTTCTTCAGGCCTGGTTCTTCATTGCACCTCTTTCTGCCCTTCTTAAGTAGATGGGTGTGAGCAGAGTCCAATTTATAAAGGTCCCTCAGATGTCACAACCCCTCTAGTTTTCCTATGATCATTTTCCCTGATACTGTTCATTAGTGTAACAAGATGTCGACACCAGACCTCACTTGGCAGGTGCAATATTCTGTCTCACCTCTCAGTCCCCAGGCTTCCCTTCATTGCTCCATTGCCCTTGATTATACACCTCTCATGTTCATTTTCTGAACAGCTGCCATCCGTCTCCAAGTCCCCTTGCACCAGTCAGTTCTCTCATTAGCTAATTACTTGGTTATATTTTGAGAGATGGATACAGGTTCAATCCCTTGGTTACTTGGCCCTGCAGGTGACTCCATTGGATCGATCCTTTGGAACCATGACACTCCAGGTGACCCCGTAATTCTTATTTTGAACACTCACCCTGGGCTCTGACTTGTTGTCATTGTATACAAGACATTTAGCTCTGAATGGAGGTGAGAGTTACAGGAAAAGGCAATCATTTTCTTGTCAAAACAAGGGAGATACACCTTGTACGTAGCAATAGCACTGATGGTTTTATTGATCCAGGCAATCCCAAAAGTGTCTGCTGCTCAGCATGCCACACTCATAAAACAAAGAGCCACCACATTTTTTTGCTTCTGCAAACACCTGCTTTTTCTTTTAAGAGCTGGTGAAAAGTTCCAGCTTGACTGTTGTGGAAATTAAAGATTCTTCCGTTCACCCACAGAACTGATACAGCACAGGGAGCAGCAGAGCAAGCTTCTCCTTCCCCCACTGTGCCTTATCCATGACCCAAAGGGAAAATCCTCTAACAGTAAGTTAATGCACATTCAGTGCTTGGCTTCTCTGCTGAGACTCTCAATAAAAGGCACCATCCTGCTAATGGGGCTCTTAGCACATATAACTGAGGCACTAGGACCCAGTGCCTTTATATACAGCAGTGGGGAACTATCAGATGAGGATAGATTCAGTTCACTATCTGAAGGTTATTTTTGCCACAGAAAGGGCATGTCTACACTACAGGTATTACAGTGGCACACCTACAGCACTGTAGCTATGCTGTTGTAAAACCTCTTCCATCATTGTAGGAGGTCCACTTCCCGGAGCAACAGTAGCTAGGTTGACAGGCAGCAGGGTTAAGTTGGCATAGTTATGGTACTCAGGGCTGTGAATTTACCCCAAAGTGCTGTAGTTATACCAACCTAACTTTTAAGTGTAGACCATACCTTATGTTTAGAGCCTTTTTAAAAATGAAATCTGAGATTCTGCAACACAAGATGGCAGCCTTAACAAAATTTATGTACCACTCATCAAATCAGCCCCATTCAAACCCAATAAAGTGCTTTCCGAATCCTGTGATCCTCCCCATTTCCCAAAACCCTTATAGGGTGTGGCTAGCACAACATGCATGGTGATTTGGTCTCTGGGGCTTGGTTGGATTGAGGTATTGTGTTGTTTTCCAAACAAATACCTTCTTAGATGATGAGAGGGTAATTGGCTGTGTTTGATTCAACACACTAAAGCAGCACAGCACGTTTTAGTCACCAGGACAGATTGAGAGTGCCATGCTGTCAAGAAGAGCTCTGTGTTGTTTGAAAGCTTGTCTCTTTCAGCAACAAAAGATGGGTCAATAAAAGGTATTATCTCACCCACCTTGTCTCTCTCATATGCGAGAAAGAGGCATTTTAGAACACTGTGCTAGAAATGCACTCAATTCTATTCTCAATCCTGGCAGGGTCATGAAATAATAATTATTACAAAACCACTGGAAAAAGAATAATGACTGAAATGATAATTTCTCTTCAGTTTAGAAGCAAAGACAGCTGCTTGGGTAATGACAATCCTGATGAAAGAGTCATGGATAGTGCACATGTCAGGCCTCTTTGTTTACTGGGAATCTGGGATCAGAGTTCTGCACTGGGATTTCTCTACAGCTGCAGGGGTGGGTGGGTAGACAGCTGCCATTTTAATGAGGTAGGGCATGGAAGAATCACAGGTGAATCATTTCTGCCAGGAGCTCTAATTAGTGGATAATATTTTACTCCACTCTAAGATCATTGTAATTGTTGTGATTAGAAGCAGGGAATCACTAATAAAGCCATAATGTGCAAGTTAAGAGTTTATTTTGTAAGCTGAGCTAGAAAAGCTTGGAGGCCTGAAGTCTACGTCGCTTCTGAAGTCACTAAAAGAAAGACTGGCTTGCTGAACAGATTGGTATTGAACTATGAAGCCTTGACTCTCTGGCTCACTAATTCAAATCCAGTCCTAAGGAAATGTCCTCACCACTAGGGTGCCCCCACATGCCTATATGCAGCATTGTAGGGCACTTCACCTTTTGCATCCCTCCCTGTCCTGGTGACCACTTCCTTGGCTGTGATAGCCGGTCCCTGCTGGCATCTTTTGACTCCCTTCCTAGGTTTTCTGTAGCTCAGCCTTTTGGCCCCGGCACTTTAACAGTACACTCCCCTTCCAGGGTAACAAAAGATCCAGCTTAAAGTCTAATTCAGACTACTAAACTCACAGTTCTTCTACCCCTCTCAGACACCACCTAAGTCCTCTTGCCTTGTGGCTCCATCCTGCTCCCAGCACCTGCAAAGCTTCTCTTATCCTGCTGACTGCCCTACTACCTCCCTTCACCAGGGACTCTGCTGGAGGAGCTCCCTGTTCTTTTTAGGCCCTATCTCAGGGCTTCCCCTGGGGCAGCGCTACTTCAGTGGGTGAATGAGCCTGACTTCCTCAAGCTCTTCCCAGAGAGGAAGGCTCCTTATTCTTTCAGCCAGAGTTTTACTTTATCTGCTGAGTTCCCAGCTCTATGTAAGTACTGCACTCCCTGCTTCACCACCACTGCAAGGAACATTCTTTCTAATTAAGCCCCACGACACCAAAATGGGGTCTCTAATTAGTCCTTATGTTCAGTGGCATATCGAGGGGGGGATGGAGAGGGCTGAACGTCAGCCTGCGAAGGAGTGCTGGGCCAGCCCTTCACAACATGCATTCCCCTAAGCCTCATGGCCCTCCAACTTGCAGGTACAGACTCCCCCTCCCCCCCAGCCCTCCCTGGAGGAGCTGTGGGCAGCACCGGGACCCTTTCTGCTCTGCATGGGGAGAGGGCACAAATGTAGGTTTGGCCCCCAGGCGCCAGAGACCCGCTATGCCACTGTTTACGTTGCCAGATCATGAATGAGGCTGAGGGATAGCTTCTCAAGAGACAAGGTGGCTGAAGTAATATCTCTTACTGGACCAGTTTCAGCTGCATAGCTGCTAAGTCATGGGAAGGCTGGGCCCAGCTTGCCTCAAGGGGCCAGCTAGCCCATGACACCAACCCAGCTGGCTGATGAGTGAAAGTTTTAGTGCGCCTCAGTTCCCCATCTGCAAAATAGGAAGTGGTATTCTCCCCTTCTCTTGTCTATCTTGTCTGTTTATGGTGTAAGCTTTTTAAGGGAGAGATTCTCTGTCACTGAACGTATGTACAACACCTACCACAATGTGGGCCCAAGGTGCTACTGTAATATAAATAATAATTACATATAAAACGTGTTAAAAGAACATACATGTCGCAAAGTCAAGCACATTCCAAAGTTAGGAAATGTCAGAATTCAGAGTCTAATGAAATCTTAATTCAACCCCCATCTACATAAGCGTAGTCTTCAGCTCCATGATCACATACTATTTTTGCCTCAGGATCCCTGCCTCATTCAATAATGTTCTGTTAATATAATATAGGGTGTTTGTTTGTTTTATGGAGTTTCCTAGAGCTTTTTTCTTAAATGAAAAAGATAAAAACAAAATTCTGTTATGTGCAACTATAGCAACACCCCAGTCTGCATCAACTAGTAGGGTGTAAGCCTGAACATTCAGCACAACCAGACTACTACATTAGTTGGCAGCAGTAGAAGGCTATTTTCCCAGGGGGAGCAGAGTTTGGTGCTTGTTTCCCCCCCGGAGGTGGGGGGACCTCCTTCCCTATGTGGTGTCCCTGGGATGGCGGGGATAATGGGCCATGTGTTAGTAGGCAGGGGGAACCTGGTCTAGTTCTCTCTACTCAGAGAAAGCTGTCTTCTCCTACAGTTCCCAGTACCATGTGTGCTGCTGATTGGGCCAGTGCACAGGCTCAGTCTTAGGGTTCATCTACGTGGGGAAACTGACTTCCAAAGCAAAATAATTAGAGCGAAATAAAGTCACTTTTATTCCAGAATGCAATATGCACATGGCTACAGTTACCCTGGCATAGGTACAGTGGTATAATTACACTGCTATAGTTCTGCCACACACTTTCCCCAGGTACACAAGCCCGTAGATTAGAATGCATGCTGCCAGCATTTTACTGCCAACACAAGCCACACATGGGAAATAGTGATTTTCAAAAGTTTCTGTTAAGATTTGGTTGAAAGAGAATCTCACAGGACAAAAAAGGCATTTATCTGGTTCAGGGCTCTCCCTTTGCCTGTGGCAAACAATGGAGGTGCTGACAGAAGGCAATTGCTTGCAATATCCTAGATAAACATTACTGAATTAAGTTTAATATCACTAAAATACAATTGTTTGTGTGCTGTTGTAGGATTGTATGTAATTTTTCAAGAGGACTGACTAATGTAAACTTTGGGGAAATGTTAGGAACTTCAAAGAACGGTTTGGGACAATATATGTGAAATGGGTTTCCTATAAAGTAGTTGGGAGGCCTTCATGAAACTATTCCATGGAGTGGAAAACCCATTGTCTACTGATTCATTGCCTCCTGTGGACTCCAGCTCAGAGACTCCTGAATCATACAACAGATTGACTACACTTGTCATGAGTGTGCTAGTTCTGCGCTGAGGCTTTTATGAACTTGTGATCACAGAAGAGACCCCTTTGTGGGTCTCAAAGGACCAATCACCTCCCAGAGCCCATGCTGGAGTTGGAGTGAGCTCTGATAAGCTTATTAGCATGCATGCAGGCTTTTTTTAATTGTTTTTAATTTGTTTCTCTGCAATGCTTTTATCTTAAGACTAACTAAGCATTCATAGAAAAAGCTGTATGGTAGCTTAGTTGTTGGCAATTAATCTCTGAGGAGAAAGCAAGCAGGTCTGCATAGGCCAGCGGTCTGCAACTGTGGGGCACCCCCCTTAGAGGGGCACGGAGGAACGTTCGGGAGGGAGGGTACAGCCGGGCCTGTGCCAGCCCCCACAGGGATTGAGGAGGGAGCGCCATCCAGCCTCGCTTTGCTCCATCTCTGCTCCCAGGCCTGGCCTTAGCCCCTGGCTTCTGGCCTAGCCGCAGTTCCACTCCCAGTTGCGGCCCCAACCCTGCCCCCAGCCTCATCCCCTGTTCCACCTCCAGCCCCGTTCCAGGCCCCAAACCCACTCCTGGGCATGGTGCTGGCCCCATTCTCAGCCCCAACCGTGACCTTGTCCCAGCTGTGGCCTCAGGCACAGCTCCGGCTCTGACATGGCCTGGCTCCGTGGGGTGGGCGTGCAGACAGGGGTAAGAGAGCACGCCATGTAAAACATTTCGGGACCAATAGCTTCGGTAGTCTGTCTTTTGCTAGGAAATACACAGTGAAGGCAGGGAACTGTTCAGTCTGGAGATACCCCGGTCACAAGGGAGAGAGAGAGATGCAAGCCTCCACTCTAGAGACAATGGCCAGTGGAATTGGAAACCTAAGAGTGGGTGCCCTTGCTGGGCCACTGTGGGGAAATACAGGTGCAGTTGCCCTGAATTGTGATAGTAGCTTCTCAGAAAAAGTCTGCACAAATCTTTTATAACGGAAAGTGTTAGACAACTTCAACAGAAGCTACCAATTTCCTCTATAATAGTCACTAGTTGTTTTGTCTGAATGACTGAATCCCTACCCCAGCTTCAACAGACCTTGATTTTACTGACATAATTCACCCTCTTCCTGGGATTTGGCTTTACTGGCAAATCAAAACTAATAAGAAAACATAAACCTAAGCTTCCTCCCCTGATCCAAAGAGACATGCACTTAGATCCTGGCTCCCATTAACGTGTCAGTCCAGCTACTAGTGGGCAGATGCTTACATCATCCCTGCTGGCACCACTCCTGCAGCCTCAACCGAGCTGTGACGTCACAGCCCGCCTCCACAGTGTAATAAATAAATACATAATGAGTAAAAAAAAACCCTGGAAATCCACAAATTTACAGTTTCCTCTGGGGAACAGCCTTGTTCATTCCTCTTGGGTTGGTGCTCTTGCTTAGTGAATAAGAGAAAGGGTTAACAACAGAGTGGTGCTGTCTCCCTGTTGAAGCAGGAAAGAACAGTCAGCCTCAGCTTCCTGTTGTCTCTCCCCGCACCTTGCCTGCAGCGCACCTCTGAGTGTGCTTCCTGGCTCACTAGGACCTTGTTTCCTGATTGTGGTGTTTGGGTTTTCAGCTTCTCCCAGTGATTTTTCCCTCCCACTTTTCATAGTGAAGGTTTCTTACAAGAAGTCCAGTTTGGAATGAACCCATCTGACTATATTCCCCTCTAACCGCTGGATGTGATCCCACTGAGGAAGATCTGAAGCAGGAGACAGAAGGGGGGAAAACTTACCTTGCCCTTCTGTTGCCTGTACTGTGTCTTCCTCATGGTGCAAACTAGAAAACTTCATTTTCCTGGGTGGTCAAGCCAACACTTTTCACCTGCTCTTTAATAACAGAAGAATGAATGTCATTCAGTGTTCCACAAAGTGCTGGATTTACTCTCAGGATGGGCTAAAGCGCTCTGTATCTCTCACTAGCAGACCTGAGCAGTACCGCTTCTGCAAACATGCTTCTTTTCCTTTGTAGGTTTACAGACCTCCAGGAGCCATAAACGACACTGCCACCTCTGCCTATAATGATTCTCCAACAACCCTTCAAAGCTCCGTGTTTTGGAGATTCTCCAACCCAGCAGGGCTGGACTTTGCTTCATCCACAGCACAGCATCAACCTGGCTTCTTGAGTGGGCTGAAAAAGCCTCTGGAGATCAGAGGCTCCTTACCCCCATGTCCAGGCTTTGAATACACTCCCCCTCCAGCATCTTCCATCTGGGAGTGATCTTGTGACTCCAGCTGTGCTCCCCACTGGATTCTCTCAGATAGTCAGTCCCCTTGAAGACAAATATAAGTGCGAGTTCTTTAACTGTTTTGCAGGACGTCATCTTCTTGTGTATCTGGGATGAAGAAATGGAAATATGGGTAAAAATCCCATCATGAACATGGATGTGCAAGCCACCAGAAATTGCTGTATGATTGTTTGTGCCCATCAACTCACGGTACAGGGCCAGTTACTTCAGTTCATGTGGAAAAGCAAGCTTCCTCTCACACAGCCCTCTCTGCCACTGTGGTGTATGCTTTGTTTTAATGTTCTCTGTTTGCCAGTGGCTGGGGGGACCTGTGCACTTGTACACTTCTAAAACCCATCCCTTTCCTCTGGGATACTCACCATCACTGACCTCCTTAGTGGAATGGTTCCACCCAGGCCTAGTTGGTTAAGCAAGCGGATTAGTATTGTGGCTGCTCCGCGCATCATCTGGCAAGGGTTGCTAGGGTCTAGAATGAGTAGGATTCTCTTTCCAAATATTAAATATGCTACATCTCCTGCAGGAGCAGAACCGCCCCCCCCCAGGATGCTCCCAGCCCAGAACCCTCTGGGTATGGACATGGAGTATTCTGGGCAATGCCAACACAACAGACTGGGAATCATTACCTTTAACTAAGAACGTCAGTTCTTGTGTGCTTCTCCATTTGATCTGCCCCTTCGCCTCAGATCTCCCAGCTACGGGATTTCTTCCTCTTGCATTGCTACTTGCATTATGTAACTAGACAGATCACCCTGCCTTGTAAACAGACATTTACTGTAAATAGATAGACATCTGCTAAATAGAGCTGCACTACGCTAATAAAGAAAACTTTATAAATCACCCAGAATAAAAACAAGGCTGTACTCATGAAATCACAAATGAAGTAGATGTAGGAACAAAGAATATCTTGATAATACAAATACACAGAAGGGGGGAGTGCTGTCCAATGGTGAGAGCAGGGGACTAGGAGTCAGGAAAGCTGTAATTTCACAAATATTGCAATTGCTTTGCTGTGTGACACTGGGCAAGTTAGTTAACTTCCCCAAGTCTTTGTTTCTTCTCATTAAAGAGAGCACAACGTCACCAAGTTCTCAGGGGGATTGTGAAGTTGCAATTTCTGTAAAAAGTGCTAATTATTGTTATTAATATGCAAAACCCTGTGGAGCAATAACCATTGTGAGTGAAAGAGGAACACAATAGCTCACGAGAACTAGCTTTGTAGTAGGGGAGGTTGCATGTCAGGCACACCACCACAGCCAATAAAACACATTAACTCCTGTAGAAAGAATCATTTTCATGCCAACAGAGTGACAGATTCTGGCTATTGGGCCATGGCAATTTATATTCTAACTGGGTGTGTGTAGGATTGTTTTGGTTACAAAGCAGCAAGTGCCCCTTTGGGAAGATGCTGCATATTGTTGTTTTGGTGCCCATTTGGTGCTGGAGGCAAAGAGAACTCCCCAAGGTCAGAAGCTTTCCGCAGAAAGCCCTAATCAGTACTGAATGCTAGGTGCATGTCCTCATCGAGTGCCTTGTCTACATGCCTGGGAATCCTGTCAGTCCCTAACTAAAGCCCCCAGTCCTCATGTTCAGAGCGCTCTGGCACAGCTCACAGTGTAATGGATACAATTTCCTAGTCAGCGTCAGGACAGGAGGTAGATCTTCATTGTCAGCCCCCTGGATGCCTGTTAATCTGGCAGTGTTTAGAATTCCTCGCTGGTTACTGTAATGCTGTCACACTCAGTGATGTAACCCCACATGCCCTTTGGGAACTGCTATTCATTTTGAGCTGGTATGAGTTTTATTCCTTTGCTCTCCCTCTCCCAGCCATCCTCTGCTGTAACTGGCTACAGCACTGTGTACAGAGAGAACAACTGGAACTGGGAAATAGTGACTCTCATGCTGGGTTTCAGCAGCTAAATCATCTCACCTGGGAATGCCTCTGGTACAGTGGGATTCCCCCTGTGGCACAGAGCCAGCATAATGGCCCAATGCCAATCCCCCCCTTGAGTTCAAGGTTGTATTAAGGAGGAAAGGATGAACTGTAGTAGTGCACCTCTACGTTCTGGTTCTCCTTGGCTGCTGGATGAGGTCCCTCAGAGAGTGTTGCTGTGCAGGCATAAATTAGAGCAGACCCAGAGCTGTTCTATCTTATGGTGGGAGTTGAATTGGTTTCCAGAATCCCAGAGGTGCAAAGCTTGTATAAAGCCAACTTTCCCCCTCTCCTACCAGCTTCCTCTCCTGAAAGGCACAGATCAGACTCAGGGCCAAAGTGGTTACTGATACCTTCTTTATTGACTTCCTTCCTCCCACATCACTATAAAAATGGAACATTTCATGTTCATAGCAGAAAGGTGATGTCTGTCCTCCTACGTGTTCTTAACCACCTATCATTGTGGTGCCTAGACACTTAGCATACGTCTACAGTGCAATTAAAAAAACCCCAGCTGGCCTGTGCCTGCTGACTCAGGCTCGCAGGGCCCAGGCTAAGGGGCTGTTTAATGGTGGTGTAGATGTTCGGGGTCAGGTCCTAGAGCCCAGGCTCCATCCTGATCCCTGAACATCTACACCATAATTAAACAGCCCCTTTGCCTAAGCCCAAATCAGCTGGCATGGGCCAGGCCCAGTGTCTAATTGCAGGAAGGATCTGGGTGATAGAGGGATCTGGGTGATAGAAAAATGAGCTAATGAGGGCTTCACAGTTCCACTGTCACATCAGCCAGATTGATGGAGAGCAGGTAGGAAACCATGAGCACAAAATGCATTGCCAGCACATCCCTGGGGGGACATGAGATGCGCAAGGCCATAGGCCAGGGGAGGCTCAAAAGAGTAGCCTGGAGAAAAAGGAATAAAAAGAAAGTGAGGCTTATATGTGCAAATAGAATGAAAGTGGATATTAGTTTAGGGCTTAGCAAAAGACAAATCCAGGATTATATGGTTAGGGCCTGATCCTCAACTGGTGTAAAGTAGGATAGCTACACTGAATTCAACAGAGCTACACCAATTTACAGCAGTTGAGGATCTGACCTACTGTTTACTATCAAGCTCTTAACAGATTCCTCCTAAATTGCTGAGACGAAAGTGTTAATAATGAAACAGTCAAATACCTTCCAGTCGCTGCAGTCTGTTTACTTTGTGTTTACACTGAAATTCTTTAAGAGTATGTCTACACTGCGGCGTGAAGTCAATTTAATTTCAGTCGCCTTTCACTCAATGAACTTACAAAGTCGGGGCACATGATCACACCACACGCGTTTTATTGTGGGGTTGCGTCCCCACCAGCCACGCTTGCATCGATAATCAAAGCAGAGCACCATGGGTAGCTATCCCACAGTGCAAGTACCTGTAGTGCCTTTTGGGAAAGTTGTCGTCCTCCCATGATGGAATGTGCTCCCTCCCTCTTCCCCTTCTGTCCAAAACAAACAAACAGACAAACGTTTTTTCGCTCCAATTTTCCAAACCCGTCTCTGCCATTGCCAGAGAGTCATGGAGCCCACTCAGCTGTGTGCTATCACTGTGAGCATCACAGATGCCTCCCAACTAATCCTGCAGCATTTTCAGGGGTGAGACAGGAGCTGCAGGGCTGAAAATTGCAATGTTACTGAAGCCGCCCTGCTACAAACCATAAAGGGAAACAATTCTTGTTTGCTGCATGCTGTCACACAATATCTTCAGTTGGTGGAGCTCCGCTTCTGGTCCCGTGAAACAAGCAGTGACTAGTAGGATCTCATTCTTATGAAGGTGTGGGATGATGAGCAGTGGCTGTAGAACTTTCATACGCGAAAGGCCACGTTCACTGAACTTTGTGCAGAGTTGTCCCCAGCCCTGAAGTGCATGAACACTCGTTTGAGACCTGCTTTGACAGCGGAGAAGCAAGTGGCCATCGCTCTGTGGAAGCTAGCAACCCCAGCTTGCTACTGGTTAGTTGGGAATCAATTCGGAGTCAGTAAATCCACCATGGGAGCAGCTGGGATGCAAGTGGGCAGGGCCATCAATAGAATTCTGCTAAGAAGGGAAATGATTTTGGGAAACCTGCAGGACATAGTGGATGGGTTTGCCACAACGGGGCTCCCAAACTGTGGTGGGGCGATTGATGGAACGCATATCCCTATCTTAGCACCAGACCACCTCGCCACAGAGTACATAAAGCAAAAGGGATACTTCTCAGTGGTGTTGCAGGCCCTTGCGGATAACAGGGGTGTTTCACCGACATATATGTGGGGTGATCTGGAAAGGTGCATGACATGCACATCTTTAAGAACTCAGTTCTGTTAAAAAAAGAGATAGGTGGGCACTTCCTTCCCTGACCAAAAAATAAATTTTCCAGAGCTTCAGGGAAGGGGCTGTTTCCTGTGTAGGTGGCCGTGGTGCAGCAGAGTGTGAATGTCCGGAGTGGTCACAACAGAGCATTATGGGATATCTCCTGGAGCCAATGACATCAATTTACATTGTGCTTTGCCTATACTGACACTCATTCAACCCATGCAATTTGACTTCAGCATTACGCCACTTGCGGAGGTGGCTATATTGTTGAATTTTACCGCAATTTAGATCAGTGGAGCTGATGTGCCAGTGGAGATGTGTATTTTATGTGGTTGACGTAAGCTGCATTCCGTCAACCTACATTTTCAGTGTAGACCAGACCTAAGTCAAAAGCCCAGAGCAGGGACGGGGCTCCTAGCAGCCATTACTGACCTAAGAGAAGATATTCCACTACTGATCAAAGTAGGGCACGCCTGTAAGCAGACACACACACAGAGAGACACATCATAGTGAGAGCAAGTGCAGCTGACCTCCTAGTTAGAATGAATCAGCAAAGTCAATAATATGAATAATTATTTGTTTTATTGTAGTGCCGCTAGATCTATGCAGGGAATTTCAATACCAGTCATGAGGATTTCTCTTCCCAATTCCCAGAACTGCAGCAAGCATCTCTCATCTGGGCAATTTGCTTAGAGATTATTAAACAAAACTGCCTTCACTGCAGCTGGGCCAAGGTTAACTAGATAGAAAGCCCACAAAAATCCCATCAACCACAGCATTTGAGTCCATGTGAGAAACTGTGATTACAGGAAGGGATGGGCAAAGCAGCTGGCATACACACACATTCCTACACTGAGCGAGTGGAGGACGACTCACACTGGGTATCCCCATTCTCATAAGGGAGTAAAGAGGCTTAAATACTTCATGTTTGCAACCACCTGGAGCTCCTCAATGAAAAGTAGTAACGGGATAAAGGATTATTATTATTTATCATCTCCATTAGCCTGCAGAGACACACATGGTACTGCTCGCTGATGGCTACGGCCAACGCAGAATGCAGGCGAGAGTCTGATTTCCCCCATCTTTGAGTTGCAAGGCAATTAAAGCAAATGAGTAACTGGTGATGCAGAGCTGTGTTGTGATATAGCAGCCTCACCTCATACTGCTGCATCAGCGTGGGACATCATCACACAGCAATGCAATGTCAGTGCAGCACAACAGCATGTATTTATGCCACTAGACGCATAGCAGCTCGAGCATATCTGTCTGGTGTGGGTGCACCCACTCACAGAGCCTGCTGCACTTGACAGCTTGAGGCTACCTCATTTCCACCAGCTAGGTTAAGATGCTTATTTCCTCATTTTGTTATCAGCTGCTGGTGCATTTTCAATGGTAAACATGCCCGAGGCTAAAAACATAGCTCGCTCGCTCTCTCTCTCTGAAGCTGCTGCGTAGGCCTTTCTTGGTTCAGTGAGGCACCAGCATAAAAGGGGTTCAGGGAAGTTAAACACTGATGGAAGCGTGACAAAATCTGCTTCACATGGTGGGGAAGATGACCCAGGAAGCTCTGTGCATTAACTATGGCATCTTCAAGGGAACCTCATAGTCAAAAGGTGGCCTGCAATGGATAAAAAAAGGGTTCATGCTACTTCTCCCTCCAGAGAGAGGCCTATTTATTGAATGTAAAGATTTTCCTTACTTGAAGCCATTGACAACTCATTTAGAAGCCTACTGCCTTGATTGCTGGTTGCCAACTCTCTTCCAAAGCAAGCTGTGCTCACTCTCTCTGGGCCTCTCTCGGCTGTCTTTTGGCAGATCAGAATTGCCCATTCTAGGAAGTTCTGCCTTGGGATTGTTTTACAGCTCAGCTGACAAACATAAGCCAGTCAAGGGACTCGCCACAGGTTGAATCAGTGACTGTGCCACACTGGAACCCAGCTGACATTTACTGACAATCACCATGTAAAAGGCCATCTGAGTTGCCCACTCACAGTTATCGCTCTTTCCTGTTAGTCATTAAAAACATTGAATCAGAGATTCTTGCACAATCCAAGGCTGTTCAAAGACTCAACAGGTTAGAAAACACTGTTCAAAGACTCAACAGGATAGAAAAGGCCTTTGAGTGAAGTCTCCAGATCTCCCCCTTCACTTAGCTGGAAGTGTGATGGTTTATCTGAGTACCTAGTCAATGGCAGGCCCAAGATATTGTGAGTGTGAGTGAGGCAGGCAGATAGCATGGAAGCAGCAGATCACGCTCCCCAACAGGAAATGGCACGGTTTACCATGTTACGTGAATCCTTAGGAAAAGTGCCTTGCAGACATGATGACTTGGTGTACTGGGACCCAAGAAGTCAGGTTCAGGTGTGACCTTGAGGACTCTTCTGGAGGGAGCTTTAGTTAAAAAAAGAGAGCATGTCTAATGACCCATTGACAGTCTAAGTAGAAGAGTTCGTGGCACTCTCTCATGGACAGCAGCTTCTTTCACAATACAGCCATGCGTCAGAGTGTTTGCATCTGCCCCTACACATGCTTGTATCAATACGCTCTGGGAAAACATGGGCAGCTATCCCATAGTGCTGCAGCATTTGACAGAATACCCAGGGGGCATACACAGAGGCCCCCAGCAGAACGTGGGTAAATGCACTCTGCAATACTGTACTGCACAGAGAGCTAGAAGGAAGGAGAACCAAACTGGTTATACCCACACAGTCAAGAGTCATGTCCACACAGCAAAATAACACAATACTGATAGCACAGTCAGATAGCCATACAGCAGTTTAGGCTTGGGCCAGAGGTAGAACATGGTTAGTTACCATGGTTTTTAACTGGATACTAATAGCGTTGCATGAGGACAGTGACCCATTTTGAGCCAACAATATCAGGAACTGGTAGCAGTCTACCTTAGGCTAAATGTTGTAGGATGGAAAGGGTCTAATACCAGAGGCAGGGGGAGGAAAGGCAGTCTAGGATAAAGGTGAAGGATGACCCAAATGACAGGATAGTCCGAGCGGCTGCGTGTGGACAGAGGAGGAACCAAGGACTGCATTAGGGTCAGTCTGATTGGTATTAGGCTTTTGCCACTTTGAGATGCAGGTCAACCATCAGCACGACTGGGATGAAGACAAGACTTTGCCTTGGTTCCCCGTGCTTTGTTAAGCAGCCAGATTTTTGCTCTGCAGCCCCAGAAGGGTTGTCCAAGGTGATGGGGTGGCAGGAGATTTCCTCCTGCGGTTAACCCTCTATAAACCACTCCAGCAGGAGGGGCCCAAATCCCAGCATAGACAACCCCAAGTGAATATCTCCCTGCTTTGCATGTTGCCAGTCCAATCTACCATACTCTTTGGCTAGCAGAGCTGGGCTCAGCCTTCTTGGAAGCAAAGAATGGGGGAGTGGCATGGAGAAGAGAAACAGACAACAGGGGCCAAATTTAACTCAGGTGTAACACAACTGAAATCCATGGAATTACATCAGGGATGGATGTGACCCATGGAGACCTAGAAGGGAAGAACTGCTCTCAGACGCAAACAGCAGAGTCCACTCTCCCTCTGTATATTACACAGAATGCCTCTTCTTCATTAGAGAAAAGAATAAATGAGGAGCTTGTTCCCTGGATACTTGTTGTTTTTCTCCTGTGCTGTTACTCAAGGGCTGACAATTATCCCAGCTCAGATCTGAGCTCTATCAAACCCCTGATAATCATCTAAATTGCACTTTGGGGAAGGATTGCAGGGGCCAAAGAGAACATGCTGGGGAGAGATGACACCTATGGGAGAAGCAAGAACTTGCTAGAGAACAAAGGATGTCAGCATATTTGAAACAGAGGGTTAGGGTAGGGCCTGTAAGCAGGTGGGGGCGGGAATTCCACTCTCAGGTTGCAATGATGATTGCTTTCTTGTTACTGATCCAATAAACAGTATGTGGAGAGCTGTAACCTAGGCACCTTATAATTAAAAAGGTAATTATGCAACCTGGGCTGTGCCATTAAAATCTTCCCTCTGACTTCAGGGAGGATAAAAAGCTGGGATACCCTTCTCCTGGTAACTCATCCAAAATAGGAATTGCTGAGACACAAAACCAAGTGAACAACAGAAGAGAGATTAGTAGAGAAGGGAGGTGAGCTGCCACAGCAGCAACATCAAGTTGGGATGACTCCTGGTGTACAGTAAGAGGAGGAATATGAGTTATCCCCACTGCACTTGGGGTCAACGGGGAGAGAGAATCTAATCAGCTTCCCAGGATCAATAACACCACGTCCATGCTGTAGGACTCTGGAAACATGGTGATATTTCTGCTTCCTGGGTGTTAGCCCTTCCGCGCACCATGCTAGAATAAGGTGGGAAGGCAGGATTGGGCCAGCATTTGAGCACTGCCCTTGGAATACATTTTCTACGGATGGTCCGTCTGCACTCATGCTGAAACTCAGGGCGATGTTTGGAATCTGCCCAGGAAAGTGTCTTTCATTTCACATGAAGTATCATTCAATTTAAGAAATAACAGGGGCAGTTGGGTGCTTTTCATTTAGCACCTGTACCCCCAGTCTCATCTGTCCAGGCCAGCCAGGGCCATTAGCCCATTCTAGATGATAGACAACAAATGTGAATTTAGATCACCTGGGAAATTAGCTTACTGGTCTCAGACTACTGTCACTGATCATTGGTCAGACTGAAGCCACTACACAAATTCATTGACTATACTGTCTTTGGTCAAGGAAGACTTTGGACTGAAATAACAGGGGTCTGCAGGACATGAGTGAAGGGCATCAGCAAAGACGTGTGTATAGGGCCCAGTGCTGCAATAGAAGGGATCAAGCTTAGGGCTTGTCAGCACAGAGATGTTAGTGCACAGTAAGTCACAGTGTGAATTTTAAGGGCACTAACTCCTGGTGTGGACACTTTTACGAGGCACTGTGAGTGCCCTCAGGCAGTTAGTTTAGTGTACTTCCAAAGTACATTAAACTAATGCACACAAAGGGCCTCTTAATGTGCTGTAAGAGTGTGCACGCAGGGAGTTAGTGTAGAGTACCTAGCATGCACTGGCTATGGTGGGCTTTTTCCCAGTGCAGACAGCCCTTAGTCAGGTGCACTGGCAGATGTGTCATTAAATTCATCCAAAATTAAATTAAAAATAAAGCATGAGACAGACAAACCCACCCACTTCAATTCAAATAGGAGTAATAATACATTTGTAAAAAATCTACCATGAGGCTATCTATTCATGTCATGCCTAAGAACAAAGTGGTTACAGCCAGGCACATATAATCAGGAGAAAAACCTATATATAGTCCCATATAATAAACTACATCTGGGAGAAGAGGATAGGGAGGAAGAGGATTCAAAAGGGTATATAGGATTGAACACTTCAGCTAGTGGGATGGCCATTTCATCTAAAGAGAGGCAGCCATCTAGAAAATCCACTCTAGATACCCCACTTTCCTTGGCAAATGTTTACTAGCTCCAACCCTGCCCGCACCAAAGAGAACATACTGCACCCAGCCAGATGGGTAAATAACCCCCTCCTTGAACTTTGCTTGTAGGCAGGAGATGAGCCAGTACAGGAAGATTAAAAAAGCAAGGGCTCTTTGATTTCACAGATGTGAAATTAATGGGCCAGGCCGAAAGATACGCCCCAGTGGAATGCGTGTGAACAGCTGCTGGGCTCCGTGAGGCAGAACAAGCACCTCAGGACATTGTTTCTGACGCACATGGAGCTATACATAGTCTGTGCTTTACATCTACAGAATGGCAGAAACCCAGTCCCACCATTCATTCACAAGAAGGAAGCACTGTGCCCCCATCACCACATGCAGTACATCTGTCATCCCAGGAAAAAGCCAGCACCCTCCCTCTCCTTTACCAGACCTGTCATGTCATTCCATGCCACCAGCCACCAATCTGTGGGAAGGAAAGTAGGAGCAAAGATACTCAGGGGAAGAGGAACAACAGAGGGGAGAAACTGCACTACAAGTATCTCTTGGACCAAGTAAGCTTGGGGGCTCCTTCCAGCTCTAATATCTGCAATACCCAAGGCCACTCATACACAGCAGCTCCTCAATGGACGATGCTATCAACACAGGGATGAAATGCTTGAGAAAAGAGAGGACCCTGCGGTGTCACTCCTACTCTGGAGTGGGACCACAGAAGCCAGTGTTTGGGATCCCTCTGATCTCAGCAAAAGGCGCCTGCACTTTTTGCTCTGTAGCCCGCTAATTACACAGCAGGTAGAACTCCTGGCTGGCCCCATCATTTACAGGCTCCCAAAATAGCTCAGAGCTGGCTGAAGTTCAGCCAAAGTTATATACATCCTTTCCTGCCTTACACAAACCACTGGTGAATGGTGCACCACATCAGTGTGATCAGCTGAAGCCATGGGGATGAGGGGCAGGGTAACCCCAACCATTCAGCAGAGCGCTACTGGTGAATATCGTATGTTCTACTAGCTTCTTATACTAAGAATGCCATGCTGGAATCCCCCTTGCCCAAGAACCCCAGCAGTCCTGCTAGAATGGGTCAGTAGCACTTGTGGGAGCGTGACGTTGGATGCTGAAG
This sequence comes from Mesoclemmys tuberculata, assembly GCA_007922155.1. Lineage (NCBI taxonomy): Eukaryota > Metazoa > Chordata > Testudines > Chelidae > Mesoclemmys > Mesoclemmys tuberculata. Next base: position 22,124,264 of record ML677084.1, on the reverse strand, counting down.
CTCTGCCCCTAAAATAATCGTGGACCTGTCATGCTGTGTGCACCCAGATTTAGCACCAGAACCCAGGGGAAGCTTCAAACTTTGCCTTTTTGCTGAGCCCATTTGCTCTAGCGCTGGAAGGGTTAAATGATAGCTCACAGCAGAGTGCATGCAGCAGACCCTCTTCTCCCTCTCCCCTTCCAGCTTGCACAGACACCCTCTCCACTGTCTCGTTTGGATTTCCTCAGAACCTTCTTCCTGGACTCTGGTGCTACATGCACCATTGTTCCTGTTCCCACTCTTCCAGATGCAGGCCAGAGCAGATCACCCTGATACTAATGCTAGTATCTTCCCAGTTTTGCTGCAAATGCAGCCCCTGGCTTGTTACATAACAGGCCTGCTCCCAAATAGCAGCTTTCTGATCCCTATTTTTAGCCTCTTTGCTCAGCTTCTCATTTTCAAAGCCACCCACTGGAAACATTTCCATTTTATCATGAAAACAATTTTGCTGTGAGAATAAATTATGAGGATATCAAAGTACTAAAATTAAAATCTCCCTGTAGAAGAGAGCCCTTGGAAGTGGAGTGGGCAACTCTGCTTTGTTCAGTGGGTCAGACACAAACCAACCTCCTAAAGCTCCTTTCAGAACCGAAAACAATACAGCAAATGTAAAAAGCAAATTAAAACAGAAGGGAAGCACTGCAGCAGTGAGCTAATGGAGCGGCAGAGTGACTCAGTCTGGCTCTCACATGGAAAGGAGCCCATCAAAATTAATCAGGCATTTTCGAGGTACAAGGGTCTGTGAGCACATGTACTGCCCCAAAATCCCCTGGTCCCTTCCATTTAGGGACCAATGTTGCAGCATCCCAGGACCTATGGAGGAAGTAAACCCAAGGATCTTAACATAAAGGAGTGGGTGATCAGAGCAGAAAGGTTGCTGTAGAATGAGTTACTCTCTGGTAGCTGGAGAAAATTCACAAAGCACATCAGAAAGCTGCAGTGAATAATAGTAGAATTACTCCTATACCCTTTTAATCACAAGAGGGGGAAGAAAGGAGCCATCAGGGCTTGGGACACAGGAATGGTCAGGCTGGATCCAACCAGGGGAACATCTAGCTCAGTACTCAGTCTTCAGCAGCGACCACATGAAATCCCATAATGGACAATTATATGGCATTTGCCCAGTTAGGCATTTAGGCTTAGGAACAGTTCTTCCAAATGGAGAGGGAGAAGGGGAGTGACTGTCAGCAGATGGGTAAAGAATTGAACAGGTCATGGCAGACTGACTCACCCACCCCAGGACAGCTCCTCCAAATAAAGCTGAGACACACTGGCAGGAGATGCTGTGTGGGCTAAGCCTGCCCTGATGCTAAAGCTGCACATAGTGTCAGGATACCTCAGGGCCATCCGTCTCCAAGATGTCAGTGCAGAAAGATTGTCACTTAAAAAGGAGCAACACACACAATGAAGAGGATAGTTCCTTTTCTGTGGTCTATTCACTCATCAGCCTCTCTGCTGAGAAAGCCAGCAAGGTGGCCTTCTTTGGTGTTATTTTCCTTATAGGGACAAATCATCTGCCCCAGAAGGAGGAACTGGTCTGAGGCCCACCAACTGATTTTATACAGGGCACCAAATGGCCTTCAGATGAGAACAACTTTGGTGACTCCTGACCAGATTCAGACTTAGAACAATGTGTTTTTTCTAAAGGTCAGAGGAGGCTGCAGCAGTGAACACTGTAATTGTTCCTTGGTGAAGAACATTCTGTTCAGCCACTTCAGAGAAAGCCAGGTGGTGTCTGAGGGAAAGGAGCCCTTTCAACAAAAATTGTAACACGCTGAGATGTAAGAGAAACAAACGTCTCCTCGGGGCTCAGATTTGTTAATCTCAGTTGTTCCCTTAGTTGGACAGTCACGCCTTGGCAAAATGCCTGCTTAGAATTCATCGAGTGAGACAGTGAGGCCAATTCCAGGTCACACACAGGTTGCCCAGTTGTATTTGCTGATTCTGAGCCGGCTCTCTCAAAGCAACCTCAGTGAATGGTCCTATGCCCAGCTCTCCTGAAGTTCTGCTATATGCCCAGGTTTTTACAATATGTAGAGAGAGGGAGACAGTGGATGCTGGAAAGACTTCTCTCCATAGTGTCTGTCCTCCTTTTTAAGCTAGAGACATCTCCCAGCAGGTGAAGTTTCAGGGGCTAGTTCCCCTACTAACAGGGAGTCAGTCCTACACAGATTTTACCACCACCACCTTCTCCCACAGCCATCTTTGTGCTTTATCCCACCCAATCCCCGGCCCTACACTTGGAACACCCTCTCTGAACTGATCCACAAGGCCGATGCTTTCTCCTCTAAACCCTTCCTCCAATCCTACATTTACTACCATAAGGAAATAGCCACTAATTATACCCCAGTGGAGGAGTCATTGGAGATTACAGATTGTGCATTATCCCTCTCCTCCAGACAAACTATGTTGCTCTTCTTAGATTGTGAGCTCTTCAGCTAGCCAGAAAATGCAGTCCCTATCAGCGTCTGGCACATTACAGGTACTACCAGGAGACAAGTAATCGCTAATAATGGCTTCTCACAGACCAAATGCAACTGAGGTATTGTGAACACCTAGAGAAGATAGCTCATTTCTGTAAGATGCGCTCAGGCTGAGTCCAGTGCATCCAGCATAGACCAGGAACAATCATGAAGAGGGGTAACATACTGAAGATATGAACACCAGGGTGTGACGAGAAGGAAAGGGAGGGAAAATGAATAAAGTAACTCTGAGACTGGCCAGGGTTCATGAAAGCTCCTCAGAAGCAAGGAGCTATCTCCAAAGGGCTTCCCACATCCTTAATGGGACTATCCTTAATCTAGAATGTTGTACCCTTCCTTAGTGCCTTCAGATACTGATTACAGAAGGAGCACCTCGTTCACTTGCTACAAATATAACTTCATTTATGTGGAGGTATTGGGACCCATACACTTACCAAATTCTGGACACAAGCTCAGGTAGCTCAACCCCATCTGCTACATTCTCAGGGGTTAGGGGCCATGCTACACAGTGACTGCACTGGTAACACACTGAGTGGAGTTAAGCAGGTGGAATCTTGAGAGGAGAAAGCTGGGCCTGTGGGCTTGGACATCTCAATTGCTAAGGATCCAGAGCAAACAGAGCTGGCTTTGTCACGGTGGGTCAAGGCATTGCCATGGAAAGCTTGTCCCCACACTGCCTGTGCTGGGGGATAAACAGGGATTGCACTCTCTAGGGCGGTCAACCCACCTTTCATCAGCATGAAACAAAGAATAAGACATTATCTTTGTATACAGACACCCTTACTAATTGCCCCGAAAGCTGCTCCCACCATGAAATTTGTTCCCTACCTCTTCTTTGTGCTACTCAGAGGGAAACGCCTTGGCTCAGTTATCCCAGAGGGTGAATTCTAGTCCAGCACATAACGATTTGCCAGAAAAACTGCAATCAAATTCACCAGTTAGTAATTATTTGGAAACTGTGACACACTAAACCCAACTTCTCTCTAAGACGACACTAGCCTGGGGCTCCCATACGTGGCATATATTGCTCTCAACTTCCCGTTGCTGCAAAGTCATTTGAATGACGTGACTGAGTGATGACTCTTCATGGAGTGAATTTGATTTAGATCAGCCTAACCTTATTCACACCAGTCCGGTAACTCCCCCCAGGAACGGTAATGCTCTGCACTGCAATAGCACTTTTCCACCAGTTCTCAAAACACTATACAAAGGTGGGTCAAAATCAAATAAGTGAAGTGGCATGCCCAAGATCACCTCAGCGGAAAGCTTTCAGAAGAGAAAGCACAGTGATACTAGAAGCATAAGCACTGGCCAAACATGTACTGAGAAGCCCCTGCTCTCTTTTACCTGTAGCGCAGAGCTGTGGTCTATCCTGTCTTTTTCCTCTAAACACACAGTGGCCTAATGTCCGTGCTGACAAAATGCAGAGCTCTACCCACGGTCAGCCCCGGCCTGTGTGTGAGGAATCTTCACCGCCAAGCACTCAGGAGGCTGACTGGAAAGTCTGGGTGTTGTCGTCTGCCACGTGCAGGCACCAGCAAGCTGCAAGCTTTCCATCTGACCTCCTCTCACCTGCTGCCTCCTCAAACCTACTTGGCCTGCAAAGTCCACGTCACCTTAACCCCACTCATTAGGAGCTGCTTACAGCAGGAGTCACCCTTACAGCTCAGCTCAGCTAGGGCTCCATAAACATTCCCCTGAGCTGAGCTAGACAATAGACTAAGCTCCTGAAAAGTTTACACGCAGCAGTAACGACACCTGAGCTATGACTGCACAGTGCAGACACAATTTCATGAAAGGCTCACCCACCTCAGCGCTTCTGCTTCTCTGAAGCTGCCCCCGGTGTTGTCTTGATGATACCTGGAAGGAGATGTTTCCTGGACAGCAGGTGCTTGTTCACTCCGGTTGCTGTTGGTAAGAGGCAGTTATGGTTAGTTTTGCGGTGCCAGGAGATTAGGACTCTTAAGTCTGCAGGAAGTTACTGCTTACCCGCTCCCTGTATCTCCCATCCCAGCCTTGCTCAGATGCAGCCCTGACCTCTCGCCTTCCCCTCCTCCCCATTCAAGGAATTACTCTGCAAAGCTAGTGAACAGTCCCACTTCACAGTCCAGTGTTACTAGCGGCAAAAACCTTCTTCCCTGCCATCCCGATCTGGGACAAAGCAGATCAGGGAGCTTGGAATCTCTCAGGGGAGGGGCATGTGAAGTTTGGAAGCAAATCTACTGCAGTGTAAAATGCAATCCAAATCAGGGGCTCCCATCCAGCCCCAACCTTAAACCTAGCCTAGGATCACCCTCTAGCCCTAAACAACAATCTGACTCCAACTGGAACCTTAGCCTGAGACCACATCCAGCCACAACTCTAACTCTAGCCAGGGGCCATGATCTGGCCCAAACCCACACTCTAGTCCCAATGCTGACCTCAGCCTGGGGCCACAATCTGGCGAACCCCAACCTTAGCCCAGGGCTACCCATAGGCACCAAACCTACCCAGCCTACATAAAATCCAGAACAAAGATATCAAACAGACTCAGTGTATGCCATCCAGATTCCAGGTCAGAAACATCACAGCTGGAGGTTCAGCTGCTCACGTGACTCACTGCCCCAATCCCTTTGGGCCTTCCACATGGACCCAAGCACATCTCATCTCACTTACACTAAACTAGCCCATTCTTTCTTGCATGTATTAACTACAGATCAAGGAAACACCTCAGGTTAAATGCAACTGACAAAATGTGAGCCTACCAATGGGGTTTAAAAAATAAATATTGATAACATAGAAAATAGGATTTAAGGGATCTGAACCCATCATTCACATCCAGATCATGGCATCTGCCATCAGTCACTTCTTGATAATGTACAGCAGCAGCATGGGCTTCAATCTGTCTATTGGGTGCTAGTGTTTTGTGTGCTCCCGGGGTGATGACTGGCTGAACATTGATCAATGCTCCAAGGCTAATTTTGTCATTTTCAGGAGCTAAGGAAACACTTAACATTTCTGCATCACCTTTTTATATACAGCACCAGGGAGATGCAACCATCTTTGGTTAGGGAACGCAGACGCCATTACACTGGAGCTCTACAAGCTATACTGTGACTACCACAAACACCACACAGTACTGCAGCAGGGGCAGGGAACATCTTGACCAAGGACACCAGACATAAACCCCAGCTCTTACAAGAAGTGCCCTGAGACCTTACTGTTGATGCAGGCCAAAGCGGAGCTTGGCTTTCCTAAAAGTCCACTTTGGAAGGCTGACCACTTAGGAGGGGCTTGTTCCAGACCCTCCTCCTTGACCATCACTGCAGCTGCATGGAGTTCAGTTATAGCATTCGCCTCACCAAGTGTGAGCTCATGCACCAGATGTCAGGCTGCAGTTCAACAGCTGCCATATCTTACCTCTCTCATCAAGGCTTTTCCTTTGGTTTATTCATGTCTTTTGGCATCATAGCTGCTGCTGATTCACACTCGCAGAGCTAGGATAGGTGAGGAAGGGGGCGCACCCAGCCCCTCATACACACTGTACTCCCTGTCATGCTCTTGCACAGGCAGCTCCTCTTATTATTTTTCCCACCACTATTTGGAACAGGAGAGCAAAGTGGGATGGTTTTATGAGCACATGGTCTGGGGCAGAAACGGGCTCGTTATGTGGCCAATTATTGATCAGTCTACCTTAGACAATGGAATAGTCCTGCATGCATCTCAGCTGCTCTGCGGCCAGGCCACTTTTCTGCCACAGCTCCCACAGGAGGCAGCCAGCCCTCCCTCCTCCCGTCTTGTATCCTAGAGACACCTTCCCTGCCGAAAGCATCATTGCTAGTAAGAGTGAGTGCACTCAAAAACACTCCAGGTCTCTCTGCTCACTTCACTGACTAAACAGGCCCCCTTGGGAACTGATGGGAGAAAGGCCTGGCCCTGTGGAACAGGCTGTGTCCCCACAGACATGGCCATTAGGCTTCAACTAGAATTTAAATAACAAAAATTATTGCACTTCAAAACCACAATCCCAAGGTTTGAATCATGGAGATCAGGGATCATTTGATCTCCGTACAGTCACTAGGATAAGGTGTGGGCTACTGGTGACTCTAGGGTCATGGAGCTGAGCACTGCCACACGACAGGCTAGGGTTACAGTCCCAAATCTTTGCATCCCCATGCAGGCTGACAGGGGCTGGGGGTTCTGCAAGGGTAGCATGCTCAGCCCCTAGGAAGAAAAGTGAACGATAGTCCCTCACCTCCAGCGCTGGTGGTAATACTCTTGGGATCCCAGAAGAGAAAAGAGTGTGTTACATAATGAACAGCAGTTCGCTGGCTGGTTAAAGAGCTGCACTGATGGGCTCCAAAGGGGAAGCTGCCCAGTTCATGTTGGCCAGCAGGGAGGACTCAAATGGCTTTGCCGTCTTCTAAACTGATGGCTAAGCTGCTCCGGAGACACACACTGCTATATGTGACCACAGGCATGGAGGTGTTGAGGCACCATGGTGAAGGGCACGTAATAGATACCATGGATTAAACAGAGAGAGGTTTATGCTGCAGAGGCTCTCAATGCAAAGCTGTGCACTGGAGTTTAGTTCTAAGGCATACACCTAGGGAGCGACCACCCCCATTCCTGGGACACTCCCCAGGGGTTCTCCTCTTACAATGGAAGGAGCTGGACCCATGCAAAGCACCAACAACATCAAAAGACAGAACACTCCCATTCCCCAACCCCCTCCCTCAAGAAGCTCTGAAAGGGGATTGCTGCCTCTTTGGGATTTGGGAAGGAGTTCCCATTGTTATTTTCCCCGCTAAGCTGTTTCCACCTCTCCGATCCAGCTGTGCATCACTTAATGCTCTCTGGCAGCGTCACTCAGTCACGTCAGAATGTTTTGACCCTCCTCTCCCTGCCTGGACGGGAGCATCAGCCAGGAACACCTGGCGCCAGCTGGCAATCCGGGGATGAAGTGCCTGAATCATGTTACCTGTGATAAAGACAATAGCCCAGAAGGAGAGCATTGTTGGGGCAATCCCACAATGCCCTGCAGGACTGTTTATTTAGCTAGCCTTGGTCAGTGGGGTCCTTCCGGGGAACAATGTGCTTCTGACATCAGCAATGGAGCAGTGGCAGCTGTGGCTCTGCCAGAGCCCCGATTTGTAAATATCCCCATTGTTTCCAATGGAGAAGCCACTGCCTTTGCAGAAAGAGGAGATTTAAAGGGACATTCATTCATGCTCTGCCACCGAGCTGCCCTCTGCTCCCAATACAAAGAGCTGCGGGGCATGGACCAGGTCTGCGTGTCTGGAAATACCAATGCAGTCACTCTGTGCAGCTGCAGACACTGTCACAGGGAGACCCACTGACCCAAACCAGACAGTTGGAGGGAGGAGGAGCAGGGGACCAGGAACAAAGGAAGGAGCAAATACTAGGAAGGTGCTGAAGGAACTCTTTGCAGCAGTAAGCCATGGATCCACTTCCTTGCACAGACAGCCCCCAGCTGTTTCCACTGGGCCTGAAATAGCATGCCTGGGCCAATCAGGGAATGCAGCAGGCTTCACCACTCAGCACCTCAGTGGGCAGGACTGCCAGTGGTGCTTGAATCTGTAGGGCTCATAGGCTGCTGTTCCCCCACCTTCCCCAGAGCTGTTGCCCTGTGGTGTGGTGTGGTGTGGTAGCTGCCCCAAAGCCTATAGACCAGGTTTCAGACCTGTGGATCCTCACATCATGTCATAAAAAACTGTGTTATAACGCATTCACTGAAGGGAACAAAGTGAAGTTGCCCATACAACCAAAGATCTGGTATTCCTTAACTTCTGAGGTTCCACTTTGCAACCCTAACAAAATACTTTCAAAGTAGGGGTTTTCTTTAATGGACTTTTTAAAAATATATGTATAGAATCACGCACACCTTTTACCTCTACTGGTCCTGTTTTCTTAGCTGTCAACCCAGCTTCTTTTCTTGTACATCCCTCTCTATAAATACATTTTCTATTTTCCTAGTTCCAGTAGTTAACACATAGGAACACACACACAATGTTCCTCTAAAGGAAACAAAAACAAAAAACAACCAAAAAAGCTGTAATCGGAGATGTGGGGTTTTGTTTAGTTTAGCTTTTTTGCAAGAAAAACATTGTGGTTTGCCTCTTTTATTTCTAGTTTTTCACTTTATATATTTTATCTGCCTGAAATGCTTTAACAAGCAGAGAATCTAGTGCTGCATTTTGAGCTACATGGCCCCATCAAGCTGCAGTCCACTTTGCTATGATTTAAGCTTTAGTCAGGCCCAACCTGGCTAAAAATACTTCCAAGTAACTAATCAACTGCCATAAAATGGGATTTTTCCTCTCACAATGTAAAGCAGGAGTGAAAGGGAGCTAAAGCAATTTGCCTTTGCATTTCAATTGTCTCTGACCTGTGGAAATGCAAACAGAACCCAGCAAGTGGTTAGAAAAAATGCATTTGTATTTAAAAAAAAGTGTTCAAGATCCATTCTGCATCTTGCAGAAGCCATTCGCAGTAGTCTTAATGGATGTGCCACTTTTCACTAGGTAAGCCTGAATCTAAAATACAAGCTCAGAAAGCAGGCTCAAAGGCAGAGGATAGTCCAGGACTTAAGATCTATTACTTGTTTTGAAAGCTTTACAGCACCTGTTAAAGCAACATAGCAGACACAAATTTTTGACGCGTGCTCTGACATGTGAACACAATGGAACCAAATCCAACCCCCAGCAAGGAATTTTTGAAGTAAGATCAGAACTATGCAATCACACAGAAGAACATGAAAACTAGAACAAACAGAGTTCTGAGCTTTAAAAACATGTATCTTTCATACTCCAGCTAGTCAAATAGAAGATTTTTATTCCTCCCCCCAGGCCACTAACAGTAGCTCTCAAAGTCACCAGGGACTCTGGTGCTGCACATGACAGATGATCGTGAACCAGAAAGTATAATAAAAAAAAATTGAGGCCAGAAACATCCATCTGGCCATCCTCCAATTTAATCAAGTTGCAGCCACTGTGTAATACTGTAAGTTTCCACATTAGAATGCCTTCTATACTTCACAAGGCTGACAAAAGTCACTGCTTTTAGGGAGATTCCCTCCTCTGCTCTTTTATTTTGCATAATTAACTGGGTAGACTCATGAAAGGATTTATGTCCATGACCCTTTGGAAGCACTTTTACAGTTTGCTGTCATTGGTTGGTTTCCCCAAGGTATGCAGTCATTTAAAGTTTGTGTATCTACTACTCTCTACCACACAAAAGAAAACATTGGTCATGCCCATAAATACAGGTGGCTTAATCTGGAATACTGCAAATGTACCTCCAAGCCATGAAGCACCTAACTGTGAAGTCAGAGCACGACATGCTGGAGAGCCTGTAGCAGTGATGCTAAGGTTTAGACAAAAGCAAAACCCTGCAGGCCTTACTCAGACCTGCCAAAGATATTAACAGCAAGAGCTCTTTTAGCGGCCCCCCGATCTGCTTTGTGTCACATGTCAGCCTTTCCAGGCATTCAGGGGCTAGCCCAATGTTACCCCTTGGATACCTGACTGTCAGAAACCTTCCATCCAGCCTCTGCGCTGCTTAATGCTCTTTGTGTGCTCCAGTTAGGCTATTCGCACCACAGTAAGGGCCAGACATTTACCGTACGTGGCCAAGTAACCGTGTGTCAGGCAGAGAGTGGGAGAGTGGCAGAGCTGCCGCAGAGCAAAAACAAACCAAAGCCTATGGCACGCGGCAGCACCTGCCCAGAAACGTGTCACAGAGAGAAGCTGAGGCGTAACTGGCCTCTTTATGCTAAGGAACAGGAAGGAGTGGGAGGGGCTTGGATACCTTGATTGACATCTGTTGAGGCACTATGTTAATTTGGTGCATTTTTTGTAAGTGAAACATTTGCATTGGCTGTATTGGATTTTTGTGACTGGCTTCCTCAGCAGTGTCAGGGCTGGCGATATAAATTAGGTACAAAAACCAAAATGTTTGTATCAAATAGTTTTCTATGGACCTTGCGCTGCAGCTCTCATTTGGGAAGCTCTCGGCTATTACAGTGGTGGGAACGAGGGGAGATTAACCCCAAAGACTAGACAGGCTAGAGAGCGATAAACTGACAGACTAAGCACCAATGAAGAGGTAACAGCTGTTCATTGGTCAAGCAGGCCATGGTTTACCTGTACAGATAGTTGAGGTGAAGGGGGGGAGGGCACCACAGAGAGGGGAGTCAAGCAATGGACTCCCCACAGCATCAGTGTCTTGGCCATTATGTCACGTATGTGTTAACAAAGAGACAGAGCCCACTGAACAATATAGGATGAGACGATTCCTTCTGGAGCGCAACACGGTTTCTCTGTAATGTTTCCTACTGCTCTTAATAAGGGCCCCAGTACTTATTAGGGGAGGTCAGTGCATGGCTGAGTGGCACTAGTCAGCTTATGCAATCCATCCACAGTGGGCTGGTGCCAAACAAGTGCTGTGGCAGCTGGGTCATTCATTTCCGGGCCTTCAGGCAGCTGAGCAACCTTGTGGCAGCTTCTTCATTGCAGATGCACAGGGTGGCAGCCACCTCTCATTGGCCAGGGGCACAGCTGCACAGTTTAGCTCCTGATTCATTACTATTTTGCAGATGGCAGCTGTGAATGTTGTCAGTGCCAGCATTCAGGTTGGAATCCGCGCTGTGCCAAGCTACAAGAGACCCAGTGATGTGATCGGATATGTCTCTGATGTATAGAGGTTGCAAATTAATTGAAAATTGGCTCTGGAAGTAAGTATTTGAGCCAATACTCATACTCAGTCACAGGCGGGACGAGCAGAAGATGGAGTTTTATTTGAACCTTAAAATATATTACTGGTTCCCACCTATTTAGTGTTCTGGCTCTGGCCCATCTCCTAGGTCCGGGAGACTGACCTAGGTTTCCCATACAGCAGCGCCCACACTAGTTTACTCTTACCTCCTTTCTTTAATGGTGCCAGGCAGGAGAGTCTCACTCTAAGTTGTCTGGATTACACATTCCTTCCTTTTAGCCTCTCCCTTCTCCTCTGAATCAGGGTCAGTCCCAGGCTTCTCCCGTTTCATTTTAGTCTGAGAAGTTGGTCATTTCCCAATCACCGTTTGTGTTTTCATTTAACTCACTTTCAATTAACAGAACGGGTCTGAAAGGGCTCAGAGTTTATTTGACTTGGAGCACAGAGAGGGCCCTACACAGTATTTTAGATTAAAACAAACAAAGACCTGTTTTGCGGAGAAATTCCACGCTTGTAAAATTGAGTGAGCTTGCATTGGCTGGAGACGGGAGGCAGGGTGACAAGTCGAGGTGGAGGGATGGGACAAGGCACTATACACGTTTTCTACTCACAGCTTTGCTGATGTACTGCCTGTACTTCTAGCCTGCCACCATCTCCCCCTGCCTCCCGGCCCCGTTCTGCTGCTACACCTCAGTGCTGACCTGCAGCATCCTCTGCTATTCCAGACCTGGCTGCCACCCCCACTCACTCCTGACTTGCAACACACTGGAAATTCCCTAGGAAATCACAGCCCGGGGTGTTGGACCATGGCCCACTTTTGCCGCTTTAAAATAAATGCGCCCATTCTCAGAAAGGAATCAGCCAGCGAAACTGTACAGTCCACAAAACCATTAATGAAACCATGTATTAGTGCCACAGTTTCAATCAGCAGAGATGATGCACAGCCCTGCCCAGGTGCTGGTGAGTCACACAGTCCCTGGTGTTGTTCTGGGCTGCAGACAGCACCCTCCATTTTACTCTGTTAATCTACCGTTTGGGGTGGATGGGGTAAGAGGCTCCAATCACAGAGCTGTTGTGTAAATCTGATCCCGTCCCATCTCCCTTGCTTCCCACCCCAAACTGAGAGGAGGGTTTCTAGATTAAAGAGCAGGAAGGTGCTCTGGAAAATTTGACAGTTGCTATTTGCAAACAGGTTTGTTGAGTTTACTGTCAATAGCAATGATTTTCATCATCCAGTGAAGTTAATTGAAGCTGCTTCTTTTGCTGGGAACAAGATAAGGCTATGCTGGCTTGTCATCTCCTAGAGCCAGGGGAGGTAGAAGTCCATTGTGTCCAGAGAGGGGTGGAAGGGCTGTTTCTAGCATGCCACATCCAGGCAGTTAGAAGACCTGGAAACTTGGCCCCCATCAGTTATTGCTGGATGATTCAGCGAAGGGATTCTGGGATTAACTGGTAGTGATCAGGAATGTGTGCAAGGGGAGGCAAGCAGGGCCCCCTCAATAATTGTCAGGGGCACAGAACTCTTCCAGCCCCAGGACCATGCTGGCAGTGGCGGGAGAGGGGGAGAGTGTGGGCCAAGTGCCAGGGCTGTGGGGGAGGGAAGTTAAATGTCTGCGCACACGTCTGGTACTGATTGTTCCTGTTTAGCCTGGAGGGAACAGGAGATTGGTCAATTACCCATCCGGATCCTATTAGGCTCTGCTCATTGACAGACACAGGCCCAACACCCTTGCATCAGAGGGACTCTCTTTTTCTTCTCTATACCCTCCAAGCATTTTCTGTATTCCTCCACTGGGACAAAATATCCCTATACCACAACTGTGACAATTTTGCCTTTTCAGCTGTGTGTTAGTGCCATGGTTGCAGTCAGTGGAGATGCTCACATTCTTAGCTCCTGGTTTAAAAAGTGGGGGCAGAGGAGCTGGTGGCAGGATATTTTCTGTGTGGGGCCCTTGAGTTTGGAATTCACTCCCTCCTAGCCCAACATAGTTTGAAGCAGTGGATCATTAGGGTATGCTGCAAGAGCCATGTATCGTCCCGGGTGTTAGGGGTGGATTGAGCTGCATGGGGACAGCTATGTTTCAGATGCAGTTCAGCAGGCCAAGGAGCATGCATGTGGGATGAGGTGGGGTGGGAATGCAGCCGAGCTCTTTCAGGCCTTGATTTTGCAGGAACTGTAGCTTTTAAATGATGTTAGAGTGCCTAGAGCTGAGTGGCGCCTTTCCCACAGTGAAAGGAAACTCACTCGCACAGGAAAAATAGTTGACTTTATTCCCAGCTTTGATGTGTGGTGCTAAGGGCAGGGCTGTCCATTCCTGATTCAAGGCAGAACTGGCTGGAACATGGGCCAGATGGAACTGCCACATAAAGCAAAGCTGTGCTGGTGTGGGTGACTTGAGTCCTCTCAGGGACTCCCAGAGAGAGCAAACCCATGTGCCAAAGAACCCAATAGGGCTGCTGTTGCACTGGCGGCTTGGGGAGCTAGTAATACAATTCCCCCTGCTCCACTCCCAGGAGAGCGGCGGTGACAAGAGAGTTGCCTGTAGAGGGTCAGGCAGTGACGGTCCATTTGGCAGTACCGAGGATTGCTGTCTGAGTCCGAGAAGTCCACTTCTGCACATTGATTAGTTTGTACCACTAGGGCATTCCTCTGTTCTTGTTCCCCTCCTGTTAGGAGATCCCCCTGTAGATTCTTTTCCTTCCTCTCCACAAAAAGGGAGGTGGAAAATTTGAGACATCATCTGAAGAGCATATCCGCCAGCAACACTTCATGACATGCAGAGGCCAGCATAGAAATGGGGTCACCTCTCCACCCCATCTTCTCAGCTTTCCCCACTATCTGTCACCGACCAAAGAGGTTGCCAGCCGGTGGGGTGTATAACTAGTTGGGGCTTCGTAGCTGGGTTTAGGGCTCTGTTTTAAGAACGGATTACTTGGCAGCTGCATTCCAAACTCAGCTTCCCCTTGACTATAGTTCCCACTCCAGAGCCAAGTTCAGGGTGAAAGACGGCTGGATATAAATGAGCATTGCACCAAGCTGTTGCTGGTACATCCCCCAACACGGGCCTACAGCCTTTTATGAGTGGGATGCCAACCTTCCCCTTCCATTTGACTGCATCTGAGCAAACCCTAAAGAAGCTTAAGGTGTTGCACACGTCTCTGTTATGATTGGCCCATGCTCCATGGTAGATTAGAATGCACTCAAGTGAATGAGACGATGTGAGCATTAGCTGGGCTGGAGGGTACACAGAGACAGGAAAAGCCTTAATATCTATGAATTCATCCTTTGGGCCTCTGGCACCAAAACATTTCTCACCCCCATCCCTTCCGTGGTTATGTTCTACAACTCAAATACGGGACACAGGGACACTCCAATGAGGAAAAGGTAAGATTTGCACATGATGGATTAGGTAAGGGTTTCAAGGTCTGCGCCAGTTTATCTGGATGTTTGTTTATCTTGAGAGGTCAACTTCTGGCCATGGACTATCTTTAGCAAAATTATTTCACAAATGTACCCAAATTCTCTGACTGCTAAGTTCCTAAGGGGAACTCAGGACGAGTGTGTTTGCGGCAATTAGTTCAGCTAATGACTCAGCTTTAAATTTATCTAAATCTTCAAGGGTTGAGGTGTGCGTGTGCATGTCCATGTGCACATTCCAGCTAGCCAGCTCACCCACTGCAGCTCTCCCTAGGATTAGCTTTTTGTATGGGCAGGAAAAGCGCTGGCTTGAATTTACAGCATTGCCCTGAAGAGGCCCCAGTCTCTGGGCCCACTTCACTCTGATTGACACGTGTATGAAAGTGGAAGCTAGGCCTCTCCTCGCTACACAGCCTCCTGCATATAAACTGTAGATACAGACTCTACAGCTCCACAGGGAGATGAACGGGCGGCTTGTCGTTCTTCAGTGACTCCTTGGGCAAGTTACATCTGGTGACAACTAGTTGGTGTTTTTATAGGCTCCGCAACGGAGAGGCAAGAAATTGAGAAGTTGAACAGGGGTTAACCAGGCTTCTCCCGTTAGACCCATGGAGGAATTAAAGAGCCAACCCCCTTCACAGCTCTTTGTAAAAGCAACCCTAAAAGCTGAACAGTTTGGAAGCTTCACTCACCCGCTCCCAGATGCACACCCACTTTCAGCCTTTGTCCATTTGCACACCTTCCACCCGACACTGTTTCCATTCGAGAGGCAGAGTTAGCGTGGTTGATCCAGGGTCAACGTCTCAGCTGACAACAAATGGGCTCTGGGGAGATGTGACCGACTGACCCTAGCATCTCTACACAGCCTGAGCATTGTTTACACACTGGGAAAGATGCTCCACTTGGGCAAAATGTATACAACATCTGCATGTAGAACGAAAGCTGGAGCACACATTTAGGGAAGGGTCTGGGAAGATTTGTGAAATTAAGACAGAGGCTGGAGGCTTGGGTGTCTAGTAAAATTATTATTTATACAAACTCTCTAACCCTTTCTGTTGCCATAGGTAGAGGTTCAAGTTGTCCTCACCTTCCCAAGTCCATTTCACCTAAGGATAGGAGGTAAAAATTTGCCTCCATTTCTCACAGGCTACCTGGGGTACTGAGACACTAGACAAAAAAACCTCAAAGGGTATGTGAGAGTGTTTTATGGGACGACAGCACCCCAGGCAGCAGGCCCATAGGACAGCCTCCCAAGGTGGCAGAGCTCCCCAGCCAGGCATAATGAGAATACACAGAAAACATGTAATAAAATACCCTCTGTGCCACTCACCCAGTTGTGGCTCATATAGTCCATAAGTAAATACAATACAGCCTGCTGTAATCACGCTCCTGTAGCACCTAACCCAAAGAAACCCTCATTGGCGTAGAACCAGACCCACAGCCTCCACCTAACTACATATCAGTGCAGCATAAACATAAGCAGGAGATTGTGGCAGTGAGGGTGCGCTAACCCATCCACTCACCCCTTTGCCATTCAGGATTTTGTTGGTCACCTTCTACTCACAAGGAGACAGGTAGGGAGTTAGGGTAGGATTTCCACCAGTTCCTAAGTGACTTGGGAGCACAAGTCCCATAAATGTCTGATGGGAACTCCACTGGAACTTGTGATCTAAGTCACTTAGTTGCTTCTGGAAATCCCACCCTAAGATAGTAGTTTTCACCCACCTTGGATCCCAAAAGACCTAGCAAACCTTACCAACTGATTGTACAAGCCCCACACATGGGTGTCCCTGCTTGCCTCTGCCCCACTGGAGTGCAGAGACCTCTGTTGTGGGACATAGCTGTTATTTAACAGCACGTGACAATGCTATAGAGCTGTTTAAGTGGGGAAGGCTGTGGAATTAGGAGTCAGTAACTAATTGATACTATGGGGCAGCTCGGAGAGGCAGAATGTAGTGCACCCTGGTTAGACTTTGACCAGGACATCAAAGATTTTAACTGGGCAAAAGCAGTAAGGACTTTGATTTTACCTTTCATGTGAAAGACAGACAGAACTTCCAGCAGCACAGTGCCCCCTATAGCCATGCTTGGACACTCTTTTAGTACAGACAGACAGAAGAGTGCCAGCAAAAAATATATTACACAAATTTATTATGTCCACTGGAATGTGCTCTCTCCCCTGCTTCATAGAACTGCATACACACCCTCTCTCTTTTCTTATATCCATACAGACACATGCATCTATTTATAGATTGGGTTGATGCTGATTTGGAAAAATTTGGAGAGTAACTAGGTTATTTTTAGATTTATTGCACAGGCAGTGTAGAAAAAAGTGGTTTTGCTGGCTAATGCTGGATACGTCAAACACAAAAAGTCACGCCCAGCCTTCAGAATAAATTCATTATTCCCCTCAGTGGGTTGAAAGGAAAGCGTGTGTAAGCCACTTCTCAGCCCAGAAAAGGCAGGAGTGGGGAGCTCAGTGTGTAGGAAAGAGATGTGGGTGTGGGTCGGAGTACAATGAAGAGGGACAGGAACGTGACCAAACTTAAACCAAACACTAACACGCTGCCTGAATAGCCAGGCCAATTCGCAGAACAGTACATCTCCCACAGACAGCCCCTGTCCTTTGCAGAGCACTGTACAAACATTGACTCATTAATCCTTATAATCCACTCGCACCTTGGGAGTCAGTCAGCACCGTCCTCTTGTCACATATGCACAAGGGGGGCAAGCAGGGGCATTGGTTTCCCTAATAATCACTGGAGACGCAGAACTCCTCAGGGGTGTGGGGGTGCAAGCTCCTACCAGGGCTGGGGAAGGGAACATAGAACTTGCCCCTCCAAAAGAGGGGAAAGCTAAATTTCTGTGCAAGCCCCTGCACAAATGAAGAAATTGAGGCACAACAGTGGTGCTACTTCCCACAACACAAGGAGTCAGTGGCAGAGCCAGGATTTTGACTCCGAAGTTCCTGGCTCCCAGTCCTTTGCTCTAAGTACTAGATGGTATTGGGTCTCAAAAAGCAGCTTTATTTTGTTAGTCCTTGCATCTGAGGTCTCCAGGAATATCAAAGACCGTGGCTAAACTGTATGGCCTCAGGTGACCAATCAGAGATGTAGCTATTTCCAGATCTCCTGCCTGAGCAGAGGAAATTAAGATGAATCAAATGGATTTATCATCCATCCCGCTGCATAAACAGAGATGATACTTAATATTTTCCAGTCACATGTCACAGGCACTCCCCCAAGCAGAGACTAGTGGGTAGGCCATAACTCACACCTAGAGCCTCTTCAGTCCAGTGACACACACTCCCAAAGTCTGACTGGACAGGGCCTTGGAGACGAACATACGACAGGCCCACATTCACCAGAAAGCCTCTAACGACATGTCCCGCAGTTCTCCTGGGTTCAGAAGGGAAGTGACATGGTGAGGGCCTGGAAGTTAAGGGAGAGGGAAAGGAATGCATCAAGATGGATGTGTTATTGGGTGGAGAAACAAGAAGGAAAGCTAACTACAACCTGTCTGTTCACCATGAGACATGGTAGGGGAGTCATTTCCACACACTCAAAACCAAATGGCCTTTTCTCTTGTCTGAGCAGGATCCTGGTAGACCCACAGTCACCAGACCTTTCTTCTCACATTGTCAACTCCCACCCTACCATGCCTTCCTTTGAGAGCTGCCAACAACTCTCTGCTTCTCCCACCATTTGTAGCAGTTTCCGACTCTTCCCCTAAGTCATCAGGCAAGATGCATCTGAGATTTGTGATTCATGCATCATAGCACCTATCAGACAGGGAAACCACCAGAACACACATCTCAGGGACCAATAAGAGCAGTCTCTGGGGCAACTCCCCAAGGGGGAATGAGAAGAGACATAACAACAGTCTTCAAGTACATAAAAGGGTGTTTTAAGTGTAGGGTGATAAATTGTTCTCCTTAACCACTGAGGACAGGACAAAAAGTAATGGGCTTAAATTGCAGCAAGGGAGATTTAGGCTAGACATTAGCAAAAACTTCTTAAGTGTAATGGTAGTTAAGCACTTGAACAAATTACCTGTGGAAACTGTGGAATCTCCATCACTGGAGGTTTTTAAGAAGAAGAAGTTAGAGGGGACTGAACTAGATAACCTACTGAGGTCCCTTTCAGTCCTACATTTCTATGATTCTCTGACACCTCAGATTTATAACTGTTAGATGATGTCCATGCACCCTCAGATTCCTGTCATGGGCTCGTCCCACACTGCAGCATGCTGGGTTGTTTGCTAGTTTCCTCATATGCCCTGGGATTGCTAATTGTGTCCCCCTGTCCTGTAGCCATGACAACTTCAGACTTTCGGAACCGCCCAACCGCAGCTTCTTTTCCGTCAGACTTAGGACTGTATAAACAATGTGTCGCTTGCCATCCAGGAGCACGAAGCCGGTCTCCAGATGATCCTGGGTTAAACTGATGAGCCTGCACCTTTAGAAAGAGAAATCACTCATACAGAACAACAAGCTCTCCTGCTTCACGAGGCCCTTTGACACGTGCACCCTATAGAGCATGAGTCTCTCCTGCTGCCTTAGAAAGATTCTACCGCATTCTACCACAGAAGGGGGCCTGGATCACTGGCCCCAGAGGGGCCACTAGTTCCTAGAGCTCTAATTCTATATAGCTCCGCTCAACTGTTTGAAGGCACTCAGCCTGCCAAGGTCCTTGGCTAGTTAGTTTGGGTGTATCAGATATCTTAAAGTGAGACCATGACGCAGCAATCTCCCAGGTCACTCCATTTCCCTGTTAGGGAAGGTTTAGGAGGTACAAAGTGCTCATGTGTGCTAGCGTGGCAAGCACAGTTGGCAGGAAAATGGAATTTCCATTCCAGGGGAAATTCTGACATTTCAAAAAGTTGACATTTTGAGCTTTTCTGTGGAAGAGAAATTCAAAAAAAAAATCATTTTGGAAACACTGAAACAGTTCCTTGTGAAATTGTCAAAACGTTTCATTTGGATGTATTTCATTTGGACTTTTGTATTATAGTGAAATGATAATTTAAATATTTAATATTTTATATTAAATTGATAAACATAAAATATTTTGCATATAAACATCTAAATGAAAAATAGAAATGAGACAGTCAAAACAAAATGTTTCAATAGTTTCCTGTTGAAAATGTAATTGAAGTAGAAAGGTTCCCCCAAAATGTCCAAATGCATTTTCCAACAGACAAGTGTTCCATCAAAAAATTTCGACCTGCTCTAGTGACAAGCCCTAGCTGGGGATATCACCCAGGCAAGTCAGCAGCCATTCCACCAGGGTGAGTGTCTGTGACTGGCAAGTCCAGGCAGCCTGAGTGCATGCATAGTGAGACTAGACAGCTGTGATAAATCAATGACTCTTGCCAACTGAACGAATCTGTTCCAAACCAAATGGGAACATTCTCTCGTTGCTTGTACCACTGCAGTTTTATGCCATTGTGTCGAATCATAGAAGAAGAGGGTTGGAAGGGACCTCAGGAGATCATTTAGTCCCCCTGCTCAAAGCAGGGCCAACCCCAACTAAATCATCCTAGCCAGAGGAAAGCTAATAGCTCCAGGGGGTGAGGGAATCAGTGGCCAAGGGCCGGTGGGTACCATACTCCCTGGCACAGAACTCCTCCTGTAGGGAATTTGCAGAGCAGCACATGAATTCACTAGTACTTTGTGTCCTTTCATTTCCCTGTCACTTTGATTCATTTCACTAAACTGTGCTGCCTTCTGGCCCTGCCTTGATATGGTGAGGGCCTGGGGGGCCAGCAAAGGGGCTGGAGCAGAGCCCAACAGCACCCTGTTACTGCCTTCAGAAGTAAAACAGAGTCCCTTCTCTGTCAGGCTGGGGAATTACTGTCTCCCTCTCTGGTTCAGTTGGGGGAGGGTTTTGTAAATAAGCAATTTGTATATAAGGAAGCTCTGGCCAGCTACACAACGAGGTGCGTGCCAACATCATCTTCCTTATTACCAGGGTTCTGAAAACTGGGTAATAGGTGGGCAGTGACTGGCTTTATGTTGGGAAAATCAGAAGTCTGGAAAGTGCCCTCTGGCTTCTCCTGACTCATAGCTAAAGCGACACACCATTTCACACGCACCCCCTTTCCTTCCGCACAAGCCCATCTACACATGCCACTCAGTTTTCTAGCAGAGAACACACACCAGCCATCCAAATGTGCAAGATCAGTCAGCTGAATAATCCAGTCCGCTACTCAGCACCATAGCCCAGCCAACATATCCCAACTACATTCGTTCATGGCGCTGACAGGTACCGCCAAGGCAGTTCTGTTGGGCATGGGGGCTGGTTTAGTTAGGCATATAAAGAAAGAGGTTCCCTGGAACATTGCCTGAGTGCCAGGGCCGGCTAGACTGAGCCACAACATACCCAGTACATAAAAGGGCATCTGGGACTGACAACAGTTCATGCGCTCTTCGGAACTCCCTATTACCACAGTGACCTTGTGTATGCTGACCAGAATCAAACAGGCTGGTGTGTGCTCAGCCAGATAGACCCAGTCCCAGAGCTGCCAGGGCAAACACCTCGACTGAGTCACCTTCAGTGGAAAGTGATAGGTGGCTCCCTTCGCCAGAGATTAGGATTACCTGAAAAAATGTGTATGCTGAAAACCGAAGCTAGGTAAATTGGTCCCACGGCTAATTGCCCTCACTGTTAAAAGTTACACCTTATTTCCAGTCTGAATTTGTCCAGTTTCAGTTTCCAGCCATTGGATCTTGTTATGCTTTTTTCTGATAGATTAAAGAGCTGTCTTCTGTCAAATCTCTCCCCCCGTGGGTGCTTTTAGACCACAATCAAGTCACCTTTTAACCTTCTCGCGGATTAGCTAGCTAGATTGAGCTTCTTAAATCTCTCACTGTCAGGCCCATTTTCCAAATCTCACATCATTCTTGTATCTCTGTTCTGAATCCTTTCCAGGTTTTCAGCATGCTTGTTGAAGTGTGGATACCAGAACCGGACACACTATTGCCCTAACGGTCTCACCCCTGCCATGCACAGAAGTAATACCACCTTCGGTCTCCTACTTGATATTCCCTGGTTTATGTATTGTGTTCATCCTCTTAACTACAGCATTGCAGTGGGAGCTCATGTTCAGCTGATTATCAGCTGAGTCCTTTTCAGTGTCCCTCCATTGTGGGGTACAGCCCCGCCCCCCTCCGTAATTGTGATCTACATCCTTTGTTCCCAGGTGTAGGATTGTGCTTTTGACAGTATTAAAAACACATGTTGTTCAGATGAACCCACCTTATCAAGCAAGCCATATCGGTCATTATTTACCACTCCACCCATGTTGTATCATCTCCAAACTTTACTAGTAATGGTTATAGATTTGCTTTTGGTTATTGGTAAAGCTGTTGAAAAGCACTGGGCTAAGAACAGATTGCAGCAAGGCCATGATAGAAATGCCCCCTTTGGATGACTAGTTCCCACTTACAATTACTTTTTACAATGGGTCAGTTAACCAGTCTTTAATCCATTTAATATTGGTTACACTGATTCTGTATAGTATTAAACTTCACATTTTCAAAATTTCATTTCCTTCCTTTCTCGTTTCCTTTTTTGCCACCACATATAATAAAATGAATGATGTCCAGGGTTCCTCACTCCCCATTTCTTCGTTCTGCAGTTCTAATTTTCCAAAACATCTCTGACTCTGGAAAGGTTACCAAGGGGCAGAATTCTAGGGCTTCCTTTCTGCCACCTTAGCTTTCCGAAACCTCTTCAACTTTGGAAAAGTCATAGCATGGCAAAGAGGAAAAAGAAAAATTCAGTAGAAAAAACCTCAATCATCATTTATTCTATTGAAATCAGTGGCAAAAGAAAAAAAACAAACAAACCAACCAACCCACCCACCTATGAATTTGACAATTTCAGTTACAGTGAGAAACTGGAGAGGGATGAAAACACCATAAATAAATAAATTAAATAAAATAAAACTTAGAAGTTCTCATGAAAATTTTCAGTTTCAACTAAAAAGCCATATGAAAAAATTTTAAATGAAACATTTCAATCAGCTACTGTATGTTGTTCCTTGCTGGAATGGCTTCCTCTGGGAAAGACAGCCTTCCCATATCAGACATCTGATGTGGAACGTGGCAGGGTTTTGATGAGGTTGTTCTGAGCACCAAAAGGCCCTGGTCCAGTCTCCTGAAACTGTCCCTCAATGCCTTCATATAAGAACCCTTTTGCGACCCACCCAACTCCTCAATCAGGAAAGATATAGAGCAGCCAAATTGGTCTTCTGACTCTGCTGATAAAGCAGTGAAAGGAATGTCATGCTGCAGCTGAGCTGATAACTCACACAGACATTAAAAACATCACTACAGAATGTGACAATGGATCCCAGGCCTGTTCTCAGAGCACACCAATGCCAAAAAATGCTGTCAGAAAACAGGTTAAAATACTGAATAAAGCTCTACAGTGGCAGTTTGTACTATGCTCTGGGAAGCGCAGTGCACCAGGAAACTGGCCAATATGGATTAATTGTAATAGTCCTGCTGGCCTCCAAGAGGGGTCACTGGCCAGTGGAAATGGGTTCAGTGTAGCTACCTGAATTCTGACATGGACACTGGCCACCACGCTCCGGTTTGGACTGATTGCCCTGCTTTCTGGGCTTGCTCTGCTCTAAGCTTTCTGCTCCAGGAGAATCATGTGTGTGTGTGTTATCCGGAATAGCCTGCATCAGGTGCGACACACAACCCTGCTGTCTTCAGGCCCCATCACCAGGCAGCTTCAAATGCCAGACCCAGCTTGGGATCCTGCAGAAGCAAACTCAAGGTCAGCTACTTGCTAGACCACAGCTGCCCAAACAGTCATTATGGCAGCAACATGGTTATTTGCAGAAGTCTAAAGGGAATAACTGGGCTCGCAGCCATTCATCTCCGTTTACAACTGACTAAGGGGGGAAATCGTGTGGCCAGACCAGACCAGCCTGCCCAGCCCTTACAAGGAACAGAGCCCGTGGTCAAGAAGAATGCTGGGTTAGGCTGGGTCAGCATTGCAACACATCTCTCATCTGTACCAGCCACTATGTGGCTGCTTCCAGAGTTAGGGAAGACTAGATGCAACCTGCCTGGAATAGGTGTTCTCAGTCAATGTTGCCACCTGGGATTGAAACACAAATACTAGATGTTATTTACAAATGCATCTCATGGTTTATAAGAAGAAGCATTTTCACCAGCTGTGAGTGAGTGAGTGAGTGAGTGAGTGAGAGAGAGAGAGAGAGAAAATACTCAGAAAGAGAGGAGACAGTAATTCGGAAGGAGGCCAGTGTCAGTTACATGCTAGGTCAGTATCATGTTGTAAGCTCATTCCGCAGGCAAATCCGTCATGCATGACGCTCTCTCTCTCCCTCCTATGCAGCTCCGGTTATGCAAACTCTCTGATGGAACTAGGTCCAATGCCAGATCTCTTGGGATGTCTTGGCTGGAGCAATGGCGCCTCGAGCCAATGACCGTGGCACGTGGAGGAAGACAGACAAGTGCATCAGAGGGCTAAGCCTAAGATTTTGCCGTGGAAATAATTCCACGGTAATGTTCATTATTTGTCCTGTAACATGAATCTCCCTGCTCAGGGGCTCAGTACGACTCTGCCCCTTGTGAGCACAGGTTCTGTTGCCCCCAAGTCTCCCAACTAGCCGTGGTTTCAGTAGCATGTGTGCAGCCTGGGAAGGATAAATTCATTCTCTCACACAGGCTGAGTGAATGGAGAAAGTATTTCAGAGTGACACATCGTAGTGATAATGATGGTATTTAAAATTCAGACACTAAATCCTAAACACTGCAGGTCTCCAAAAAACCAGAGGTCAGGTAGTGACTATGGGCAAGACTCCAGACACCCCGAGGGTGATTCCAGTAACCCAGCTACTTCTACCCAATTTCCCTCCATTACCTCCACTGAGAACAAGAACAAGCCACACAAGCTGGCGCAGCAGCGGAGGGGGGAGAAGAGAGATTTGCAGATGGGCAACTTACTGCCAGGAAGGAAGTGAAATCCTACTTGAGAGCAGCTGCAGAGGCAGAGACAGCAACCCTCCCTCATCGTCCACCCTGTACCCCACTGTAAACAAATGGCTATGGTTTGTATTCTCTGAATCTTTCCCATGCAAGTGCTGCAGACGATTCCATCTGCAATTGCAGGGTTCAACTCACTGAGCAGCCAACATGGCAGGGGGAGATATGGCCTACCCTCAAATGACCCTAGCCAAGCAAGAGAAGATTCACAGAGGCAGCAAAGAGGACTGGATTCCTGAAGCAAAAGAAGCCAGATGCCTCAGTTCCTCTGCTGCTGCTCCTGCTCCTATGCCTCAGAGATGCTGGTTGCAGAGTTGGAAGAACAGAAACCTAAGGCAAAGAGGCTGCTATCTGGATAGATGCCCTGATGGAAGAGTGTATCCTGCACCCCTTGAAGTCAATGGGAGGTTTGCTACCGAGCCCAATGAGATAACGGGTTGGCTCTATGTCTTTCTTGAGAGGACCCTCTCTACAAAGGTCCTGTGGAAAAAAGGAGTATGTGATCATGTAATTAAAGATTATATCACAATGCACAAGGGGGCTGGATTAAGA
This sequence comes from Mesoclemmys tuberculata, assembly GCA_007922155.1. Classification (NCBI taxonomy): domain Eukaryota; kingdom Metazoa; phylum Chordata; order Testudines; family Chelidae; genus Mesoclemmys; species Mesoclemmys tuberculata. Next base: position 22,099,030 of record ML677084.1, on the reverse strand, counting down.
TTAGACAGGCAACCTCAATTCTGGCATTTCCTAACTTTTGAGTGCTTGACTTCACAACCTTAAAAATGTTCTTTGAACATAGGTTTGTTTGTTCTCTCCCCTCCTCCCCCTTCTAGGCTTTGAAAAGACAACTAGAAAATAACCCAGAAATTCCATCATGTGGCATCATATGGACACCAGTATGGTTAATCAACAGGGCTGAAATCTTTAGATCCACTGCACAGACCTCTGCCACTTGAGCTATCCGAGTAATTGATAAGAATAGTAGGTTGTCATCCTCTATGCGGACCAGCAGTAGGAGGAGACACACGCTTTGCCAGTGGTTTCACAGCTATTTGCTGGCAGCATAGGAATGATGAGACTCAAGAATCATGGGTTCCATTCCAGGCTCTGGAGGGAAGTGTTCTCTAGTGGGTGCAGACCCTTCTGCTCCATCCCCTTCAACCAGCCCCTTCCCCATCCCTGGCTTCTTGTCAGATCTGTCTCCAATCTCCCACCTCCTTTCCTCCATACCCGATTCCCAGTCCCAGTCTCCTGGCTAAGCCAGTCCCATTTTTCCATCCACCAAGACTAGACTACCCCTGATTTCAAACAGGGCCAGGATTTTATTCCATGGGTTTTCATCTCTGTTGTGAAACCCTTTAGCGCGTTATGCAAATTATATAGCCTACATTATTACCATTAAAAACGAAGCATTAGAAAAACTGGCAATAACTAAGGCAAGACACCAGTAGCCTGAAACACCTAGGTATTCCATTAATGACAATATTGATATGAAAATTCACGTTACCCATCCTAACAGCCACCTATATCTGACCCACCAGGGCCAGTACTTACGGATGGTTCCAATCTATATAAAAATCACTAGTGTGTGTATCTTGGGCTATGTAAAGATAATCATTCATTGAGAGAAATGCCGTGGTAGGCAGATGTGAAAAGAAAGTATGGAAACCTCATCATTCGGGAGATTTAAAAATAGAAAAATCCCCAGAGATTAGCATATAGAGCACTCCCGCCTTTCTGCCTCAGTGCCCATGTAGGTGGACTGGACAAAGGGAGAGCTAATTTCAGGAGGGGAAGTATAAATGCCATGGGGTGGCATGAAGCTTTTACTGGCATGCTTCTGAGATGATCTCATTGCTCATGAATGGCAGAACCACCCAGGAGTTATGCAGAACCCCCTAAACAAGGGCCACAAAAATTTTCATAACACTATGTACTTTGCATGCTGCGTTCCGGCCCTTTCCCGCCTCTCAGACCCTGCCCTTCAAGTCTCTCCATCTCTAAGGGCAGACTGCCTCCGCTGTCAAGCACAAGCCTGCGAGTGCTGATATGCCAGGCTCAGATACTTCTGTCGAACAGTGCATTTACTCCCCCAGTGGTCTAACCAGAGTCGATGGGATGACTTGTGCAGTGGCGCTAGGCAGTACCAACCAGCGAGGGTATCAGATTCTTGCTGCACCAGTTTGAAAAGAAACCTTGTCTAAAACTAGGATGTCTGTTAACCTCACGTCACACTTGCAGGTGGACTCTCTCGAGATCTATTTGTGAGGCACTGCAGTTTGGTGGATCAGACACCGGCATGGGGTCAGGACACTCAGGATGTGTCTATACTGCATTTGGGAAGGAGCCTCTCAGCCTGGAGCGCAGACCTGTGTAAGCGGGCCTTATGCTAGCCTGCTAAAAATAGCTGCACAGATGGCGCTCTGAGGTTGCGGTGTGGGCGAAAGCTCATGCTCTCAAGCCTGCCTCCCCCCCAGGCTTGAGAACCCAAGCTCCAGCCTGATCTGCAACATCAAAGCACTGGCCCCCCGCAATGCAGCTATTTTTAGCCATATGCCTCAGAGGTTGTTGTGCCCCACAGGCACTAAAGAGCAGGAGGCAGTTTAGTAGTTCTGCAAGGCAGGAAAGCCCAAGGCTTTGTAGGAAGTGGGAAGAATAGAGAGAGCTATCAAAGGCAACTGGAGTCTGGGCCAACAGGATGGGAGGAGCCTGTTTCAAAGACCACTTGGTTCCTGAGCCAGGAAACAAGCCCGTTTCTAAGGAAAACATGGAGGCATCTGTTAAAAGTCCGGTTCCTCGGAGCAGCAGTTACAAAACCAGCACAGCTGACCTGGCAGAGCAGCCTGCTCGCATCCTAGCGACACTGCTCAGGCAGGCACCAATGCTGCTTCCCTGCTGTTGGGATGTGCGGCGCAACTCCCCCTGGAGTGAGGAGGGATGGAAACGCACACAGTGCGCCACGCCGCCCTAGGAGAGGTCCCTGCCCTGGGTTGCTTGGTGGGCAGGACTCCAAACCTGCCTCTCTTCCATACTTCTTATCCAGCCAACCTCTCTCCTTTTTGGAAATCCAAATTTTCCAAAGGTTTTTCTTGCCTCCCGGGACCTTGGGAAGCCCAGGCAGACCAAATACAGAATGGATCCCCAGACACATCTAGTTTGGAAACTTCAGCTTGGTTTTTATACTAGTTTGCAGTGCAGAGGTGCGGGAACCTGGATCCCCCAGGAGACAATGGGAGTACATCAGAGAATATTTTAAACCGTTGTCATTGCCTTGTCCCATTTTCCCTTTCCTAGGAACCCCTCTGTTTTTCTGGAGACACACATCAGCGCCTGCTAAATAGCAGCTTACTCTGGGATCTTTTTCTTGTCAAATCTATCAACGCTGCAGCCAACCAGACTTCCTGTTTATAGAAGAAAGGCATAACCCCACTGGTGCCAGCACATCAAGCTTTAAATAAACTATTCTGGCCCACCACCCCCAGCCAGGCAGCTGCTTTGGGGACCAAATTAAACAGCAACAGCCAGAGGCATCTCAGATATGCCCAACTTTGAAAACACTCCCAGAATCTCAGGCAGGAGAGGTGAGGCTGTTCAGAAAATATGTGGGGGGGAAAATCATCATCATCAAATAAGGAGCCTTTCCTGAGCTGATCTGCAAGGCCAATATGCTCTACATTCAAATCCCTGCTGAAAATCTGCTTGCACTGTCATGCCCACAAGACGTTAGCTAGCTAACAACAGCCAGGGCTAGGGGTGATTGGGAATAGCATACATTTCTAATTAAAAAAACCACCAACCAACCAACCACCAATTCCTTTGGAACTGGCCAGCTGCCAGTGTGACCACATTGCCTGTTTGTTGTACGCCTTGCCCCATGTCCAATGCCCCCGTCTCTCAGATTGTAAGCTCTCTGTGGATGGGACTGAGCAGAGCCACCAGGCACATGAAGATGAGCCGATAGGAGCACATGGTCCCCGTGCTCTCTGCTCTGCGTGGGACACAGTTAGAGCTGACTTGCAGCTCTTCTCCTCATGGCTAGTGGGACTTCATTCCAAGCACATCAGTGCTAGTCAGTTCACTTGGAGAGGGTGTGGTTGAGCAACGTTGCACACGCCCACCTCCCTCCAGGGGAGGAAGTCACAGCCCTAGCCAGGTGAGAGAACGCTCGCTGCAGCTCTCCTGCATGGATGTTCAGAATACTAATCACTAAGCCAGCGGGCCAATGTGAAGAGCGAGATCAAGACTGGGAAATGAGCAGAGGTTCTCATGTGCCAGGCAGAATGCTGACCAATAAGCAATGGAACTGGGTGCCTGAACTGCTTTTCTGGCAAAAAACTCCCTTGTTAAGGGTTCAAAAAAGAACAAGATAAGTTCATGAAGGACAGGTCCATCCATGGCTATTAGCCAGGATGGGCAGGGATTGCTGTTTGCCAGAGGCTGGGAATGGCCCATGGGATGGATCACTTGATGATGACCTGTTCTATTCATTCCCTCTGAAGCACCTGGCACTGGCCACAGTAAGAAGAAAGGACACTGGGTTAGATGGCCCATTGGTCTGACCCAGTATGGCTGTTCTTATGTTTATGTTCCACTGGCGTCCCATGGTTCCTTGTGCAGCAGGAAGCTAAACCAGCCTAGGATTCTTTCCCAGTGAATTGTGGGAAAACTTGTTGGTCCTTCTGGGCACAGGGGGGAACTGTGAGAAGGTGCTGGAGGAGTATTAGCACGTGACGATTTAGCCTGTGTCCTCACCAGAAAGTGAGTAGGTTACCAGCACCCAAGTTCTAGCTTCTACCCCAGCTGGGCCAGCTAGCCTTGGTTTAGAGCACCAATAAACTCCGGTGAGAGGATTTTTTGTGTCGGAAGAAGAGGGGCCAGGTAGATGCAACACCCAAACAAGAGCTTGAGCTAACTCTGCAGTAAAGAAGGAGGTTGTGCCAGGACACATGGCCAGAAAAGCAGTAGCCGAACTTTAGTGAGAAAGTGGAGCTGGAAACTGATATGGATGCTACAAAGCCACCAGAGATCACATGGAGAATGTCTTCCCTAGACGCGGAGAGAAGAGATATGAGAGAGGCAGGGCATGATTCAGAGGAGAGGGAGGATCTAAGGGGACAGGGCAAGAGGTGACAGCTGAAGCTGGTAGAGGATCAAGTGAGAAGATGCACAAGGAGGGCTAAGGAGGGGCTGACAGAGATCCATGGGTGAGGATCTGAGGGCTCCAGGGGTGTTATAGGACAGCAGAATGAGACAGAGGAATGCTGGTATAGGAAGGAGGAAAATGTGAGGAATGACTGATGGCAGAGAGAGGGAGCCGAGAAGAGGCGTTGGCAGTGAGCCAGTGTTCTGAGTCTGTATGGGTGAGAGAAGAGACCAGAACACACAGGAAGCGGGTGGAGGAGGGAACTCTGAAATGGTAGCGTTGCACTCTGACAAGCCTGGGAGTCCTGGTGCGCTGTTGGCTTGCCACACAACAGTGCTGCTCTGAGGAACTGTGGGCTCCTTGCTATAGGAGATTAAGAAGGGAAACACGCCAGCATTATTTCCCAGCAGCTGCCACCAGGGTGCTCACAGATTAGCTTCCAGGGTTAGCTAGCTCATCTCCTGTGTACAGGCAGACAGTTCCCTGGGAGTGGGGCAAGAAAACATAATGGGGGGGGAAGGGTGGGCAGCCTGGTGGGCTGGTCCAGAACCACCACTGGGAATAGTAAATCCACTGCCTGCATGAGAGCTCCTAGCACACCCCAGGGACCCTCTGAGCCACCCCCATTTGCAGTAGCAGCTACCATGGATGTTTGTGGCACATTACAGAATCCCTGTCCCAGACCACTTGCAATCGAATGCAGCCTGGAACATATCCCCAGTCCCCTCTCCACCAGCATACGCTCAGGTGCAATCCCCACTACTGCCACCTCCAGACAGCTCCTGTGTAGGTGGAACATGCACCACACCCACGCTAAGGAGGAACAGGAGGGCAGAGGTCTCCCTGCCTGGCTGCATAGGCTCAGCCACTTTCAAGCAGCTTCCCTTGTGGAAAGCACAAAGTCCTCCCACTGCAGGTGTCTAATCTGGAAAACACACATCAGGGTCATTGGCTCTGTCCAAGCCCTAGCAGCACAAAACCTTTGGACTGCACCTTCCCCGAAGCAGCACGGAGAGCAGCTGGGGACAGAGCTCAGCACGACCCTGAGAGCAGAAACCACCAACCAACCAACTCTGGAGCGTCTCAGGCAGTGGAGACGGGAAACAGGCTGTTTGATTCCTGTTCCAACACCATCCTTTAGGCAGTTATTGCAAAGGAAAGTCAGAGATTTTGGAGATAGCGTGGTGGGAAGCTGGAGCGCGCCCCCCCATCTCTTGTGAGCAGGGGGGCAAGCATGCCCACGGGGTGCTGCATTCACGATGAGTTTACAGACAGCAGTGACGGGGACCGGCACCAAACCACACTAGCATCAGCACTTTGCTGCAGCGAGCAAAGCAGCCAAGGGGAGAAGGACTGCCAGGGCAATTTCCAACCCCAGAACTAAAGTCTTTGCCACCCTAAAACACCCTAAAACACAAAGTTTCCAAACCATCATTGGCCATCAAGGGGCATCTCTGCAGTCAGGGATGCTGTAATCTCCCTAGTGCCCTAACCCTTCCTTTCGCCTGAGATGGGTTCCACCTCTGCTGAAAGCACAATTCTAGTCCAGTTGCTAAATGCACAGCAGACCTCAGCTCCCACTGGGAAAGCAGAATAGCCACGTTAAACTCCGCCAGGTAGATTTCTCAGATAAGCAGACAGCGCCCAGGGCTGGATCCCCTCCCCAGTCTCAGATGTGTGTAAGGATAGGGGGCAAGGGGTGCAGGGTCCAGTGGGCAGGACTGGATCATTTGCTCTTCTCGCTACTGTGCAGATGGCAGCTTCAGGGGCGAGGCTGCAGGAAAGAGGGATGAAGATGCTGTTTCCCTTCCAGGATCCAGGAGGCAGAGAAGAGCAACAACCTGTCATCGGAAGCAAAGCAGACAGACAGACAGACAGCACTAGTTCTAGCCACATGCAGCCCCCTGCTCCAAACCAGGATGTGTTCACAGTCATGCAACCTGAGCACCCACAGGGCACTGACTGGATCAGAACCACAGCACCCTCAAATGACTCTCTCTTGCCCTGACCATTGCTCAGGTCAGTGGAAATCACACACAAGGCCTTCTACTTAATTCAGGCTCATGTTTATTTAATCCCTCCTTTTAATGTGATCAAAATCACTGGAGCAAAATCATTTGCACTGAAACCGCACAGACTGCTCCCTATGTCCTGCGCATGGTGTCAGATACAATTAGATAATTAGTTGCCATTTAACTATTAAGGTCAACATTTGGAATGAGAGAAAAGCCCAGGCAAGACCCAAGATGATTAGAAATCTGCCTAGATCTAAGTGGGTAACGGAGACATTGGTACAGAAGGTGGCCAGTGTACGCAGAAGGGCGGTGGAAGGGCTGTGTGTGGAGAATTGAGCATGTGTTGTGTGGAAGGAGGGTGGCAACCAGGAGTGCAATTGCTCTAGGAACATCAATTTCAATGTTTCTTGTTTTCTACTGTTTGGATTTTTAATCAAAACTGCACCTTTCAGACCCCAAATCTCAATGATCAGGCTACCAAGTCTGTGCATCTTCAAGGCCAGGAGGATGGTTTTGTCTCTATTACAGCTCCAGAAAAAAGTGAGATGGACCAGCCTGGGAAGCCCTTTGTAGGCTCAGCTCTGGAAGAGCCAGTCTCCCCACATCACTAGGTACCAGCCCTGAGGGCCCAAGAGGTTACCAGTCACACCATGGAGCCAGGGGGTACCTGGGGATCCATGCTCGGAACCGCCTGGCATTATGACCGCTAAATGCACTGTACCCTTTCATACAGGTACCGTGCAGGAGTCAAAGTCACAGGCCTGCAGCAAGCACCAGGTATATCAAATGAATCTGGGAAAATATATGTATGCAAAAAAACTAAATGAATGGAAAGTTAGTTTCACTTAATTCCACCAATGTCATGAAACTCAGAGATGCCAGAGGATGGATGGGCTTGTAGTTAAGACACCAGAGAATGGATGGGTTTGTGGTTAAGACAGCTTTGATTCATCCTTTTCCCACATCTAAATCCTGCACCTCCCCCGTCTAAGATTCTGAAAACTGACCTTTCCTCTCTAGCAACACAGCTAAAACTCCATGCCCTCCGCAGTCTGTATTTACCTCCTCCCCTCTGATCTCCCTACCACCCACCTGGGGGAACATCAGGCTGAAGACAACCCCGATTCCTATCAGGAACAGCATGCACAAGATTCCTTTGCCTTGTAAACCCCTTGAGACAGGGCCCTTGTGCCCCCATTCAGCTGTAAAAGACCAAGCACTCACACAGTGCTCTGCACCTAAATAATGAGGAAACAACTGCACGCAGCCCACTGCTCACAGCTAGGCCGGGAAGGCCCCACCAATAAGAAATTACACCTGCAGAAATTTGTTAGTCTTTAAAATGCTACAGGACTCTTGCTGTATACAGACTAACACGGCTACCCTGCTGGAACTTTTCCCTTGAGAGAACACCGCAATTCCAGGCTGAACACACTTGACTGCATTTCAAGGCCAAGACACTTTGTCACTCACACCTTCCTTATCACCCTCCAGAGACAGGCCAGGCTGCAAAGAAAGTGTTTACACAGGGAACAGTTTCCTACAGCGGGATCATTCTGCCTCCCTAAGCTCTGCTGCTGTAGGAGAGCCAGAAGGAGATACAGGACTCCAGTTATGTGCCTCCTCCCTGCAGGAAGGAGGCAAGGGTTTTCAAAAATCTCCTTTAAGGCTTTCTTCCACTACCATGCTAAGGTCCCCAGTGTCTTCATGGGCCTGAGTTGGTTTGCCTTGTTTCATACTGTGCAATTTCAGACCATCAAGACTCGCTCAGAACATTCAGATACGATCGCTGTCCTGCCAGACTACGAGTGCCTGGCTGATGGCAGGGGAATCCAGCAGGAAAGCTGCAGGAACATGCTGAAGTCTGGGTGAAGAAGTTTTGGAAAAACAAAATTTTCCAGTGGCTTCAACACTTGTGTTCCAGGGCTCCCAACATGCATGAAACCGCAAGCATAATGCTACAGAGTCATGGGCATCTGCAGCGAAAATGCTGCACTCCTGGGAAAGGCGTAAAATTCAGTAAATATTGGTCATCGTAGGAGAGGCTGCAGGAAGTGCATGACAGAGTCAGGAGACCTCATTTTATTCCAGGCTCTGCCACTTATGCACTGTGTGAGCTATAGGAAGTCACTCCAGATCTGTTTTCTTTTATGTAATGGAGATGATACTTACCCCTCTCCCTCAGGTAGGACTGTTAACCAGTATTTCTAAAGTACTTTGAGATCCTCGGATGGAAGGCACCAGAGAGGGCCAAAATGTTATTATTAAATACAATCAGTGCAGTGCTGGGCTGTGCAGGACCATGGAAGAATGAGCTTGTCTTTTTAGTATTGGTGTTTATTTACATACAGGGCTTGTGTGGGGAACAGGAGTCACAGCTGACTCCAAGGTTGCAAGTTTGAGCACTGAGACAGATGATGGTGGTGACAGCAGTGGAGAAGGGGGGAAAACAAGGAGCTTTTTATCTCCAGGGTGATCTTGAGATGATGGTGGGCCGTCCACAGCAATGTGTCAGCAAGAGTTGAACATGCAGGACTGAATAGCCATAAGCTGGAGAGGTGAGGAAAGGTGAGTGGGCAAATTATCAGCAGAGTTTATTGCTGTAGTGGTGTGTGCAGACCCAAAAGGTAAAGCACAGAGGGAGAGGAGACGAGGATCAGCCAAAGGAGGTGGTAGAAGAGCAGCCAACGAGATAAGACCAAAAGAGAACTTAGCCGTGAAAGCCAAGGAACCAGAGGGCCCCAAGGAAGAGAAAGCTAACGTTTTTGGAACATTTAGATGACATCAGGCACGATGTAAGTGATCAGTAACATTACTGTTCAGAACAATGCCATTCCCCATGAGTCCCTAACATGCAAGCCAACTAGTCTGTCAGTACTGGGTAAGGGAAACACCCGACATCTCCACCAGCAAGTGGGCACACCTAGAAGGAATCAGAGTGCCATGATGGAAAGATGAACAATAAGATGGCAGAGTGGATTAATGCACTTCCACATCAGAGAAAATGGGTCAGCTCACAAATGAAATGAATTCGGTGGTCTCAGGTTGCACCCTGGTAAACATCTGCACCCAACACAGAGCCACCAGAGTTCAAGGCTAAAGGGCCTGCATCCTGAGATCACCTACTGGAAAAAGGGAAGGAATTGGAGGTACAAAAATTGTCCCCATTTGAACTGTTATATCATCACAGGAACACGTGAAGGCTGCCTAGAGAAAATGTAAGTAACGTTTGTGCCAAAAATGAAACTTGACAGTCAGCACGATTGAGAGGCTGTGCTCAGAAGAGGCCAAGACTCAAATAGGAGGCTGTTGCAAGTTAGAACTAAGAAGCACTGGAGTAGCTGGAGGGTGGGGTTCACAGAATACAAGAGCAGGGATGCAGTTGGCTCAGCACTGAGGTGCAGGCAGCGCAGCTATGTGGGGAAGGCTGGACAGCACCCATTTGCACAATGCCTGCCTAGCTCCAGCCTGCACTCTACAAGCCACTATTTCAAGAGCAGTAAACATTAGAGGCCTGAAAATCTGCCAGGAATTCTCTGTATGGATTGTTCACGCTAGTCGTGCAATAGGAAAAGGGTTTCCATTGGCATGTGCTGTGTGTTGGTACTCCGCTGCTCTCTATGTACTCCAGACCTTAATCACTCTAGGCCTAGAAAACAGCTAACTCCCATTATTGACACCCCCCAAACCAGGGATTTGAAAAGGAAAGTCTGCAAAGGAGTTCCAGATAATCTTTAAGGGGAAGGAGAGCCAGACATCCCCCCACAAACCTGAGTCTAAATGGTCTGCTTTCAGGACATCAGTTGAAGAGGAACCACTGTGTAAAAAAAGACCACATTCTCTTAAGTATCATCTATCCTGCCATTTCTACTGAAGCACTGCATGGACCATTTATGGCCTCCCGTTCTCTTCCAGCAAACCCAAAATCTTTGGGACTCTCGGTGTACGTGAGAGAGGCAGAGACACAATGTGCGTGTGCATTGGATATAAACACTGGAGAAAGATTTATGGGAGTTTTCCTGGCTGCAGAGTTCTGTTTGTATTGCTGGGTAATGTTGGCAAGGAAGTGAGTACTAAATAAAGTCTCTTGAGAGGATATGCTGCCGTTGCATATTCTTTAGCATGAGGCTTGAGCTGCCTGAGCTTTGAGAATTAGGAGCGTGCACAGGTTTTAACAAGCAAGAGCAATTTATACTTCAGGAATCACACGGTACCTCTGATTCCTTAAAAAGATATTCCATTTTATTAGGCACAAAGACAGCCAGCTAACCAGTTCACAGACAGCTCCCTTCTCAGCAGTTCCCGTAACGCACTTCCGCACAGCTCTCCTTTGACAGGAAATATACTGCAGCCTAAAACATTAGTTGCAACAGTCTCATCCAAGGGTGCACAATGGAGAGGGGGACTGCCACTTAGCCCCTGTGCACACAAGAACCAATTAACCTGGGAGTTTTGCATTATACTACATTACGCAGTGTATCCACCTCACATCTAACCAGGTGCGTCTCAGGGCTACATACAGGGTCATTTGAAACATGTGAGAAGCTTTAGATCTTAAAGTTAAAACACTGCTACAAAGAAGAGAGCACTGGTCCAATTAGGGGCTCTTCAAGGCCCTTCCCAAGTCTGCCTACTTGCCCTCCCTTTTCATTCCACAACAACGCCAGCTCCCACAGTCCATTTGTCCATCTCTCACAAAACCGCCTCTGTGCCTCCTCCCACACCACCCCTTGCACACACAGAGGTCACGTCTACCCTAGAGACTTCTGCTGGCATAGCCATGCCGGTCACGGGGGTGAAGAGGTAGGATGCCAGCCTGGCAGAGCTGTTCAGGCAGAAGCCCACGTGGATGTGGTTATACCGGAAAAACTGCACTTTGCCAGTTTATTTCACCCAAGCTGCAGCTCAGGCCCTGCCCTGCTCCCGGCCCCGAATGCAGCTCCGGCCCCAGCTGGATTCTGTTACAGGTAAGGGAAGGATGCAACAGAAAAAGTGTAGGGACCACTGTATTAAATGCTGATGTACAGCCCTTTGTGTCACTTACAAGCTCTTTGCAACCTGGGGTCATGCTTTTGTACAGGGACTAACGCAAAGGGGGACTAATCCGACTGGGGCCTCTTGGTGCTACTGCAATCAAAACCTACAATTACAACATTGTCGTCTCCTAATCACGGCCCCCAATTCTCACGCTCATGAATTTGGCTCCCTGATCTCTTAGTTTCTTGCTGTGAGTTGGAACTCAGACTAAGGTACCAAAAGAGTCAGTAGCAAATACCCAATAACTTGAAATGTTTGCTTTCAGGACCAGCAGGCCAGAAATCTTGGTTTTTGCAGAACAAGTTAATGTTTTAGCCCCCTTCATAACGGATCTGCCAGGAAACTTCCAAATCTAGACATCTTATGAAATGAGAAAATTTGACCTTGGGAGCGATCAGCTCTGAAGGATGAATCAGGCCAGCTCATGGCATAGACTATGCAGCATATGTTGGACATTCACTTTGTCTTGTGATGAACAATTTGCTGATGAAGGCCATGATATGTAACAAACACTCAGAGAAAGGTAATGTGTGTGTACTCAACACACGCACACTGTATGCTTATGTAAGCTTCCAGAAAGCTAACCTCACAGCCACCAGCATCTTGGAGAAGCCAGCACTAACCACAGTTGGGTCTGGAGACCAACATTCATTCTGCATGCCTTTTACATTGCAACAAGCTGTATCTGCTATGAACCCATTTGACTGGAACCTTCAAGGACTGTTTCACATCTCAGCATTTTCCCAATGAAAAGACTAGCTTTACTAAGGCCACCCCTGGGGTAAACTGAACAAATACACCTATAGCTCTTTACTGAATGTACATCTCGCGGCACGTAAGGGGTCAATACCCTTAGAGTCTTGTCAAATAATCTTACCTGTTGTCATTTTATATAGAATCATCTCTTGGAAATCCCACCTGCTTTACTGCTATACAGCACAGCTTCATAAACATCCAAGTGGTAACCTCTGTCCTTCCCACCACCGAGCCAAGAAAACAATGTGCAGGGTGCTATGAATCTCACTGAAAATTGATCTAGATCTAGTTGATGAAGTGTTAATCCTTCCTCAGGTGTTCTGAAGGTTCTAAGAGGAAATGGAGCAAGTCAACGTTGAACTAAAAAAAACTAACTGTAGATCTGCAGTTGAAGGATGAAATCCTGGCCTAAGGAAACCAATGGGAGTTGTACAGTTGACTTCCATGGGGGTCAGGATTTCAAGCAGAATGTGACTTCAAGCCAAGGCTATAAATACTACTGCTGAGTGCTAAACTTCCAGGAGTCAAACCAACATGGTTCTTCCCAATTAATGGTTGTGTAACATCATTTTACTCCAGCAGCCAGTTTATTCCTGGAGGCAGGGTTTGTTCTATGCCTCTATTTGGGTCATTGCCGTTACAGTTGAAGGACTCTGTCCCAGAGTTTGCAGTCAGTTGGGTTGGATCTTGCAGTGCTACAATGTATATTGATTCCCCTGGCATCAACACCCAGACTGCTCCAGTCTTTTAAAATTGATGAAATGCTGCCACCTGTTAGTGACAGCAGGAACTGACAATTTCTTGGATTCCACCTAAAAAAAGTTTAAAAAAAAAATCTTTAGGGTATTCGGATGGAGCAGAATGCTGTAAATAAGTTCTCTGCACTCACTCCACACTGCATTAAAAAAGGGGTATTCCTTCCTACAGAGTGTGTGCCACACTGACAGCATAGCCCCTGCAGCTCTGGGCTGTAGCCAGAGGACAGAATTGTTAATGGCAATTGTAGGTATGATGTTACAACTCATAGGAGAGCAGCATTAGCAGATCTTGGATGAGGTTAGACAGTCCAGTGCTGGTCCCAAGATTAGATAGTCAGAGGCCAACCTCAGGCTTTCAGCCTCAGGAGGGGCCGGAGGGCAATTCAGAGAGGTTACTAGTTTTGAAGGGGCATGGACTCTCTTGACTGGTCTTTGCAGTTAGGAGCTGGGAAGGAAAACCTCTGCTTCAGCACCTGAAGACAACATGGTAACTTGCACCCACAAGCATTCGCTCCATAATCTCATCCATAGAGGCCAGGCCAACACAACTGCCCATGGCTACAATCCCAGAGGGGAGGGACACTAAAGCAGGGGGCAAAGCCCCATCCTGCTGCAGCGAAGCCCTTTCCAGCTGCGCACAATGTGTTATGCAAAACAAGTAAAAAGTCTGAACCCATTTCATTTGTGGCCATCGCCCTGGCCTAATTTTGTTCCCGTGTGGTTTTGTACTCTCATCTGTTGCACAACTGGCTGGGATTCAAGGGCACCCAACCCGAAAATTTCAGCACCTCTCACTAGCATACACATCCTTCTCCCAACTCTAAACAGGTTTTTTAACTTTACTCTGGATGCAGGTCACATGCCCAAAGACCTCCTTGTTTTAAAAAAAATGTAGGCTTATTTCCCCAGGGGCAGCCAGATGTTGTAGCTACCAGAAAGCATCCCCTTTAGATTGTCCATTCACAGTAGCGCAAGCAGTAGCAGCTGGGAATGGAGTAATCCAGTACTTAATTTGTAATGAGAGAGGTTCTGAGGTGCAAGCAATTAGGTGCTGGGGCTCAAGCAATTTTTTTTACATTCATAACTGATGCAGCAAACCCGGAGGTGCCGGGACTCAGCTCTGGCACAAATTAAGCACTACGTACATCTTATTCCCCAATAAAATGGATCTGTATATAGCTATTTCCTGTTCTCACACCAACATCAGATTTACACACACTATAGCTCCACTGTTTATGTATCTATGTCTTTTTATGGCCTTCCTGCCCACACAAATGGAGAGAGATGATTTTACCTGGACTCATCTCTGGGTGCAGGCGATACACATATTGTTTATGCTCAACCTAAGAACAAGTTTTCCTGGCAGAAAGTTAGGGCCCAAAAGAAACACAATTTGCCTTTGTCTACAGTCTCTCACCAATTGGCAGCGGTGCCCAGTGGGAAAAAGCTCCACACTAGAGAGAAACAATGGAACCCAGAGGAAACAAACCTTTTAGCTGGGCAAGGGATTAAGTCTAAAAGAGACCAGCTCCTTGTGGGCCAACCTGGAACTACAGACTGAATGTGTCATTTTTTACTTAACTTGGAGAGCACAGAAGACCAAACCCACAGAAAAAGCTCCTCCGCTAGTTAAAAACAGCCCTTCCCTCTGCCGTTCTGCACATGTGGGCAAGGCCATCACAGGGTTTAGATACCAAAACTGTGGAAGCCAAACTAGCCTGTTGAGCTAGCTACTTCCCTTTCCTCATCAGCAGAAATATCCCCAGGCTTCCATCCAGACACAACTTACGCTGCTTAGAGCCTCCTACCTCATTCCTTCCTGAATGCCATTAAGAAAGGCCTATATACTGCAGACAACATGATCCAACCATCCCTAGGCCTTTGGAATCAATTACAGTGCAGAAATAGGGCACTAACAAGCAATCTAATACAAAGAGAAAACCCAGGTGCCACTTCATGGTTCCTGGGGTCCCTATTTTACACAGCAGAAGAATACTCATTGCACCAACTATAAAACCAACACCTTTAATCAGCCCCTCCAGAGAGAGGAACTCACCTCCACGAGCACTAGCTGAGAACAGGAAGAAAGCATTACACTCTTGCTAGATCTGCTAACATCTAGAGCAGCTTACTAGGAACAGCTACAGACACTGAGGGTTATAGGGTTGTCTCTCTCTTCCATATGAAGTTTTGCAGGGGATCTAACAGGAGCTTGTAAGGTTTAGTGCTGGAGAGGTCAGAGGAGTGAAACAATGGCCAAACCTCCTTGGGAATTAAGGTTAGTCAGTGTAGGAGCAGCCCACTGAAAATGCCAAGCTGTTATGGAGGCCCATGAATTTCTCATGCAAACACAGCCTCCTCAGGATTAGAGGAACTATTCTAGACTTGAAAAGGGAGGACTCCCACACGAACCAGGAAGACCCCTTACTGACTTGAAGAGCCTTCTCCCCTGGACTGTCCTGGGAAGATGTCATTTTCCTCCAGGGGTGGGAGAGAGCCTGTAGAATGGTCCTCCATTTACTCCAACCTATGACCCTCACTGGCACCACATCATCACCCCTCTGTGTCGGAGCAATGGACATATCTCACAGAGCCTGCCTGCGCACTGGCTAGGTAGCAGGAGAACACCGCTCTCAAAGAGCGGGGAGTGCCACCTCCCATTTCCAGAATGACACCTTTCCTCACCACGCTGATATCAAAGTGCTCCTGTCTCATTTTTACACACAACGCATTACTATAAAGCTGTTTCTTTGCCTATCTCTGCTCCCCGCAGCAGTTCTGCCTGCTGCCCAGTTTAGCTCTATAAATTGTGTGCGTTGTCCAGCAATAAGGGGGAAAGCGTCATGGTGCCCCCTTCCTAACCTAACTCTATTCCTAAAAATCTCCACTTCTTCTGGGAACTAACAGCCTGATGTAGCCTTGATGCTCTGAACTATTGATTTTGTTGTATTCAGCTAGGAGTTTGATTGGTGGATTAAACAGTGAATTAGATTTCCGGTAAAACAAGGGAAATTCAGACTACAGAGTGGTAGATGCTTTTCCTGTCAGGACTGCAGGCTGGGGGGTATGCTCTTCTAGTAAGGCCAGCATTTTGCTTCTGGTATTGTACAACTTTTCCAGCTGGCTTCAAAGCATTAAAATATATAAATAAAAATCCAGTGGCATTTCCTTGCCTATTGGAAGAGCAGCAGCATGCTCTTATTTAAGCAAGGCTAGACAGGAAATGAATGTGCCCGATCACAGCAAACTTGGTAGGGAGCGCTCCATTACTGGCTGCAGTGGAAAGCCGCACCTCATCTTTCTGGATTATGAAGAGCTGCCAAATTTAGCTGGGAAGGAGGTTGGCATTAGGGAAAACTAGGATGAAAGGAGAAATTGTATGCTGTGGTTTAGTCACAGCATCTGTTTCTTTTTTATTTAGAATGTGAAGTCGTTGGGGATCCTGGGCCTAGGCGGCGGTGGCAGGCCTCAGTGGTTGATTATCTGTGTTCTCAACCCATAGTGTCCCTGTACTTAAAAGAGCCACCCCTGGGGCTGTTGTGGCAATGCCCGGGGTCAGAATCCAGGTTCTGAGCACTCACTCCTCAGTGCTTAGAAGCGGCATGCCCATTGCTTGGAGGCAGTGAGCTTTCTTGTACCCAGCCACTGCATGGACAGTTGGCTGGAACACCAACCGCCTTTGGAGAAATCTAATTCAAGTTTCTTGCTCGACAACAACAAAAAGTGGAGGCCCTTGGGCGTGTGACCCACGTTCAGAGTAAAGTTCAAAAGCCTGTTTCGAGCTGAGTGAAGGACTTGTATGGAAGTGGGAGTCGCTGGGGCTGTTGGGGTACCAACTGTGCGCCAGACGAGAGGAACAACATTCAGTCAGAGGTGATGATCCCACATGTATTGGGATTAAAGTGTTACCCCTTCTGTGTAATATGCTGTGTGCCGGCAGCTGGAAAGGGGGCGTGCCTGGAAAGGGCAGGACTTTGGCACTTGCTTCCACTCCCTCCCCCTAGGGACCGTAGCTGTGAGCAGTTGTGTTTGCTTGGCCTCTGTGGACAAGGTTACAGAACTAAACCTTGTGTGTGTGTGTGTGTGTTACCTCGTTGTCTGACGTTCAGGACCTGGAGCAGAGATTTCCCCTCCTAACTGCAGAGGCTGATCAGGAGATGGCAGGAGAGTCACAGTCCTTTCACTCTGGGAACCTAACAGTAACCTCCCTGAACTGCCCCTCACGCTCCACTCCGGCCCCTCCTGAGACTGAAAGGCCAGGCACAGAACTTGTTTACAACAGCTGGCTCCACCCGAAAACCCAAAAGCAGATTTTCTGAGGTGGAATCCAATATTCTGTCAGCATAACCGACAGGTGACAGCCTTTCATTCATTTGAAAACTTCAGCAATGATACTACAGAAAGTTGTGCAGCATTCATACAAAAGCCAAGCTTTTTTTCCCTCCTTACCACCTGCACACACACCCCTCACGGAGTCCAATATTGGAGCAGCGTCCATAGCAACAGACCCCAATGGATGCACAGAACGGTTCTAAGGCTTATGGTGGTTAGTTCTAAGGTGAAAAGACTAACAACCTTAACCTTGGAAGTGCAAAAAATGTAGCCGCATTATAGTTATAGGTAGAGAGAATCTACAGTCCAGCTGTCTTGTGCTACTGATTTCATAAATGAGGGGTACTGACAAGCTTTAGTCAGACCTACAGAGATCCAGGAAAATTCCACACAGGAGTAGAGAGAACAGCACTGCTGTTGAAATGAAAGCAACACCAAGGGTTTGCCACTATTTCACATGCTGTTTCCCTCTCTCATCCCACCCCCTTCTTTCTTTTTTGGGGGGGCAGGTGAGGAGGGGATGCTGACACAACAAATAAATACTCCCCTTGGAACAAAGCACTTACCACCTGGTTGATATGTGCAATGTGTTGCATTGTAAAAGGATTAGCACCTCCTCCTACAGGAGAGACCCTCCCTGCATCCTGTGGGTGAAGAGGCTCTTGCTGCAGTTCTCATCAGCATGGAGTAGAGGAAGTTGTCTTGATACAGATGCTCCTTGCTGGGAATGAAAATAGGGTGGTCTCCTGCCAGTGCTTTAGTTTACAAAGCACTTTCCATTTAGCTAATCCTCACAACAGTCCTATATGGTAGGGAATTGTAAGAATTGTGATTCCCACTTTACAGATGGAGGCAGAAAAATTAACTGATTTGCCCCAGACCACATGGTGCTGCCATCCCCAATGCAGGATTAGAATGCAGGACGCCTGGCTCCTAGCATGGCTCTCTGACCTTTGGACTTTGCCATCTCCTACAATAAACTGGAGTGAAGAAAGCCTTGCCAGCACACTAGACAAGAAGGGGGCATGTTTTGCCATCTATGTAAGGTGTTTATATGACTCCCATGACACTAGTAATCAAGCACCTGGCAATCTTTAACATATTTCTACTCCCTCACAGGGGTGTTGTTAGTGACAAGCTATTATCCCCATTTTATAGATGGGCAACTGAGGCCCACAGGCTTGCCCAAAGTCTGTGGCAGAAAAGCAAATTGAACTCAGGTCTCCTAAGTCGTAGGCTAGTGCTCTAAGCATTGGACCATCCACCAGCATTAGAAGCCTGTGGCTTCACGGTGACAACAGCTCCACACATTTTAAATATAAAGCATTAGATATTAATTCTGGCAAGGAAATCCTTCCTGAACACCTCCCTCTGCAGGATGCATAGGTGGCATTGCTCCTTTGCCTGTGCTTTAGGAGATGTATTCTGCCAAGGCTATTAAAGACTGTGACACTGAAAGACCTTGGTCACCAGTGCTACCCCGTCCTCCCCCCCCACACTCCATGTGGGGGCCCTGCACACGGTGAGAAGTATCAGTCTGCCCACGTGACAGCACACTCCACTAAAGAGGAAAAGAAGGCCCAAAGAACACATGGAGGCCACTGAAGAAGTTAACCACAGTTCACCTCAGGTCTAATATGACAGGAGAGAAGGCAAAACGTGCTACAGCATGCACACTGCACAGCTAGTTTCCTCCTGCATGCTGCAGGGAAGAAACAAACACACGACCCAGCATTACCTCAAGGAAGCAGGTCTCCTTGGGGGAAGCTTCCTGGGGAGGCACAGGCACAGCAGATACTACCTAGAGAAGCCATTTTGAATTTTGTAAGGGATCTGGCACCACTCCTGGGCAGAACTGCAACACTACAGTCTTGTGATGTCTATGGCTGAAAGTAACAGGAAACCGCCCATACCAACCAACATTTAGTCTATTTCTGTACCTTTCTCCTCCCCTGTTGTGCTCTTCTTTCCTTCATCACTACAGTGCCTGGTGCCAGACTCTACTCATGCCCTGCTGGTGACCATGAGTCAAGGGGCACATTACTTGTAGGCCGGGCGCTCACCTGTTCCACATTACAAAGTAGGATTTGTGGTTCGGCCTCCCAGATCCACCCTTTAGCTTCCTTGTGTTGCTCTACTGCATGCTCAGGCAGCACTCTGCAGGACGGCTCTCAGGGAGCAGAGAGAGGCCTGTAGAAGAAGGAGGGGAGCTGCTCAAGAGCCAAAAGTAGATTTCAGACGAGGGAAGGCTGAGGTGGGATGGGGTAGAGGGCTCAGAGCTGCAGCACCTGGAAGTCCCTGGACCCCAAGAGGGCAGCAGGGGAACAGCAGAAGCCCTAAGACAGGAAATGCTCAGAGAGCACTGAATTTTTTTGGGGGGGGCAGCCTGAACAAGGACCACCCTTCCCTTGCTGTTAGTACTCCATCAGAAGCCTGGGCAGGACCCCACTTCCCAAGCTGTTGGGCAGCACCTATTTTCTCTTCCTTCCCCTGTTTGGACCTCAAATGATTAAACCACAGAACACCTGTGTGCTGGTTGCTGTGTGACTTGCAGCAGCCTCTCCCCACATGGGAGAGCTACAAAAAGGGTTGATTAGCCCCACAGAGAAAGGTAATAGCCTTCAGAACAGATTTCATACCTCAAAAAAATATTATAACCTGTTACCTATGGAGCAGCATGCAACAAAACATGGCTGTTCCACGTGCTGGTCACTTGTCACACATTCAAGGCTTGTGTCCCAGGCCCAGCAGGTTTGGAGGCCTAGATAGGTCTGGTGGTTTCTTGGGGCCCATGGGAGGGGCAGTGTGGTGGAAGCATGGGAAGGTAGAGGAGACTAAGTGACAGAGTTACAGGGAGGCAGGGCCAAGAGAGGTTGGTGCTCAGGGCTGCATTTTCTGAACAGGAAGGTGCATCAGTGGGAGCTGAGCTGTTCTCAGAATTTGATCCTAGTTGCGGGTGCTGAGTCAGTGAAGGCCAGAGCAGAAGTATATTCTGGGTGAAAGGGCCACCCTGAGGAATACTTGAGAGCCTAATGCCTGGCCTTGTGAACAGTGATTCAATCCACCCCCATTTATGCTTAAAGTGGATTTAGATAAAAGCACTGTTTTTAAGAAGCCAATAACCTGACTGTGTCCGTCTTTGCCCTTCACACTCTGGTGCCAGCATCATTCCCGTGCTTTATCTGAGGTCAGCCTCTACGAGGTAGAGCTATGAGAGGGCGAGGTTTGAGCCCAGGACCAGGAATTAAGACGTCCTTAGGGCCTGATCCTACAAAGAATGATGCAGCTGTTAACCTCTATACGCACAATTCTCCCACTACTCACGTGCACAGAGCTAATTATATGCCTGAGGCTGCCTCGATTTTAAACCTGGGTTTGACATTGATTCCCTCAGCGAATCACTTACTTCTCTGACAGCACAGTCCTGAGGAAGGGATAACGCTCACCTACCGGGCTCATTGGTGCTGACAGTGATTGTGAATTGCTTTGAACCGGAGAAGTGCCCTGTGAGCCCTAATCACAGCCAGGCATTTCCCAGACAGCTTTTAGTTCCTAATGGACAAGGACTGGGTGCAGTTCAGTAACCTTCTGCTGAAACCCCTTCAATGGCCTCTGTGAGGGCCTGGGCTTGCTACTGTCTGATACAGCCTCCAGGTGGAGCACTCTCCCACTAAATGTGTGTCATAACTACGATTAAATGTATAAATGCTGCTCTGTAGAGAAATACACGCTTCGCTAGCCAGGCAAGGTGGCAGACAGCCCTCAGTGATGAATACAGAGCTGAGGACTGGCCTCGGTTCTCCATGGGGGCAGGGAGGAAGGAATCTCTTTCTCCTCAGGCAGGAACAAGCTGGTTTCACACCCCTGACCTCATGCAATTTGCTCAAACTGAAGACGAGTTATGAGAGGCTAGGCTACGTTGGTACGGGCATATCCAACAGAGACTGGAAATTTGTATTGGTAGGACAGCGCTCGCCATGCCTGTGGATGAAAGACAAACAAGAGGGAGACCAAAGACTCATTGCATGGACTGGATATCACTGGACTCAAAGAACCCAATCTGCACAACAGCCTGGCATAAGATAATGAGTTCCGGACAAGTCACCAGCCATAAGAAAGACAAGGGCAATGCCACAGCATTTTTGCTGTTTCCCAAGTGTGGCCAAAATCGAAGTATTTGCTCATATAATTTAGTCTCCAACGGTTTTTGCTTATCTCTTATCATTTGTCAAGCAAATAACACCCAGCTTATGCTTTAATTTAAATTCTTTGAAATCAGTGATGCAAAAACTCTCATACATATGCCCTGTATTTGCTTATTGAATTATTGTTCACGGATTGATAAACTTGTGCCTCTCATGACAGACACAATGGCCTTTCCCCATCTGAAACCTCCCCTGGGCAGCACCTGCTCCCTCTCACCTCAGGTGCTCCAAGACACACATGGAGGACAGACCCTCTGCACTACTCCAAGTCCTTCCATCCACTTCCAGAGCAAAACAGCATGGGTTCCACTTTGGTCAAGCAGGGCCTACCTCACCAGAGCAGGATTTGCTACTTAACACAAGTGTACTGAGCACCTTTTATTTATGCCATCAGGTTTTCTTCATTCAAATGGGTGGCAATGCAAAATAGTAACAATCTGCAACCTGTAAGCAGTCTAGACAAATGGAAGAACAAGATCTAGGGAGAGTTAGACAAATTACAAAACAATGAGAGTTCTGTGGCTCCTTAAAGACTAACAAATTTATTTGGGCATAAGCTTTCGTGGGCAGAAACCCACTTCGTCAGCATCAAAACTTATGCCTAAATGAATTTGTTAGCCTTTAAAGTGCCATAGAACTCTCGTTTTGCTGAAAACAGACTAACATGGCTACCCCTCTGGAACAAATTACAAATTCTCTCCCTTTATGATTTCATGGCACAGTAGGAGAGAATTCATCTTCTACTATTGCCTCTTCTATTGGGATTTTTATATCACAGTGGTTTATCATTATTAATCATGTTTATTATAGTGATGTCCAACCAAGAAAAGGGCCCTATTGTGCTAGGCACTGTACAAACAGAGTTGGAGATGGTCCCTACCCCAAATACTTTGCCATCTACACAGACCAGACACTGATGAGGGAAGGGGTAGAACACACAAGCAGAGTGAACAATGTAATGGCAGGAAATGTCACGTTAGTTCCATAATTTTCTGGGACCGAGTGGGTTTGGTAAGGGAGGGACCATCCAGAAGGAAAGGGGTGACAGGATTGGGGAGACGATAAGGGCAGGTGTGGAGTGAAGCTAAGGTGAAGAGACTGTAAGGGAGAGGTAGGATTTAGATTAGCAAACAGCCAATCAGCCCAGGGCAAAACATATCCAGGCAGAACTGTAGAAAGGTTTCCAAATGCACCAATATAAAGCCCAAGCTCCCAGCCCCAAGAGGATTTTTAAGATGGTGTATCTATTAACTGTTTTCAAGGCTGGAACTGACAAGGAGAGAATATTTTAAACACAAAAACCATCATGCTGAGGCCAATTTGGAGGGTGGGGGGAGAGAAATCAACAAAAGTAAGGTGTGATGGAGCACGCCCCCATCCCAATCAAAGGCAACACAGGGCTCAATCCCTACCCGAGAGACACCTGAAGAGCTGATGCAGCTGGTGAAAGCAAGCTTAAAAAGGAGAGCTGGACGCAGGAAAGGATAGTCAGCAGAAGGGAAACTGCTGTACTCCAGAAGGCATTGAGTCATCATGCAGAGTAGCTGAGAGGGAAACAGCTGACAAGCCTCTGTTGCACACTTACCCAAAGATCTTTGAAAGGGTGCAAGAGCTCTGAAGCTGCCTGTGTGAGACCTGAGAAAGGTCCTCACTATCACACAAGGACACATGGAGTTGAAGGTATATGGCACCTTTACTCAATCCCCTCCCACTAAGCACTTTTCCTTAGTGGTGCTACACCCCCTTATAGCTGCCTGTGAGCAAGACAAAGCTTGTTATGCACATGAATGTTTCTGCAAATGGAAGAATGGGTAATGCTTGGTTTGATAATTGGATCAGAAAAGTAAATGCCCAGACTTTCAGCCCAGACCCTTTGTATCCCATAAACACCAAGACGAGGTGTGCAGAAGAAGGGGTAGCAGTGAAGAACTCACCTAGGGGTACCTGCACTATCCCTGCATGGCACACAGACTCTCTGTGCCAGGTTATGGTTAGGGTGAGGCTGGGGAGCTGGGTCACACAGATCCAGTGATCATGGCAAACCACACCGCTAGCACAGAACCTGCAGCTGCTTTTAGGAATAGGCCAGAGGAGTAAATGCTGGGGGTTGAGGCCATGCAGTATCCCTAGCCTGGGGGGGGTAGGAATGCGCTTCACCTCCAAAGCCTGCATAGCCACCTTTATGCAGATTCATTTAATTTCAACCTAAGTAAATGCTGCAAGAAAACACAGATAACTTACATGGATCCAGAGTAGCACAGGTGGACATTTATGTTTATAAAATCCATTTCGCAAATGTTTTATTCTCTATGCAGCTTTTAAAATAAATACATGACAAAGTCAAACCCAGCAGCAGAGGTGCAAAGGGACACTGCACGCTAAATAGAAATTACACAGTCTGCTTCTCAAGCTCTGGTCCAGGGAGCTCCGGGGTGGGAGCGAACTGAACTTTTCCTGGTGAGTTAAATATTTTGAGGCCAAAGAAGTGGGGTTCATAAGTGGGTGCTTCCTTGCTGAATTGGTCTCACAGCTTGAGAACCCAGAACAGAAGAGCCTTGGAGCGGCACTCAAAATGAATCATAGATCAGGAGCGATGTCATCTTTACATAAACTGTACACAATTAAACCAATGCATTTTCGTTACTTAACAGTGACAGTCTCAAATTTGTAATCTGAGCTCCCTGAGTTATGCCAAACCCCCATGATGAAGCAAGAAGTCTAGCCAGCTCCCCATGATACATTTTGAGTAATTGTAAGTTTTCTGGAATTTCATCCACAGCCACTTCAGTCTCTTAATGCTACAGCTCAAGATTAAGTCAATTTTAGGTATTTCAATAATGAAATCCCAACTAGAGGAGTAAACATTTTGTAAAACAAGAACTGCATTCAACCAACATATGCATCAAGGTGCAAGTTAAATAATAGAACCAACAAATAAAATAAAATTTAACTTCAATTTAGCTCTATCTATACATTGGTTCCAGATCCCGGTATCATTGTGGCAGGAGGACATGATGAAGGGTCCAGCGTAAGACACAGATCTGGTAGTACCTCAACATACTGCTCTTGAACAATGATTATGTCTGGGTCACCTTTCTGATTACATCATTTGCCAGTTCTAGGTTTTCTTCTGTGTGAAAATGAAGTTTTCTGCAGATTTTTCTGGGCTGGGTCTGAAGATCATTTGCTTCGATGCTATTTGATCCGCTCTTTGCAATAGTGAGGTTTGCAGATATTTAGCTGCCCAGGACTGAACTTCTGTGAAATGCCACAGCTACTATTTCATTTTGGGAAAAAAAATCGTCTGCTATTAAATAGACGATCTGATCGGACAGTGGTTCTCAAATTAAAGCCTTTATAAAGGGTCTATGGACGTCCGTGAGTATTAAGGAGTAGGGGAATGGACTGTCGGGCAAGAAGACAGGATCAATGAGAGGATCTCGCTCCAGTAAAGCGGCCTAAAGAAAGAAAAAGATGGAGAACTAGACCATTTATTGCAAATACCTCATTTCCCATGTATTTCAATCTTAGGCTATACCGAACCAGCTATTTATCCTACTCTAGAAGTCTGATGGGTGTGTCTTACACCTGAGCTACGTCATTCCACCACCCTTAAATCAATGCATTTATCTGTCATCAAAAATCCACTCAGGGAAGATCAGAAATTCAGGAGTGAGAGACCTCTAAGGCCTTGATCCACAAAAGAGATTTAGGCGTTGTGACACTGACCATTGCAACACCAGCTTTCAGGCATCTAAAAGAAAGGAAAAAAAATCACTGGAACAACACTGCGATCCACAACGCCTAAGTTACGTGCCTGGACTCCCTATACAATGAAAACGGAGGGAGAGGTACCTTGGACGATGATCCATGATAGGCAGGGAGCTACCTAAACTAGCCAATGGGAGCTGCTAACGAGAAGCTCCCATTGGCTAGTTTAGGTACCCTTCTCCTGTAGGGAGGCACCTATCTTTGCTAATGATCCATGCACAGGGGGAAGAGGAGTGCTCCTCTCCCTAAATCATCTGAGGCCCCCGATCTGGTAGGCATGCTGAGAAGCTGCCTGATTCCACAAAGTGACACCAACCACCTTATAATCTTTAGCCGAGTGGTTAGCACATGCACCTTGGATGGGGGAGATCCCTGGTTCAAATCCCCCTTCTACCTGAGGAAAAGGGATCTGAATAGGGATCTGCTACCCCTCAGGGGAGCGTCCTACCCCGAGCCTAGAGAGTCCTTCGCGCTCTTTCTCTGGTCCAAATTAAATTAAATAATGGAATAACTAAATAATAAGTGGAAGTACTTCAATAGGAGAGATTGAGAGTGCCCCCACCTCAGAATAGTTCATAGCCTAGCGCTTGGAGCACTCCTCTGAGAAGTGGCAGATCTCTGTACAAATCCCTTCTCATCACACAGAGAGGGGACTTGACTGTGGGGTCTCTCACATATATGCTCTAACCATTAGGGTAAAGGTTCTAAGAGAGGTCCTTCCACCCCCCATGCTGTTTTTTGGAGTTAGGCAACCTCTCAGCACACTAACCAGATTGGGCCACACCCACAATTTTCCCCCATCATGGATTGCTTTGCAGCTCAGGCAGTAGATAAGTGTCTACAAGGAGAAAGCAGTTTGCATGCTCAGAGACAGGAACGTAGTCATCTACAGAACTTTTGCAGCAAAAGCTTGGGGACCAAGTGAGTTTAAGTGCCTACAGGATTAGGCAGCATTTTAGTGGGAGTTTTGTGGAGTGCACTGGTGCCTAAAAACAAGAGACTTAAGTACCTTTGTGGATCCCATTCTACACGATTACCTATCCATGCTATGGTCTAATGATATATTAAAATCCCCCTATTATTATATACATCTTTTATGTAAATAGAAGGCCAACAATATTTGACACTAATTCATTTAAAATTCGGAATGTGTCTCAGTTAGAATCTACCAAACTTGGTCTGCCATTTGAAATTTGATTTTAGCTCAAGCTCTTTAGGACCAAATCCTATTCCCATTGAATGCAATGGCAAAACTCCACTGACCTTACAGAGTGCAGAATTTGGCCCTCACTACCACCTTTATCTTTCTTGATACTCCCAAGTAAGCATCATTACAGTGTAGATCTAACAACTCAAAGTTCACAAATTTCAAAATCAACCAAAATACCTCCCACCTCTCAATAGCCACTACTATTGCCTCCTCCCCCCACCCCGCAATGAAAAATTCAGGCATGGAAGACTCTCTGTAATTTACTAGATTTTAATAATCATTTAAGTCCTTTGCATATTCTGGAAACCATGTAAACATCTAACAACTTTTTTTCCGAGCTTCCCACACACAAAATTGTCAGCCACTTTGTCTGTATTGAGTCCTGGAGTAGAAACAGTGAACAAGCAATTAATCTAACAGCATATTTCTAATTTTCTAAAATAAGAAGGAGGATTTTCCTTTTAAAACAAATGACAGACTAGCAATGGGTTTCAAATACATATCCAGGTCATAGTACACTGGAAAAGGAGCTCAAAGGTGGCTCTTAGAAATGCAGGCTTAAATACATAGTCTACAAGAGTCTTTACAGTTTAGAAAAATGTCAAATGTTGATTTCCAAGTAAGGAGTCCATAAAGGGACTGAGTGGTGGCAGCTGTATAATGATGTCATCCCACACACCTTCAAGGAGACAGTGCACTTTTTAGCTTTCTACTAAATATAAATAATGCCTGAGACCAAGGAGCAGATTCTCATCAGTGTTGCAGCATGAACGGCTGCATAGCTTGAATGCGTGCACAGCAGCTGATTTTGAAGATACACTGGGACATGAGCTGCATAGTTCTGGGGGGAAGCAGTCCAGAATCAGTCTCTACGTACCATAAAAGATGCGACCACAGATAACAAAACTTAACTAGTCTGGCTCTTTTGCTTTGATATAATTCCATTTAGTAAGAAATTACAACTGTAAATTTAACTAGACATACAAATCGTCAAAAGGAAACACTACTGTATTTTGTACTTTTCTGCACCACTACATTTTAAAATGCATTCTGTTGGAACGTATAATACATCTGCTAGCAATTCACATTGTAAGGGTGTAGGAAATACACGAGCCTGTATAGTATCTAACCATTATTATAACATTTATCCCTTTAAGCTTACATCTGTTACACATTACCAGTCACAGAATTCACAGAATTCAATAAGAAACTCATTATTTACATCAGCATATTCAGCAACACAATATAATAGAAAAGAGCTAAGAGCTCACACTCTTGTGTTAACCTGAATTTGTTCGTTCACTTATCTAGCTACAGTATTATTGCTTAATGAGACCCCAAACTTAAATGAATAAATGACTCCAGGAGTTTCTCTCCACTTGTTTTAAGTATCTTGAAACTGCTCTCCATATTTGAGTTGTTCTATACATAGGCTTAACATCAAAAGAAAGGATCCCCTTTTAAGCAAAGCCAGATTGTACAAACTAGACTGTTAAGGCAGCATATATACACACAAAGGAGCTGTTCAGGGAGTAAAAATCCATCCACCGTAAGTGTAAACATTCTGGACATAACAGTCATTTTATTTTTGCGCACTAAGTTTAATGTGTTGCCTTCATTTGCTGCATAAATCATAAGTTAATTAGCTATATCAACAGCACTTTAGCAAATGCCTTCAACATCAGAATTCTCTTATAACAATTTATCATGCAATGCAATAGATTCTAAGCAGCAGAAATACCTTAAATCTCAGTCTATGGCGTGTTCCCCCTTCACGTTCCTTGCATATTCTAACAACGTCGAACATCTAAGTTCCAATAAGTTTTACATTAAATAAGATGACACATCATGGGCTGCATAAACTCAGAGTTTTCAGTACATTCCATAGCTAGAATTTTTTATTTCAGATTATTTTCTAGTTTTATATTTTAAAAATGGAGATTGCTCAACGGATCCCTTAGGTGATTGTGTTGGGAACGCTACAGCTTTACACATCAACGATTCTGGTTTCCTCAGGGATTCTGGCACATTCGCCATGTTTTGTACAAGATCCCTGAGAACTTATCAAAGCACAAATATTTCACAACTCAAAACATGTTTTGAAGTGCTTTACTCTACATGAAGTTCAAGCTAGTTTCTTATTGTTCTCTGTGTTGTGCACCAATGCTAAAAATTCCAGTATGAGCTTTGCTGTTTTCCTGGGCCGCTCCACTACCACAGAGTGTCCACAGTTTTCCAAAATGTGTATCTGACAGTCAGGAATAGATTTTGCTAGAACATCTGCTCCAGAAACATCCAGAACCTGAATGACAGAAAAAGTAGTAAATAACAAAAGAAAAAGTCTCAGAATCAAATCAAAGTTTTCATTTGCTGTTCCTTGACCCTGATTGAACCATCTCTTGTTTTTTTTTTAAAAAAAACATTGAAGTGGGATATTAAGTTAATATGGAATGCATTTGTTTCCCACATCAGATTCTTCAGGAATGGCTCATTTTTATTCAGGCCTCTTGTATGGCCCTCCTGCAGCGTGTACAAATCCTGCCTGGTAGTGGGAATAATTTAGGCACTGTTCACATGCAACACAATTCTACTGATTACAATTTAGGCATTCCCTGTCCATGTTTGTGTGTGTGAACACGTGTGCATGTAAGTAAGCAAGTGATACAGATCCACCCCCTGAAGCACAGCTTTATAAAAAGGGTGCTAACACGGTTTGCAGACAAAATAAAATAAAATAAAATAAAATAAAATAAATCCTTGTTCATACTGATCAGGAAAACCATTCTAGAATCCTAATAGCTGCAACCAAGTTTAATGAGCACCGTGGCTAGCAGAGTTCTGCTCCCAACGTGACCAGAGCCTGAATGTTCTCACTACTACCCAATTCCACTGACGATGTTTACCAGAGACCCCTCAGCTCCAAAAGCAAGTCTCTCCTTTTATTTCCATTTCACCTGAATTTCCCTATCAATTAACATGATTAAGATGAAAAGTTGGTCAAGATCAGCACACAGACTATGGTTCTCTGTGGCTCCCCTGTGTGGTTTAGGGGTTGTTAGGGGTCTTGTGGGGATCTCAGGGCAACGCAGGCTACTCTATGGCAGTCTCAGCCAGAACTTGAGCCCTGCTTCCCTTTTAGCTGTTATCAGCAGGAGCTGCAGAAGCCCTTTCCCCCACCAATGCTGGTGGTAGCATCTCTCCCATCAGCAGTGTCTGCTCCCACCTCTGCTATGGCAACCCGAGAAGATGATTAGTAGGATCCATACAGCCACACTCTATGGCTGGCAAGCAGAGGAAGAGGAAGCCAGCCCATAAGGCAAATCCTATTCCAAGTGGACATGATCCCACAGGCAAATATGGGTAGGATCCTCTACCAGCCCACAGGTGAGGTGGGAGGGGAAGCAGGAACTCCCATGGGGAAGGAGCTATCACTAGGCACCTTTCACAAGCTCTACATTTTTTTTTTTTTTAGTTCCAAGCTCATCTCTCCTTTTACTTTAAAATCCATCCTACTTCCAGCTGGTTCCAGGCCACTCACTGGTTCCGACTGTATTACATTTCCCCTTCTATCCCAAGATACAGCCCCAATTTTGTGTTCCCTAATACCTGTGCTCAGGGGGGCAGAGCAGGGCAGACGTGGCTCTAAACCACCCTGGCACTTCTGGGATTCCAGGGCCTTTTGGGAGCTTGCCTGGCTCCAAGTACATGTTGAAGCAACCTCACAGTTATTCTAGTTCAAGCTCTGCTCATGACTTCTTACGAGCTGTGGGAAGCAAAAGAGATCCAGAGAGCATAATACGCTGGCTGGCCACCCTCCCTCCACCTCCACCTCCTCCCATCTCTGAAAGCCTTCTATCACAGGGACTGGCGAAAGGCTACTCTGGCAGGGAACCTCTATCCTTGCAGCATTTCCATGACCTATATGCCATCACAAACACGTAAAAGGGCTCTGGTGCAAGAGGGAAGTGACCTTATAGCTCCACCTCTACACAGCTCTGCCCCTGCTTATGTCTCAGCTTGTTTTCCTGTATTCTTTTGTGTGCGTACACACATACACGCACTCCTCTCTCCTTTGTGTTCGTGCACACTCTCCCCCCTCTCCTTAACATTCCCTTGGTCTCCTTCCCAGTCTTGCATCTTTGTACCTTTCTTTTTCTCTGCCGCCTACCTAAGGAACAATCTCTCTCTTCCTCGTTGCCAAGACAACTCTTTTTCGCTTCAAAATCCCTCTTCCAAGCCCTCTTCATTAAGTGAGCTTTCCACTAGCTGCTGCCTCCCTCACGACAATTAGACAGAATCTGAGTTCTTGCTAGCAAACTCCTTTCCCAGATCTGCTCTCCCTGTCCCCTTTCCTGTCTGTTGTCTTCCCTCTTATCATCCTTCGTGGACTCCCATATCTAATTCGACTGGGAGATCCCCGGGACAGACACAGACCTTTATTATTATTATTGGTCTGCAAAGCACCATGCAAGTCAATAGTGCTGTGTAAATAAAAATAATAGTATTTGCAAACTACACTCTTCTAGTTTATTAGCTATTTATGTGACATTCATACAGATGGAAACGGTGCACCAATCGTTATATAAAAAGTAAGGCAGCACAGTGGCAAGAGTACCTGATCTTGTTTTCCCCAGATGATCTGTGTGGGGGCTTTGATCTGGCTCATGTTTTCATGAAGGGCGTGTCTGGACTTTTCATCTGTAATTTCTAAAAATACTTTCCGGCAGAGAAGAATTAGTCAAACACAACTGGGATTTGTTCCATTTACTTGCTAATCAGCATGGGCCCAATCCTGAGTGACTGATTTCCTTTATTCCTCCTGCAGGCTCCTGCTGCCACTAAGGAGAGTTTGCCTGAATAAAGGAAAACCTGCCTGAGCAGGCTACAGTGGAAGGAAAACCCTCAGGGGACTACATCCCTTTGAGGGTTGCCCTGCTGCAGAACAGCATGTAAGGCCTGCCCACAAATCACAGATCCATCAGTGGGAGGCCAAGATGTCTAGGACCTCTAGCATGACAAGATTTTCCTTTGGCCTTACTTTGCTAGTAGGTGTTAATTAAAGCTGGCCAATGATTAAAGCAGATAGAAACAAGAGGGGTAAAATTAACAGCTCTA
The DNA here is from genome assembly GCA_007922155.1 of Mesoclemmys tuberculata. NCBI lineage: Eukaryota > Metazoa > Chordata > Testudines > Chelidae > Mesoclemmys > Mesoclemmys tuberculata. The sequence continues at coordinate 22,067,405 of ML677084.1, read as the reverse complement.
GCTAAGGAGGAGGGCTGCTGTCCCAAGCCAGGAAGCTGTGGGAGGGGAAACACCCCATTGCTTCAGCCCCTGAAATGGACTCACCAGGGCAGGTACAGCTCCTGAATGTAAGGGAGGTGGAACAGTCCCCTAAAAGAGGAACTAGGGCTTGGGACAATCAGATCCTCAGGAGCAGCCAGGCCTCTGGAGGAGGATTCAAGCAGAGGGGCAGGCAGGGTTTTTCTGGAGTTACCATTTGATTAATAAACCCGAGCGTTTGTTTTCTTTTCTTTTTTTTTTTTTCTTCATTTTTTTTGAGGGGGGAGGAGTGGAATGACTTTTTGCCTCTGTGAAGAATGCGTAGTTTGTTTGGAGCTAGGTGGGGACTCTTAACAACTCAAATTACAGCAAGGAAGGGCATGGAGGGGTGCAGAAGAGTCACATAGACTTTGGCTGTGTCACTCATACTTAGCGCCACAGGAGGCTGGCTGCAAGGGGGTTGCTGACAAGTGACCCATGACACTGTCCTACCCACTCCTCTCCCAGCAGGGAATCTCCACACTAGTGAAGCACCCACCCCAGGGACTCTGTTATGGAGGCAACTAGATCCTCCTCTGCATGAGGGCAGAGATTTGTACACAAACTGGGCCCCGAAGACCCACATCACAGTTCAAAAGACTTTGCACCGGTTCTGCTCTGCTAGAACCAAACACACTTACATTTCCGGTAAAATTCGTTATGCGGGATGCGAACATCAACAAGGCCCTGCAGGATCTACAAATAAATACATAAATAAATGTGTATCAGGGTAAGAGAACAGACACACCACACACAACCCAAAGGGTGACAGCATGTGGAGCGGTTTCCTGGGTACACTGGGCAGGATCTGGGACTTGAACCCTTTTCTGGTCTGTCCTTTTGTGCATTATATAATGTAATTAAAGGCATAAGCTTACCTGGAGACACCTTCTGATGACAGGTTGTTGCTGTAATACTTAGGAAACAAGGCTCTCTTAGGCCCAGTCTACACTTACCTTGGCGATTCGGCAGCAGTCGACAGGAGATACACAAGTGACGTAAATCACTTGCGTATCTCCCATCGACTTTGCAGCGTCTCCTCCGCGCGGCGTCCATACTGCGCTGCGTCAAAGGGAACAGCGCTCCCTTCGACGCAGCGCTACGCCACTTACCGGGGTGGTTTTCCTGCGTTGCTTGCTGGATCGACTGAGCGCGTCTACACAGACCGCTCGGTCGATCCAGAGCAATCGATCTGGCGGCGGCAAATTTGCCGCCGTCGGTGTAGACCCAGCCTTATACTGCTGCAGAGTAAGACAGATCTGACTCCTCATAAAGGGGCCATGAGCTTCTGGACAAAAAGGAAGCAGAAAAATGTACTTCATATTGTGCAGCTGGAATTTGCTATCAAGCCAGACTTTGAATTCTTACCAGATTGCCTCAGGAATGATTATACCTTTATTATTAACATAAAATTAATACTTCTCACTTGGCTTTACCTTACATTTCCTCTTCTCCTAAAATCTATTCATCAAAGATTTCCTAAGGAAAATACACTGCTAATTTCCTCTCTCCTCACAATGGAACATTTCCATTGCATTTGCTAAAAAACAAAAACAAAAACCAAACAAACAATTATCTTACTTACTAGACAAATAACTTTTTGTCAGTCTAGCTTTTCCTGTTATCTATATTTTACTAAAAGCACCCAGACTTCCCACTTAGCTGCCAAAGAATTTAGATCCTTCCAACAGGGAAGCATCAGGCAAGGATGGCTGGAAAAAACCAAAGGAAAAAGGAAAGTGCTCTGAACCATTACAGATACTAGTTAGATGCAGAAATTATTGGGTGTGATTCCATGGCCTGCTTCATACAAGAGATCAGACTAGATCATAATGAACCCTTCTGGCCTTAACGTCTATGAATATTTAGAGATCTTGGAAAATATTTTCCCATTAATATTCTCATCCCTAAGAGGGATACATCTCCAGAGGAGGGCAGCACCACAGGAGCCCTGACCTGACCCTGTCCGCAAGAGCTGCTGTAAAGAAGTTACATTTCTGAACAGAAATCTTCTGATGTTTCTATGAAGTCAAAAAGACAAGTGACCCATTACTATTTGTGGAACTATTATCCAAAATGCCAGACCTTCTATTCAGCATCCACTATAATTCTTCCTGACTTAATTCAATGAAGTTATTCATGAATAACATACCCATTTGTAAAGATCCAATTTAATGGATACTCAAAATGAAGGACTAGTCATAAGGGTGACACCTTCCAAATTCATTTGGAGCACCAGAAAGGGAGGAGAAAGGGGGAGGGGATGGATATTGGCAAAAGTCCCACCTTCCCCTTCTTATTAGTTTTTTTGGCTCCTTTCTTGGAATAAGACGACACAAATGCCACAACTATATTTCAGGGAACACTTTCAGATGTACTTCCTCTAGGATCGCAACAATGATGTATCAAAGCATGTTTGACCTAGGGAGAACTGCAGGACTGGACCTGAACAAATGTAAATACAAATTTCTTGCCTTTATGGACAATTTCAAACTGTGAAAATTGCTAACAGTTCTTTCTTTCATCCTCCATAAACACATAGCAATAGTACTTGGAGAGTTACACAATCTAGGATGTAGCTTAACAGTGGCATTTCAGTTTCATTGCCTTTGACACAACTGTTCTGTTTAAAATGCTTAGATTTCAGTGAGAGGGAAGCTTGCGCTCTCGCTCTCTCTGTGAAAGTTGTTTTCCTTATAGCCTATCCTGGCCAAATCTACCATCTTCTGCAATAATTAAGGATGATGACAGACTAGGATTTCTTACCTGCTGAGGTACTTTAAAACGCACGTAAGAACAAAGCTTCAGCATGTCTGCCATTTCCTCAGGTGTTGATGGAATTAAAGGAATCCTGTCAATAAATTCAGATTCTTTCAGCTCCCGCAGATGCTTAAGAAATTTGTTATCAGTTGGATATGGCAGACCTACATGTGAAGAACAAAAAAAAAAAACCACACATGCTAAAATCCAAAAATGAAAACAAGACAGCCCAGAAAGACAGGAGTTATATCCACTGCAACTAGCCACAGAATGTAGTTACTTCAGGGTGTACTGTACATTTGACTGCTGTAACCTTTCACGCAGTTATGGCAGCCTCTGCTAACAGATATGGTTATCAATCTAATAGCACTAAACACAGCACAAACATTCCTGCTCTGTGTTCCTCCCCGTCCCCCCATTCTGAGGAAAAGTAAAACCCCTGGTTTTGTCACCTACTATTGAAGATGAACTGAGACCGATGCAATGCTAATCAAGACACAGCTCTATCCTGTAACACCATGGCACCTCTGTACTAGGATACCATTTGGTAAATACTATAGGTATATTATGTGTAGAACTTCTTCTCCTCCCCCCTTGGTTGAATAAGTAAGTAGGCAGGTAGGTCACAGAAACTGGTAATTGAGTTCCCCGGCTGAACTTCAATAGTTTTCAGGAATAGATTATATATCATAGGTGTAATATAAAATTTTACAAAATCAGGGTACAGTCATAAAATTTTAATTCCATGGATGGAATTGGGAGTGAGATTCATTGGTTTGTTTTTTTTTGGAAAGGAGGTAAATTTGGGGGCTATGGAAAGTGACAGTGTTTCTTTCGATAGGTGTTTAAAAAATTAAGAAAAAGGGTTCAGAAAATTAGAAAACAGGAGAAATCAAGATCTACTAAGGAATGAGAGAAAGGGAGAGAATGAAGAGTTATTTTGTGAGCAGACTGACAATCTAGCTGAAATTCTGGTTTAAACAGAATTACAGAAGTTCTCATCTCCATCCTCACGTGTTCACATCACACCATTTGGTAAAATTGGCAGGTTCTGTTTATGAAAGGCTCCCACAGGACCACCTTGCTCACCACAGCTTTGACCCTATTGCTCCCCCAGCTGGTTGCTTCCCAACACTGTGCAGAAAATTTCTTACTTTAATCAAATATGAGGAGCATTTCCTTGATACACTAACAGGAAGAAGCCATAAGCAGCAGCAGGGAAGATAGGTACTCAATTGAGGGTGTGCAAGGAGATGCAGAAGGGGAGCGAGGAGCATACAGTGGGTGAAGGGAAACTCAGGATGCAATCTGACAAATACTTTATGCATATTATTCATGGACGTTTGCTTGCTGGAATGGCAATACCATCAAAAGCTGAACAACTCATCACACATAGGAAGATAGAAACAAAGACAAAAAAAATCACGATAAAGATAGAAACGAACGAACGCCATCTTCCATTATCTTTTTCTAATTATTTTTATAGCTAAGCTGCAGCAGGACATTGCCGGTCCCCTCATGATGTGGGACATACAACTTGCAGATGGCAACAGCAACCTGCAAAATGAATTCTCAGACAGGGAACTCCTGAATCACCGGCACTCATTATTACTGTATGCATCATTTACTAAGCTATCCCTAGGTGTTGGTAAATTAACAGTGAACACTGCAGGGAAAATACAGAACCAATGGAATTAAATATTTATTATTAGGTGACACTTCAGGCTGTTTTTGCACATTTTTGCAAATATTTCCCCCAACCAGTTCTACTTCAAACCTCTTCACTAGTATCAACAAAAAGCCATACAACTATACCAGAAGATTTCAGTAAGGTCTCATCTTTTTCATAGATGCCTGGCACACACACAGACTGTTATTCATATCACTTTCTTTCTCCAGAGCAGCACACGGGGTAACCAGGTAACATCCCACTTTGTCATTTATTTCTTGTCTTGGAATCACTAATTTATTGGATAAGAAGCATCTGTTATAACAACAGGGGCAAACACCAGACCCTTCCCTGCATGCAGATAATGCTGTGCCAACACTCTTGCATTTGCAGCATTTAATTTCCTAGCTTGTACTGAATAGTCTGGCCAGGTATCAAAATAGGGGAGCAAGTTGATGAAATGTGAAAGTCTATATAACCAGGTAATTCAAAATTCACATTTACTGAGTAACTTCCCTTCTCGTAACAATCTCCAAACAGCTGGAGATAGCACAAGGGACTTGGTGGCAGATTTGGGCAGAATCAACTAAGCAATCTTCTCTTTTAGGCTTTCAGAACATGAAGGACCCAGTTCTCACTTACAATAAGGCCTCAGTACAGCACCTTTGGGCAGAGACTAACCATGGAACGTTTCAACCTCAAAGGGAGTTTGCCAGAGAAATCTGTGAGAAAGGGGTTTAGAATAGAGATTGGAATTCAGTTTACACAACGTTTGTTATCTCACACTTTACATGCTCTGTGTTCCAGGAGTATATGCACTGTTCTGTTAAAATTTTAATTAGTCTTATGGAGTATAAATAAATCTAATCTAGATTCTAAAATCTCAGTTGATGCTAACAGTATTTCTTCCCACTATCTAATTCACAAAGTTAACATTAGATTCAGTACTATCTTAGGTTCTCTAGATTAATTCTTTGGTTCAGAGTATAGACCCAGCTATTTCCTTCAATTCTCTGTTTTTATTGCACCACTCACCTGCAGGGCATATTAGAGACAGGCTGCAAATCTCTGCTGGGTACTGAGCAGCATAAACTCCTGCTACATTTCCACCCATTGAGGTGCCGATGAGGTGAAAGGGTTTTCTGTTCAGCTTGATACATTCAACAAACTGAAATGGAAAGGGCAATGAGGCCATAGTGAGCAATTGCACAGTTACAATTAGAGTCATAAAAAAAAAAAAAAGTTCCAAAACTACAGTATTTAGCAATGATGGGGTCCTGGCAACACTGCGCTAAATCCTAAAAGCAAAGCTAGAGTAGTTTGAGGGATCCACAGAACCTTAAGAATGCCTGTGCATCCCCTTTAAACAAAATGGAACGTATCTCCCTTGGAAGATGCTTGCTTAACAATGCTGAAGGCCAAAGTCACCATCCACAGTGCAGACAGCCCAGGCAGCTTCCCCATCTTGTTACAGCAAAGTGCCTTATCCCTGAGCAGGAGAGACAAGATCTAGAGCTAAACGAGTAGGTTGGTGTCTGTAACCTTTTCGTTTTTAGCCACTGCTGAGATTGTCAAGTTAGTAACAAGTGTGGAAGCAGCTTCTGTGATGGGATACCTGCCCACTCAAACAGCACTGAGAACACCACTTTCAATTATTATTTTTATTGTTTCACAGGTCTGGCTGGTGTTTGATAGACAAACAAAAACACAGGTCCCTGGCCCTGAGGAGTTTACAGTCTAGAAGGTGGTCATCAAACAAGCTTTGACAGTAACTTTCAGTCACTGTTGACTCAGACTAAATTTGAATGACTAAAGCTTAAAGGCCTCTGAACCACGCAACCTCAGTTATGTCCCTCTTTAAAAGAAAGAGGAAAATAAACAAACTTAAAAACAAACTTCAGTCTGAGCCATGTATTATAGAGAATAATAGTCTCTGTTTCACCTCCTCCCACCTTCCTGCTTGGTCTTGTTCCTCTTCCCTCCTGCATTCCAGTCCCATCCATCTCAAGAATACCAATAAAGGAAAAGGAGGGAAAATGCAGACTTATAAAAACAAAAATGTTGTCTTCACCGGTTATTTATTTTTGCAGCATCTTACCAACCACCTCTTCATTTTCAGAGCTCTGCTGCAGAGCTTAGGTTAGGAGAGATTTAATGCTCTCCATTGAGGCCTGATACTCATTTACAAGGCCCCTACACACCACTCCAGCAGTGCAAAGCAGTATTAGCATAAATAAGAATCTGGCCCAGAATATATTATAGACTTAAATCAAATGTGAAGTGGGAAGCAGCACAGTCACAAGTAAGGCACATTTGAAAGCTGGCCTGCTTATTACACCAAGGAAATGGACAGAGATGGGGATTCAACACCACTTCAGCAGTGCTTAATCCAATAAAGTGGTGTGAGAGTGACAGGGGGCTAGTAGGTGGTGATCCCAGGTCCCTGCCCATTTTCACTGCTGGCGCTTGAGAAGATTTGTGGGTGGAGAGGATCTGAAATAAAGTCGGAGCATGTGACTGGGGAAAATACCACTGCTGTGCCCCCTCTTTCCCGCCCCCACACACACACGGGCATTTTTCTTCAGCCCTGCCATACCCCTTAATTATGACTGCACAGCACAGCCATTATGCTGAAAGGAAAATTTACATGTTTTATAATCTGTGCAGCAAAGTACAAAAAAGCTCTCCCCTCATATAAACTCCTGTGAGCTGTAGGGTTTTAAGAATGCGTCTGATTCTGGGACACTGGTTCCTAGCTGAAATTTGCACACTGAATTTTCTAACGTATTCAAACGCGCCTAAAGCAATAAGACTGTTCAGGTTAATAAATCACACAGTAGGGGGTTAGTTCGAGAAGGAACAGAGAGACATTTAAAAAAAAAATCCTCCCAGCCAAAGTTCCTTCTGCAGGATGGCTGCAGTTCAGCACATGAAAGAGACTGAAGGAGAAAAGGCGCAAAAGCAATACTGGCCCATTTAGTGATCCAAAGGAATGCAGAGCTGAGCTGCACGAGGGGAGTGGAGGGTGAAGTAATCTGTACTTGCTACAGGCCAGGAGTAGATGATTTCCCCTGCAATAAGAGAACAGGAAAATGACTTCTCGGGGGGTTTTCTGAAGAGGCACACTCATGTGCTGCCATCTACACAGGGCTGAGCCAAGGACAAAAACTAGCTCTCCATGTTTCATTTCCAACCCTCTAGAGAGAAGAAATCCTGGTTTCGGATTACTTCAATGACAAATCAAACCCATTTATCCTGATTGCCCCGGAAGGCAAACATGAAGAAGAACAGACGTAGAACACATTTGAGGCCTTTACCTGGTGTATTCTTTTAACTTGCCCATTGATGGAGTAGTCATCTAATGATGATCGGGTAGTGCCCTCATGACCGGGCATGTCGACACAAACCAAGTGCAGGTTTTTCGGAAGGAACTGCAGAAACAAAGCACTGGGCAGTTAGACTAGAGAAGGGATGCTATGAAAACACATAATGAAGGAAATTGGTAATTACAGAGAAAAATCGATTTCCTATTAGAATCTCTCTAGGAAATGTTGTGCTGAATAGCACAGCATGGCCAATGGCTGCACCACCTCACATCAGTACACTGTAAGCTGGTATTATCTTTTATAAGCTTAAAGAAGTTTTATTGTTTAAAAAATAAAATCCAAGAAAAACAGAAGGGGCAATCCTGAAAGGGGGAAAACTAGGGATTGTGTTATGAATGTTTGGTATGTGTACACCAAACATGAGAAGTGATTAAATACCATGGGCTAGATTTCCTGCACACAAATCTTCTCTCTCATAGCAAAACCCTGCCACCACACATAGATTGTTTCCAGCAGAACGCAGGTAGCTTTTCCTTTCATGCCTTCCTTCAGAGATGTTGCTGGGAGAGAGAAACTACTTCCTGCTGCTGGCTACATAGGACCTCTGCAGGTGGGAGTTACTGTGGGGAAGTGTGAAACAAGTACCTCCCGTAATCATCCCAACCTCATCTCTATTCTGTCCAGTATCGCCCACTTTTGGGTGGTGCAAAGCCCCTAAACACACCTCTCATGTCAAGGAAAAGATGCCTGTTTTGTGAGACTACAACCTCCTCTCCCACAGCAGATTTTGGGTGTTAAGAGCCTTCCACAGGGACTCTGCCTAGATGCTGGCACAGACTAAAGTAGGACTTTAGTCCCATAGATTAAATACCAGAAGTGACATACCATTTTTATTATTCACCGGACTCAAGATGCGAAGAAAAGACTCCATCTTATTACGTATAATATAAAGGCCTGTGATATACAGGGGGTCAGACTGGATGACTTGGTGGTCTTTTCTGGCCTTAAACTCTATGACACTATTAAATCTGGAAGCATAAATCCTCTAAAATGTGGATGACAAAAGTGTGGAATGCCCCAGATGATCAATATGTACAGTAGCTGAGGATATTTCTAGTTTTCTAAAATAATTGGCATAGCTAAGCTTCCTAATGTGCAAGCAAGCAACCACTCCTTCCCAATACCAACAGCACAGCACCCTCTCGCTAAGGTGGTACCGATTTACTGTTAGCAAAATGGAAACATACCTTGACCACAGACAACCACATATCTTTGTGGGCTGAAAATCCATGTAACATCAGTATGGATGGTCTGAATCCAGGCCTCCCTCGATAGGAAAAACAAAACTGGTAATCATCATAGTTAGCATATCTAACCTGCATGCCCAATGCTCGACGCCAGTACCTAAAGACAAAGAAATAAGCAAAACGTGACATCGGAGCATGATCTAATAGTCACAGCACGAGACAGGCAGACATGACTCCTGAGTTCAATTCCAGGCTTCGACTTGCTATGAGAACGCAGACAAGTGACTTAACACCCAGGTTCTCAATGGATTTAGGCACCCAACTCCTACGGATTTCAATGGAAATTTGGAACCTAAGTGCCTTTGCAGATCTGAGCCTAAGGATCCAAGACTTAAGTACGGAGGATCTCTTGCAAACACTCAGCACCATCAATCCCCAGTGAAGTTAACGGATGTTGAGGACACCTCACAGGATGTGCTGAACATTAGTCTCTTTTGGCTCAGTTTACACATCTTTAATGTGGACACAAACAACTCTTTCTTACTCAGGGAAGAATCGTGAGGCTTAGTTTATATTTGAAAAGCACATGGAGGTCCTTGGACAAAATGACACTATGTAAAGGCAAAGCATTATGGACATTTGATGTCAGAAGTTGTTACACTGGATCATTTGAGTTCAGTGAAACATGCCACAGAGAGCTCAACCCCCACAAAGAACAGATACATTACTTACATGGGAAGTGGGGCTCCAGTGGTGTGAAGGGATTGTGGGGACCCTCTGCACTGGGGCAGACCCAACCCTTAGGGGTAACAGGCACTCAGATGCCCCACTGATGGATGCTAAGAACCTGAACAGAGCAGAACAGCTATGGACTATGTTTCAGGACTTTTGTTACAGATTATTTGTACTAGGTTTTTGTAATAAACTAGCCTTAAGGAGGCATATTACTGAGACAAAGGAACCTGTTGTGGAATCACTGGGGGCCCGAGGCGCAAAATAGGACAGTAAACCTGCGGTTAGTGTGGCCATTGGAAAGGGGACACTCTGTATCAAAGGGAGATTGTTGACAGCTGCTTTATAATATTTAAATAGACATTTAAAGCAAAAAGTGACTAGGATGACGTTGTGGACAGCCATCAGCACCCTGCATTGCTTCCAGCTGAAATAAAACTGCTTTGGAATGATGCACTGCTTTCAAACCAAGGTTTTGCTGAGGGTGTCTATGGCCTTTAGTCATTTAAGGTGGAGGCACATGAACAGTCATTTTGCTGCTCACAAGGCAAGAAAGGTCAACCAGGCTGTCCTTGCTCTTGGTCGTCCATCTGAAATGGGCTGGGGAATGGGGCTGAATGTATGCAATAGCTTCCCTGACAACATCTCCTGAATCTGTCTCTTCAAGGCTCAGCACATGGGCTTTCTATTTATCTGACTCCAATTTTGATCACTTTGGGGCACTATTTTTACAAAGATTTTTCTTTTTGTTTTTGCTGTCGCTCCATCTTGCACCTATCCTGAGTGTCATAAGTAAATTTTAAAACAAATGGTGTTTCATTCACACACCAAGCAGCAAGAATTTGCAACACAAGGCAGATTCTAGGCGCCACAACACTGAAGTAAAGCAAGATTGCTGACTTCAGTGAAGTCAGTAGTTACTCTGACTGAGATGAAACACTGGCCCCTTTCTGCACATTAAACAAATAACTACACAGTCTTTGGTGACCAGAAATACCAGCTTTTGTAGTATCAGTTCATACAGAAGCAACTACGATGTCACGAATGCTGGTTTGTGTTGTCATTGGGAAGGTGCAGAGAGCCAACAAAAAGCTTATGCACCACCTCAATCCCCATTTACTGTAAGCCCTATTTGGATGGTTTATGCTGGACTTACATGGTGCCTAAACCTTACATGGTGCAGGTCCTATGCACAGAGGTGAATTTCACCCTGAATAAGTGTCTTAAAGTTCACCTCAGAGGCCCGGTGTAAACTATCGCTGGACAAGATATTAACATTTTTAGCAACTGATCCTGATGGATCAATTCAGCAAAAGACAAAATAATCTGTCCAAAGCTGAACTGATCCCTCACAAGGTGTTAACACTATTAGCAGCGGCAGGAATGGCAGATAAACAGATTAGTACATGAAGGAAAGGGGGCGTGATCCACTGCCAGAAGTAAGTGGAGTAGTCTAGACCTCAAACGCTGCATGGAGGCACACACCCAAAGCAGGTGAGGTGAGAGAAGACATGATGTAGCACCCAAAGTGAGCCAAGAACATTGCAAACTAGGAATATGGCCTCTGTCATTAAGAACATAGCTAATTGTAGACCTAGTGCAACCCATAAGAACAATAATGGGGAGGCAATGGGGGAACAAAAAGCACAGATTTTGAATTGTGTGGGTGAAAAAGAGATGCAACATGCTGTCATTGGCTACCCCTCTCCAGTCTGTCATCTCAGTCTGCTCTCAAGAGTCACCCTGAGAAGTGGAAATTGTCCATGGATTGAAAGGGGACTGAATTTGTTTATGTAGTAGCAGCTATTGTACTTTTCCTCTCATTCTTCCTACAGGTGCACAGAGAGAATATGATCTGAGACCCAAAAAACCCAGATTTCTAATGAAACAGAAGAAACAAATTAACCATAAAAATTCAGAAGAAACAAGATTCTCAGGAAACAAGGGTTGGGGAGAAGGGGGCGGGGATTTGAGAACTGCTGGATATTCTGTAACAAAATGTACACAGGACACCTACAGAATTCCTAGTTAATGTCCAGGCATTACAGATCCAGCTATTACAAACGTATACTCAGAAAGTTAAGCTTAGAAAAGAAAGAAACAGACATTTATCTCTTGAGAAAAATCCTCTCTCAATCTCCTCACCTCTGCTGGTGCAGCCATGCCATTCATGTATTTCTCCCTTCCTCAACATAAACTACTGAACTTTTCCCTCAATCCCTAACAATATTTTAAAACATAAAACACATTTTATCCTGCCTACTCAGAGCCCTCTGGCATGAGCCCTTTGCTTATCAGCATCTCTACTCTGAAACTCCACTGGAGTAAATACTTACGAGAATTTAGGAATTGCCATTCTAGATCAGCCCTGCTGAGGGCCATCCAGTCCAGTACACTCTGACTACAGCAAGTACCCAAATGCTTCAGAGGAAGGCACAAGAAAGCCCAGAGTAGGTAGATTTGGGGTAATCTGCCTCCTCATCAATGCTTTATCCTAATCCCTATTAGTTGAGAGATCGGTGTAAAACCTGATGAACGGTTTTATATGCTTTCCATATATATATATGTTTTTTTTAGTGCTATAACATCTAATAATTTCTGCAGCACCACCCTTCATACTGTCTGTTAATAGGCTTGTGCTATTTCTTATTAAGTAATTTGTATTACTGTAACAACTAGGAGCCCTAGTCATCAACCAGGACCGTGTTATACTAGGTGCTGTACAAACAGAACAAAAATATGGTGCCTGCCCCTAAGAGTTTACAATCTAAATAAAGAAGTCTGTACAATCTTTGTTACAGCAATGGCTGCTGCTAACTCCACTGATTAAGGGCCATCATGGAGACACATTCCAAGGACGTGAAGAATGGAGATTTTTAAAAATAAGAAAAGCATCTACAAGGAAGTTTGAACCGGGGTTAATCCTCTTTTGCCAATCAGATTTATACAAGCCAAAAGGATGAAGAATTCCCAGCACCTAGACTGACATCTCCATAGCAGAGAATTGGTGATATTTTTGAGCCATCTGCACTCATTTGCAGAAGCATCATTCTGCCTCAGTTCCCCCGATGTGATGCTTGTAGGGAAGGAATTCTTCCTTATACAAATTCAGCTACCAATATTCCTGGGTTTGATCACATCTTCCAGTTTTAACCTTCAATTGCATGAAGACAAAGATTATGAGATTAGTTAGAATAAATCTGTGAGAGACCTACATGGTCTGTCTGTCAAAAAAAAAGAAAAACACTGATACCGCTGCCTTGTCTGAGTGACTGGAGTTGGGTTTACAAATTGCACTATGATTGGAAATTGCTATGGAAGATCAGTTTGTTTTGGAGATAGCGGAGCAGTGGCGTAGAACTGATGAGTGACCAAATTAAAAAAATCTCATATTGATAATTGTACAACAGACACAGCTGGAATGCCAGATCAGGCATTTTTAAAGGAATATTTTCTGTCCCTCATCTGAAATAAACAGAGGGATTGAAAATATTTTTGTCTCATTTCCAAGAAGACTAAAGGACTAATGTGGCTCTCTTCCGTTATTGGAAAGGATGGGGTACAATAGGCTAATGAAGAAGATTATACAACTTCTCTTCAACACTCTAGCGCAGGGGAGAGAGAGAGAGCTGGGAACCTCCATTCTAGAACTAACAGTTTTCACATTTCAAATGATATTCTTAATCATGACGAAAGATGTGGCTTCAGAAAAGCTTTGCGTAACCTGATACAAATCAGAACACTCAGATTAACATTCACAATCAAGAAACTGACAGGCAACATGTTAGTTACCACATGATGTTATCTCGTGTTTGTTCTGAATGGTCTAGCCATTTTCAAATCAGACTGGCTAGGCTCTTGTAAGTGCAGTGGCGATACACAGTACAGCTGTCATGAGGAACTAACTCAGCGCCATTAACGTGTCTCTCAGCGAGAGCCCATTATCATTATGTCCTTTGCAAAGGAATGACTCTCAGAAATGCAGCTTGTCATGAGATGTCAAGAGGAGTTGCACAGACTCTGACAACGGCACTACCAATGCAGATTACTGCTGCACAGCGGTGGTTCTTCTTCTCCTTAGCATAAAATTTCTATTTTTCCTAAGCATGAAATTGCCATGTTTCCATTTTGTCTTGCTGGAACATTGCCCTGTCCCAGTTCACAGAGGAATCACGAAGCCCGTCAACTGCTCTCTTGCTTTTAAACGTTCCCCCCCCACACACACCTTGTCTTGTTTCTCTGCTCTGCTCGAACCCACATTCTGGTCCCATTGTGACAATCACCGCTTCCCACAAGATCCAAATAGCCCTCCTAATTGATGAAGGTGTCCAACAAGCCGTTTGTCCTCAGTCCATTCTCCTGTACTATGAAACATGCAAATAACACCTGTTCCCATGGGCAGCCCTCCCTCTCAAATGAAAGCAACTGGGGTAATCAAGTCCTGCCTACAAAGGTGATATGCAACAAAGGCATATCAAAGTCATAAACCTCAGAGGGGAGAGCGTGATAAGGAACAAGGAACGGTACTATTCTTTCAGTCTGTGTTCTAAAGTTAGGTACTTTAAGAATAATACAAATCTATTATAGAAAAACTCCATTCACATGTTAAGGTCCTAATCTAATGTTATATCATGGCCCCGAAGAATACTTCCCTCAGGTGCCAGGATATCTTGGGATCAAGAAGAGCTAACAGATTTTGGAAAGTTTTCATAACACTCCTTATCACTAACAATCCTGTCTTCTAAAATGTATGAAAGCTGGACTCTGCTATTAGTCATTCCTATGGGACAGAGGAGAACACAACATCAAACTTTAGGACCCAGCAGATCTGGGGTCAGTACCTGCCTCTGCCAGTGATCTCATATGCAGGGATGCTGGAGCTAGGGATGCAGTAGCACCCGCTGACTTGAAATGGTTTCCATCATACACAGGGTTTACTGTTTTGTTCAGTGGCTTTCAGCACCTCCACTATAAAAACTGTTCCAACCCCACTACCCATACGTGACCCTGGGCAAATTGCTTAATCTCTCTGTATCTCAGGTCCTTGTCAGCAAAATCAGGCTAAATAATACTTCCTCTCTCTCACCCTTTGTCTGCATGGTCTAGTTAGACTGTAAGCTCTTTGGGGCAAGTGCTGTTCCTTACCATGCATATGCACAGGGCCCATCACAACAGGGCCCTCAACCCAACTCTGAGGCACCAGGCACTAGTGTATGAATAAAAGTTAAGAATATGAATAACAAACAATCAAATCAATGGGGACTACATCGTTAAGGTAATTGGGAATTACTGAGCATTCAATCTGACTGTCTGGCATCCACCAATTTTAAATTACAGTTAAACTGAATTATAATGTGAACCAAAAATAATCCTTCCATGCTAAAATTCTTCTACTTTAACTTACCAATAATAGATTTTGATCAACGCAGAAGGCCACAGGAGAAAGGATGCTACAAATGCCAGAATTGGAATAGCCAGAGTTCCTCCTGCTATTACAAACATGTTTAACACATCAAGGTCCATGTTGCTCTTTAAGACTCTACCTCACCTGCATAAATTAAATAAGAACCAGAGGTTGGCAACAAAATAGTGAATGAAGGCTGCAGAGACAAGAAGGCGACACTCAACATAAAACAGATATTGTAATATACAACAGATATTGGTCAGGTATACAGCTAAGCTGTTTTCAATTGTAAAACCCTTTTATTTCTGTTGGACCAAAATTGAACCTAACAACTACAATCTCACCTTCTCAGACCACAGTTAAAGACAGCTGATCTTCATTTAGTTGCTACAGCACTTTGCAAAACAGATTCTTGCCCCCCACCCCACCATAACACAGTCCCCAATCTGATGGCTGGGGTAAGAAAGTCTTCATTTAGCTCTTATTAAGCATTTATTTAACCCAATTAGCCATCCCATCCTCCATCCCAAATCTGAGATGCACAGCATATGATATGTGACCTAAAATTCAATCTCATGTGTCCTGGTTCCCAGACTCGTTTCTGCTTTAGACAAACAACTGTTAATTGAGGAGGCAGAGCCTCTTAAACGTCTCAAGGAAATCTGGGAGGAAGACTTGGCATAGTATTCTTTGTCTGCAGGCCCTCAGAAGAGCCAAATTGATCTCTTTCTCTGAGAACAACAAATACCAGAGCACCCAAATCCTCATATTACACTGAAAATATATTGCTTCCAAGAGCTCTATTAAAAGGGTCCCTGCCAGAACCTCAGATTGCCCCAAATGCAAGATCACAAAGAATTTACATGTTCTGGGATTGCTAATGCAGACTGCTTTTCAAATGCAATCGTCTCTTTAGCATAACGTGGGATTCCTTTATTTCTATGCTCTCATCCCTAAACAGCATGCATGCATTTTGTTATTTAAGGATTAATCCCGGTCACACAGACATTCTGGGCATATCCCTTAATTCCTGATGCTGAACACCCGACATACCGTGCATTTCTCAATGCTAGCCTCCTCACGAGAATGAATTACAAATCCAAGCGTATTTAAATCCACGGATCACTAACCACCCATTTGCCTATGCTGAGCCTTTCACGTGAGGGTCTACGGATAAACCTATTTCTGTTTGCTCTAGATGAGTTTGATTACTTTTAGGTGTTACAGTAGCTGCTACAGTTGCTATATTACATTGCCAAACCGGAGCCAAAACATTGTACTTATGATCTATTCTGAACTGGAGCTGCAACACTGGGTCGTACTTTATATTACAATTAACAAACAGATAAAGACCAAGATTAGCTGGAGGAAATTGTGTTGAAGAAAATGTTCTGTTCAGGCACAAATAAGGAACAGGAACAGTCTAATATCCAAGGGCATCATCCCAGAAGTGCCCCGGGCACTTTTACTGGTTAGGACCACACTCTGGACACGTAAAAGGTTGAAGAGAGCATGCAAGGAGCTCTCTTCTCTTTACGCCTGTGCAGGAGAATGGCACACTCCAAGCCTTTATCATCTCCAAACAGTAAGATCTAGGAGCTCTAGTCATTCAGTGGGCTATAACACCTGAAAGTATCAGGGCCCCCCTTTCCTTTATGCCACAGTATTAGGAATTATGGGAAAAGGCAGGAAGCACACAATACACACTTTTTGCTCCTAGAGGCACTGTGCTGGCTTCAGGTACTATGCCTTAGCATTTCTGCTTGGGCAATGCACTTTCCCAGCTCGTGCACAGTGGCTTACAGCCATTATTGAGCCTTTGCTTTACTGTAGATCTCACAAGAAGCACATTTAACTGTGAGGCTGTCTTTGTGTTAACTTAGACAGTAGGTAGGTGTGCAGCAGGTGGAGAACGCTCATTATAATTTCTTGCAAAAAGAGATTAATGTACTGAAAAACACCCCCCACTCGGATTAGAATTTAAACATAAACAATTAGAGTATTTAAAAGCAGAGCTTACTTTTCAGAGAAACCTCTTCCTTCTGGGCAGAGCTGCTACCAAACTACCGGTACTGATGATGTTCTGAAATAATTATTAAAAAAGAAAAAAGGTTATTATATTCCACTGCCTTTTTCCCTTCATATTTAGTAGCAGAGAGATGCTGTTCATTTCTGCTATTAAAGCCACCAGCAGCACTTCAAAGTTCATGGTCACTGCCCCCTGTTCAACCTTTCCCATTTATATCACTTCACGTAATAAAATAATATCAAGATACTAGCTCCACACATGTATGAAGTACAAGTCAACAGCCAGGACAAACACTGCAGAAGAGTGAGAAGATTAAAGGATTCTGAGCTAACAGAAAGAATCCACTTAACAGGAGGATCTAACTCGTCAAGCCCAAGCATTAGGAAATTTAACAATAGCTCAGCTGAACTGAAGGAAAGAAGAAAGATGGAAACTTAGGATCACAACTCTCGTTGGAAATTAGTACAATTAAACCATGTTTCCTAAAAATCAGTCAGGTTCCCTGTGCTCCTATTTATTTAAAACTCTCTTTCCCCAAAGATTTTAGATCACGCCAAAGCCTTCTGATAAATGGGGCTGTAAAGTATCAGAGAGATGGGCATTTCTTTGTACCCCTACAATAACATATTGAGGTTTCTTGATGAGTTACTCAGCAGTTCTAGATAGAGTAGCCTTCAAGTTAGAGAAGGCACAGAAAGACATTCAATGCACAGACTGCATGTGATCAGTGTTGATTGTCGGGCCTGAAAACCTGGTTAAGAATTGCAGTTATTTGATGTGATTCCCTTTAAGAGGGATGTGCTGGCAGGGGCAGTGAACCAGGAAGTGTATTATTGTTCCTACTGGCTGTTCTGCATTAGAGTTCAACAAGCAAAGGCATGTTTACCAAGCTTCCGTGTGCAGTCTGTTCCTGGGGTAGCTATGGCAGCTGTTAATAGGCATATGATTAAATATTCCCAATGAGCATTACACTACTCAAGGAAACATACCCCTCGTAAACCAAATGTGTCTGACAAAGCTGAATAGAAATATTGCATGTCTTTCTCTCAAGCTCTAATACAACATGCATGTGTTTTTGCAGCTACAGAATGACATGTGCATGTTTTCTCTTTCCATTCCAGATACAACACTGATGTAATTTCAAATTTCAAATCTAAATCAGGGGAAAAAATACAAGTGTTTCCATTACTATAGCACTGGGTTTTTTCTTCACTCGCCCCAAGTAAAATAACTCTAATGCCTTCATCGGACTTGCCCCCAATTTATACCAGTGTAAATAAGGAGTAGATTTAGGCCTGTGTCCATGTCTAAACAAACAAGGAAAACCCAAAGGGCTGGATTCATAGATCCAGCCAAGATCGTCTGAACACAACACCCAAGGTGAAGATGTGGGGACAAAAGTGGCTGCAGGACATTTCTGCATTTCAGTGTGGATGAAAGTTGATGATTTAAAAAAGTTAAAATCTGGTTTTTTAATTTTTTAAAATAAGCCTATTTAAAGTTAAATTTGAAATTGACAACTTATGTTAAGGCCTAAACTACTTATAATCTCTAACATCATTTCAGTTAAATATCAAAACTAATATTAAGCAATATGTGGTTGTTGCCACCTTAGGAAAAAAAGGTCATGCTACTGAATTGTTGGAAATCATGGGCTATGCATTTGGAACCAGAGTTTGCTGAAATGCTAAACCAGTTTTTCACAGCAGTTGCCTTTTCTACAGGACAGGTGTAGAGAGAATATTTTCAGTTTATTCAGCTAGTTCAGTTCAATGACTACTTCATTCAAAAGTTTAAAAACAAAATAAAACACAACCACCGCCAGGAACTGCATTGCTTTCATTTAATTTAATTTACACTGCTTTCATTTAAATCAGTCCATCCTGTTGCATTCTCCAGACTCTGGGACCATCTAGGAGGGTGGTGGTTCTCTCCCCAGCCCCAAGGGACGGTAAAAGCCCAGAGCTCTGGCTCTGCCTTCACCCTGCCTCAACACACCCTGTATGCTGGATGTGACAAGGAGGGCAGCGCAAAGCCGTACAAGCAAAACCATATAGAGAAAATTAATTCTACAAATCAACCCCAACCACAGGTAACAGCAGCACTGATTCAGATTAACAGCTACTTAAATGTCTTTTACCCTCCAGAAAGTGTTTTATTTACTGTGTGTTATGGGTTTGGGTTTTTTTAAAAGAATGGAATTAAAAAGGCAAATATATATATATATATATCTTACAGCAGGAGCAAACTTAGCTTCCTTCACCACATGCCATGCAGCAGGGACCAGGAAGTATGGAAGCCGCAACCTTGGCCCTTAGGGAAAGGATTCACTTTGTTTTGTTTTTAAACAGCCACCTCCAGTTTTGGTTAGGTTGTGTTTTTTAGCCCACAGTAACACCTAAACTCTTAACAAAGACAAAATAATATTATAACTATTAAAAAGGCAACAACTAAAAAAAAGAGGATGTTAATTTAATCAAGCATTGAAACACAACAAGCAGCATTTTGATTCTGTCACAATTAAATTAAAACCAAAACCAAAACCCATGACTTCCACTCATTAACAGCTGCACATCACTGGATCACAATCTGTTATCAAAGGCTAAATTATGCCAAGGAGACCTTTGTAACCAAGTGTTGTTTGCACAGTAACATATAGGAGAAAAACACCATTCTGGGCTTCTACATTCTTGCAAGGTTCTCAAAGCACTTCATAAAACATTAATTAGTCAAGCCTTATAATGCAATACCAATGTTTGAAAGGTAACCGTCACATCCATATGCAATATGGGAACACTGATGTTTACAATGAGCTAGCAGCCAAGCAGGGACTAGAACCCAGAAATGCTGCTGCCCAGATTTGTGCTAACCACTGCACCACACAGCCCCTAAGATTAAAGCATTCTCTTGAAAGAGATCCAAAATAAACCCTGTCACTCCAAATGTCTTACTGCTGCCAGAAACAATAGATAAGTGAGTGACGGAAGTAAAGTAGGTGGTGAAACAAGACTTAATGCATTCAAGGGCAGTTCCAGATAGTCCCACAGAATTTACCCAATGCCTCCTTCCCTCGAAATAATCTAATGAATAATTATCAAAAGCAGGAGGAAAAGCAAGGATATTGATAACCAATAATTAGTCAGGTCAAAAATCACTATTCCCCACTTGAACTCAATTAACTGAACAATCCATTCAAACGTAAACACATAAATTTCAAAAGCAGAAAAAATGCCACTTATTGAGACAAAGTAGGGCAGAATAACTGCACTGTCACCAACACTGTTAGCCAGCAGACTGATAAATTAGTCTGAATGAGTTTAAAGTTTAAATCTTTGTCTATAGTCTGTCTTGTTCTTTGCTGGGACTTGAATTGATATAAAAGATTCTTGGGGTGCAATTCACGTTTATTTTGATTTTTAAAAGTTAGTCCCACATAGGCTTCAAAAACAGTGCACTGTGTGGCACAATTAATAGGGATGCCGCCCCACCAAAACTAAATTCGTCGGAATTATGAAATCCAAGTAGGAGGAAAAAAATTCAAATATGAAACAGTAAAGTACCAGAGCATCATGCATAGAGCTGAGTCTTTTCATTATCGTCAGCAGTTTTTTTATACAGTGTGTCTTGGGGAATGTTATGTAACCTACAAAGCAAACTCCTTCTGATGAAATGGTGTTTAGCATACTGAAGATAACACATGCAACTGGGAGGACTGACATACCAAACGATTTCTGAATTAGGAAGCTACAAATGTAGGTGAGAATTTAGGGGTCAGTTCAGCAAAAAGAAAGGGAAAGAAAAAGTCCATCGTGTATGCTGCGCAAATCTGCTGCGCAAGGTCACGGAGGACTTTCTTCCTGCAGAAATCACATCTATGTCTTCATTAAACAGGCCCACTAAACTTAAATGTAGCCATTATCAGAAAAGAACTGTGTCTTTAAACATTAAAATCATTATGGATATAGTCATTATTTAGCTTAATATGTCTTGAGTTCAAAGCACTCATTTTTCTTACATGGCAATAGATTTTTAAATTCAACATTGAAAGTTTAAAACAAAACAACCTGTAAATGCATCTTATTTTTACTTGAAATATTAATAGAGAAAAAACATAATATGCATGTAAGATCCCACTGCGGGATTTCAGGCTATGACAAACCACAATAGCAGAGAATGAGTGGTCTGTCACCAAAACCCCAACCTGTACTAGCTAATAGCACAAGGAAATTTTTAAAAATTGAACCGTTTCTCTTTGAAACCATTTTCTGCTTAGAATGTCATATATATATATATATATATATATATATAAAGAAATAATTGATGTATCATTGATACGAATATAATTTATGACATTGCTGCAGTTATGTCTTTTTGCATGTGTTATGATCTGCAGTCTTTCAGAAGCCATATAGTGAGTACATAAAATAAATTAAGATCTATTAATATTTGAAATGTGATGGAGGGAACTGCTAGTGCTGGCGCCACTTAGCTATCCTGCTTAATCTAGTCCTGAGAGGGATGGAATTAAGAAATGCAACTGTTAGATTTGCAGATTGCTTCAAGACCAATACATAATTTCTTCTGAGTTTCACAGTCTTTGTACCTTTGACCTGTTTTTACTTTGTGAAACGCAAGAGACACAAACTGGAATCAGGTAATTTGGGAGCAGTTTCCATCCCCGTTTTTTTACTATCAGTTATCAAACCACAGCAACAACTGATTATTGGTACTTGTCAACAGCATGGCTAAAACACCATTGAAAAGCTTAACTGGTACTGTCACTGTGATTCCAACAATAGCAACTGGCTTAAAGGCACACTGAGAAAAGTCCCCTTCTTTCTTCCAAATCCAAAAATAATCTCCATCCCTTATGTATATGCATATACATCAAGATGTATACACACACATTTTAAGAGGGCTACAAAGTGCATCATATTCATACAACTATTTTCCTTATTTATTTCATTTCTATATCTGAAGTTATCATTGCTCATATATCTGATGATATGAATGTGAAGGGTTGGGGGGAAGAGTTTGTGTGCTTTCCCCAAATAAATCAAAAGAATGGCTCCTGCCTAACCAGATTCTGGATTTCTTTCCTAGTGTAGAGACATTGCTCAAAGCAGCATTTATACTATACCATCCGACACACACAGAGTTTCATTTTGGAAGAAGGCAGATTCATCAAAATAATAGACTTGGATGTTGCCTTGCCTTTCCCGTGTTAAAATTAACAGAGACACGTTTCTGTAGTTGTCTACTTTCAAATTAAAAATAGTTATAGTGAGAATTTACATTTATTTAAATACCAAAACTTTATAGCTGCTCATGAGGATCCACTGTTTTGTTAAAATATGAAACACATACATACACACAACATACACACACCCTTTGAGGAAACTGTCTCATTACTTCTAAAAATTAAGCTGCATGTAATAGGTCTGATACAGTACAATAAGCAATACTTAACTAACACATCCTTCCTGACATATCTGATTTCTCAGCTGCATCTAGGGTGACCAGATAGCAGGTATGAAATGTTGGGACAAGGGAAGAGGGGAGTAGGTTGCCTGTATAAGACAAAGCCCCTAATATCAGGATGGTCCTGATATTAACGGACATCTGGTCACCCTAGCTGCATCAGAAATTTCTCCTAGCCTCTCTCCAATCTGGCATTGTCCTTCGTTAAAGTCTAAAATCATAAAGCAGCAAAATCCCACACCCCTCTAGGTTTAAAAATCACAGATTGGTAACAACTTTTCCTTCTCAAAAAGGAAACACTAAATCATGTTACTTTAAATCCTAGCCCAAATTCTGAGATCTCCGAAATAAAAAATCTGCATTACACATATCCTACTCCTTACGGAGGAAGCTCACTCTTGTTTCCGCTCGTGCTCAGGAGGTCATGTGCAAATAGTTTCGTTATACTGAGTACATCAACAGACTGCCCTGTCTTAAAAAAAAAGATTAGGAATTTTCCACTGAAAACAATCCCCCACTTTGCTTTCGACTCTCTCTGATGGACGTGTGCCCTGTGCCCTGTCATCTCACGCCACCCCCACGAGAAATCCCGCTGGCTGCGCTCGATGCTCTCTGAAATAAACGCTTTAGCATCCTCTAAAACTTCTGCCGGCTTGAACATTTCGTGCCTGTGATTGTGGCGGCCGGACGCCATCCAGACGAACCCCAGCAGCAAAGCGCTCCACTGGGGAAGGCTGCGTTTGGATGGCAGGTCCCTCCTGGAGGCGGCACGAGGATGTGTGCAAAACCCTTGCTCAAGCAAAAATGGTGCAATGCCCGAGTCCCTTTCCAGAGAGGGGCCGCCAGACTCCCGCGGCCCACGAGAGGCTGGGGCCGGGAAGAATTCACAGGCCCGTCTCACCGCCAGGGCCACGCTTGCGGCTCTGCGAGCCCGCCCCGAGCCCGGCGCGGTCCCACGGCGGATGCAAACCCACGGACCCCGCAACGCCCCGCACCGCCCGCTGCAAACGCCGCCCCCGCCCGCGGGCCTCCCAGCTCAGCCCGGCCTCACCTCCCCGGCTCCGGCCGCCGCGCCCGGGGCCAGCCCCGCATCCGCCGCCCCGCGCCCCCTCCTCCCGCTGCGGCCGCCTCCTCCACCGCAGCGCGGGCGGCTTCTGTGGCTCCCCGCACCGCCCAGGCAGGGCGCGGGAGACGCCCCCCCGCCGGAAAACGCGCCGGCTCAGCGGGGCCGCGCCGCGGTCGGACCTGCCCGGCCCGCGGGCGGGGCTTCGCCCAGCGCCATGGCCAGCGGCGCCCGGCGCTGGGGCAGGGGAAGCGGGGCCAGGCTCCCCCGGCGGCTGGCCCGCGGCTGGCCCGCAGGGGTCGGTGGTTTAAGCGTCCCCCCTGCTTGCCGGGGTTTGCGTTTGGGTTGTTTGGTTCCCCAGAGAGGCGATCAGAAGAGGCATGACATCATCCTGGGCACCCGCCCGAGCAGGCGGCTGCTCTAAAGCTGCTGGGCGGCTGTGCTCTTTGCCTCGGCTGCTTCACTCGGCAGCCCATCTGGCCTTGCTCTTCCACCAATAACACAGCCCGAGGGGGCACCCAGCTAACCTCGGCTATTGTCACCAAACGGACAGTGGTTTGCCTTATCTGGGCTGGTAACAAAAATGAAGAGTTATACAACTGGATAAATAGTGAAGACCTAATTTAGGGTTTAAAATTTATACTTGGGGTTGGATTTTTGGTTTTGGTTTATTTTGCTCATGTTGAATAGTGAAAGACGATCCTGTTTACAATCACATTCACCTTTTTCCAAAACAAAATGATGCAGCAGATGTTAAAAAAAATAAAATATCTCTATTAATATTAGGTTTTGTGAAAATCTAGATACTGCATCTAAAGTACTTGAAAATATCCATTAAAGTCTGTCTGCATTTCCATTAAAGGAAGGTGACCATAGAGGAAAACAAAAGAGGCAGCTGCCCTTTCCTTTCTTTAGATGTATAAAGAAGGTGTGTAAAGGCTGGGTCAACTTTAAAATAACTCTTCTTGGTTTTTAACATTAGAACATCAGGTCCTGTGTAGGCTGGAAAACTCTGGAGATCACACCACAAAAATCAGCCTTTGATGCGGATTTACTCACAGGTCATAAAATTCAACACATGCCTCAATCTTTGCAGGTTTGGGGCCCAAGAGAGTGAAAATTGGCTATTCAAGAGGGGATTGGCTGTTGGAAGGGATTTTAGGCAGACAACTTAAAACTTTGTTTTTGGTAAGTGTAATTATTAACTTTCATAACTAATTAACCTTTTGAAGGAAGTTTTTGTTCAAAAGATTGAGCTACTGCAGCCCCTTCAGCTGCAGGGTGAGTATTCACAATGATGTCTCCTAGATCTTACAGTGGCCCTCCAATAAACCAGGGAAGTCTCAGTGTTAAATTCCTAATAGTTTTAAGATAAAAGACAAGCAGCAAAAAAGGACAAACTCAAATTTTAAAAAATCTTTTGTAAGCACCTTTCCCTTGACGACTGTTTGAAGTATGAAATGTGATTTGCCTTAAAGCTGTTATTTAGAATAGGAAACATTTCCCTCCCCTACCTTGTTTGTTGTAAACATCTACCATTCCATCTGTATTTAAAAAAAAAATTAAATTATCATTAAAAAAACTGTTCCTTCTGATGATTTGAAAGAAACCAAATGATTGCCATTCCCAGAGTTGCTGTAACATCAGCTGATGTTGCAACCAATGACATTTTACATAAGATGAAATTAATGATGATGTTAAACAGAAACAACCATGTCCATTTCAGATCCACGCAAAATAAAAACAAATCAGCTTGCCACTTGGAGATGCTCAAATCTGGCAAATAGAAAGCAGCATTTTTAAGCTTTCCAGGATCTTCTATTGCAAAAAGAATTCCCTCTTGGCCTTATTTATTTGTGATGAACACACAAGGCTCATATGGGTGTGTTGGCACATCACCAGCATTAGGCATTGTGCAGTCACTCAATCTAGCAGAAATGTTGGGAATCAGAATGCCCTCAAGAGTATCCCACCCAAAGACTGCAGCACCCTCCAGGCAATCAGATAGCTCTTATTACATAAAGCAAAAGGAAACTTTTACATGCTATTTTACCTAGGTAGTCTTGTCATTCTACTTCCACTTCACAATCAAATACCAAATCTTCTGTGCTTCAGGCTTCCTAATTAATTCTGTTTAACATGCCTTCCCTCCCACAGGGTCTTAAAAAATTTCTAGAAGTAAGTTACTCTAAAAACAGGAATTATTCCTCCTGACTGGACAGTTGCTAATATGGTACCTATTATTTTCAAAAAGAGCCAAAGGGGATTTTGGGAAATGCAGACCAAGGAACCAGATCCCATTTTTTTATGCTTGTTTTTGTTATGGTGTTAAGGTTTGTAGAGGCCTTTGAACATGAATGCTGAGTATTAATTTATTAATCAATACCAGGCAAACTGATGAAGAACTTAATTAAATATAGCATAAAGTAAATACTTGGATTAGTGCGATTTAACTGGATCAAATGATCATGGTTTCTGTGATGTAAGGGATATTGTGTTCCTCTGTCTTGCTGGAACTTTTGAAAAAGTTAATCAAATAGCATATAAGGGATATTTAGGGGTTGTAAATTTACTTGGAGCTTCAAAAATCTTTTGATAAGGTCCCTCATAAAAGAGTTAGTGTAAAGAAGATAAGAGATTATTAAGACATAATAAGGGTTAAAGTCTCATTGTGGATAAAATCTAGTTAAACTTCAGTGCCTTCCCCACATGAGAAAGTTGTGCTAGTTTAATTTAAATAGGCTTTTTTTTAAATATATTGATTTAGTTAAATTAGTGCACATTTATTTTCATTTAAGAGGTTCATCTAAGTGTGTCTTCAACAGATTCCTAATCACTGTAAACTACATCAAAATAATCCTCATTTAAATGGAAATAAATATCCACACAGGGATTTGCACTGGTTTACAATCACATTTTTAGTTAAAGCAGTGCAACTTTCTCATGTAGACAAGACCCAAAGCTTAAATCAGTTATATCAAAATAGGACATGCTTATTCTGAAAAAGAGTAATCACACAGAGACTTGCACCAGGATAACTAAAGGTGTAAATTACAAACAATTTATTTATTTTGGTTCCAGTTTCATTGTAGACATGCCCTTTGAAATATTCTTGTTAGTAAGACAATTAATCCTCTGAACAGAAGGAGATTGAAAATGGAATTATTCAGGGGACTGTACTGAGACAAAACAAGATTGAAACGGATAAACTCTACCAATGCAAATCCAATTTTCCTTATCTAAATATGGAGTTTGCACTGGTGCAGCTACATCTATGGCTGGCCATTGATTGCTAGGTTGGGGGCAAATTCCCAACACAGACAAGGCTGGAGAAGAGGACTTTTTGTGGGAAAGCCAGGCCAGAGAAATTAGCTTTGCATTTAGTTCTGAACACTGAAATCTATGGTTATTCTGACCTCTTTCCGAATTGAATTCCAAGCTATTGGTTCCACTTCTGTGAAAGTTCTATCTCCTGAACCCCAAACCTGCCCCCTAATGGTTGACAATTTCATTGGTTCACTAGTAAGCAGCAATCATGGGTAATGATCATGAAGCAAGGGGCAATTTCTGTCTCAGGGAGCTAGGCTCAGCCCCAAGAAGGGCTTTGAATAGCAGCACAGGGAGCTTAAACTAGATTCTGTATTCAGTGGAGAGCCAGTACAGAAAGTAGAGCACCAGGATAAATTCCTCTTGGCAACTTTTGTGCTTAGTAAGTGGATTGAACATGACCGGCACAGAGCAGCCCCAGGATGATGGGAGTGCATAGCTGCCTTATTTACTAAAGAGTGGGCTGCAGCAAAGGCCTGTATGAAAGTCGGGCTGAGATGCTGCATTGGATGAAGAGAGCAAGTTCATCAATAAAAAGGTAGATATGTGAGTCATTAGCATAAAGAAGGTAGTCAAAACTCTGCTGGCAGATAAAAGCACCTCGCTCTAGGGTATAGCAGGAGAAGAGGCGGGGCCAAGAATGAAGGTTTGAGGGATATCCACAGACGGGGATCAGAAAGGGGGAGTAGTCAATAGGATGACCTGCCAAACAAATCACTGGCGATGCGGTGGTGAATTTGCTGAGCAGTCACTGTCAGCAGAGGGTAACATGATGAATCTGCTCAGGGTGAATCTGCCCTGCTCTTTTCTCCCAGCTCTGGGGAGTGATAGGTCACAACCAAGAGGAGATGGTGGTTGGGGAAGAGTGGGTCAGTGAGGCAGGGTATCTGGGAACTCTGGGAAGAATGTGGCAGTAAAAGCAGTCGGTAAGGGCTGTGAGGGACCACTAGGTGCTACAGCTCGTAGGATCCAGTGACTGAAGCATCTACAGTGCTGGCCTGAGCCCTGGTACATCTGGGGCTCCATGAATGACTATTCCTCTGGTGGCAATGGAGTAAGCAAGACCCCAATTTGGCTAGCAGAAATCAGGAGTGAGCAGAGGGCTACTTAGGAATGGAAATGAGTAACCCTGAAAATCCAAATGTTTCCTCAGGTTCAGAAGCAGAAAAGAGACATAGCAGTTTAGGTGAGGTGATGTGGCAACCCATCTTCATGCCTGGAGCATGTACTGAGGATGGCAGAGACTTGGCCAACTTATTCCATCATTTGCAGTGGGTTGTAAAAATAAGTGGCTGAGATGAGGCCACTGAATGGGATTGTCTTGACCTGCTATTCCAAGGCAAAACCCAGGAGGTGTTTGAATGACTGTCATAGGGACAGGCAATGGAGATACTCTTGTATAAAGGAGTACCACAATCCCGGGACTAATTCATAGCCTCTAAGCAAAACTGAGCAACCTTTAACAACTGGAGACAATGACAACAAAGGAAATCCGTCAGCAATTCTGGCTATGCTGTCTGACCTCCTACCACTAGGGCATCCCCTGTCTCCAAATGTCAAAAAGCAGGACCGTTTTGCGAGATGCTTATCTGGAAGGGAGATCTGAGCAGCTTTCAGAAAGAAAGGAGAACATTTTAAAGGACAGGAACACTCCATTCAGATTAGCTGGCATCAGCTGTGCAGCAAAGAGAATGCAGAAGAAAGGGGCCCAGCCCCAAGGCATAGATGCATGAGACCAAGTTGGAGATAAAGGCCACAAAAGAAAGGACATGGGATTCAGAAGTCTGAGATCTGATCAACGACACTAGGGTGAGATAGCACATAAGCAGCTTAAGACAGAGACCCAAGACTCTGAGTCCTGCAACCGGACAAGCAGGACCGCCTCAGGTAGTGGTGCAAAAAGAACAGTTTGCCTCAAAGCCCCCATTTGAGAAGACCCCTAAAGTGAGTGGCGTTGTGACCTGGCACGTGGGGTTGCAGCACCGCTCAGGTTTGGCCCTCTCAACCCTCCATCATGACAAAGGGGCAGTCGTCCCAGATTTAAATGAGTGCTCTTGCAACCTGGCACCCAGGGTCACAGTGCCACCCAGGGTGCCTGGGGCAAACCAACTGGCATTGCAACTTTGTGCACCAGGTTGCGGTGCCCGGAGCGGGGAGGCGGGCCCGGCCCCACAGGACAGGAACTACTGAAGCGCCAGGACCTCAGGAAAGGAGAAGATGTCCAAGCAAAGGATTGCAAAGTGGTAATCATGAGAGTCCAGGACAACTGAACCAGTGGTGTTCCAATTGGGATACTGAAAAAAGGATGGATTCATGAACTTCCATCAGAGACCAGAAACTAACTACCCTGAGATGCAGCAGTTTACCAGTGTCTGGCCTGGTCTACAATTAGAACAAAGATTTCTGGTTCACATGCAAAAGAAAAAAAATGGGGATATGGTCTGTCACACTCAGATAGTGTTCCCCAAAGGGGTGGTAGCTGAGGTGTTGGAATCACTGTGTGGTACCATAACTAAAGAGCACAGATTAAAAAGGGGAATTCATTCAGGCAGGCTAGAGATGCTGCTAATGGCCAGCTTGGTGCAAGTTTGTCAAAAACTGGATCAAGGCCTGCTCACCCAGTGACCCTTGTGAAGCAGCTGCACACTTCGAATGAGAGTTTTCCCAAACTAGGCAGGCGGTGATGTACAGACCCACGCTTTGATCCATGCCCTGCTACAATGAGCGTCTGGTGACCTAAATGTGGATGTGAGAATATGTCTTTTCCAGAAGATGTGGCAGTGAGGAACCTGCTGCTGCTTTTTCCCTCCTGCTCTGGAAAGTGAAGGCTCCATGGGAGTTGGAAAGAGAGCGAGGTGGCAGTGGGGCAGGGGCTGAGAGGAGTGTGACATTGAAGGCAGCTGGCAGAGTGCTATTTGCAGCACTTGCCTGAGTGTGGTGCACCTGACACCACCAAAGGCGGTTTCAAGGACCACATGCAGAGGCAATGATTACACAAGGAGGGAGGCTGAGAACCATTTGGGATGTTACTAAGGAAACTGAAATTGCTGAGGATGAGGGTGGGAGCTGTGATGCAAGGAAGAGGCAGGAGCTGAAGTCAGAGAGTAATATGAATAGTGAGGGGTGAAGCCAGCCGAGCAACAGATCACAGCACAGCTGTGGGAGAGGAGATGGAGTGTTGTTCAAAGGAAGAGGAAAAGGAGGAAGATCTCTGGGAGAGCCAGGAGGTAGAGAATGTGGGGGATGAAGAGATTTTTTTTAGCATTCCCAAGTAAACAGGAGGAGGGGAGAAGGTGAGAGTGGGGACTGGTATGAAATTAGAGGAGGAAGGATGAGAGGTACAGGGATGATGGTGGGGAAAGGTGTGGGAGAAAAGGGCAAGGACTAATGCAGGGCTGGGATTGGGGCAGATAACACCAACGAAAAAGGAGGAGGAAACAGAGGTGGGGTTTGGATTTGGAAGAGGGAGAGGAGAGAGGGGAGGGCAACAGGAGAAGACAGAGTTGGTGGGGGTAGTAAAAAAGAGAAGGGTAGGAGGAAAGAAGGTGTTGATAGTAGGAGGAGAAAGAGGAAAAGAAAAGAGAAGGCAGAGAAAGGTAGTGGTGGATGTCAAGGAGGCGCTATAGAAAAGCCAGTTATCTTCCCCTGCAGATCAGCCTGGGCTGGAGAGGAAGTTGGGTTAACTCCACCCACAGTTCTCCATTCTGGTGGTCTGTCCCTGGAGCCAGCTCTTTGCATCAGAGCAGGGATAGCAAGATGGTGCACATCTGCTGAGCAGCTACCTGGCAATCTCTGCATGTGACAAGATAGATATAGCATCTTCACCAGGCCTTTCAGTCTGCCATTCTTCCTTGATCAGTCTCAATTCATTCTGCTCTTTCCCATCGCCTCGTCCTCTCCCCCCAATTTCTTTATAACTCACGACAAGGGCTGCTCATAACAAAGGAATGCTCTCATTTGGATTTTTCCCCTCGTCCTCATACCTAGTTTGCTTGTGTTTTGTAGGGTTTAAAGCTTTGGAAGTATCTTGACTGGGTGGCAATTCCAGGCCATACATCTATCTGAGATAAGGTTACGCTTCCCCTTACTGTTGTATCTGAGCATCTCACAATCTTCAATGTATTTCTCCTCACAGCACTCCTGTGAGGTAGGGCTGTGCTATTACCCCCATTGTACAGGTGGGGAACCGAGACACAGATAAGCTAAGTGACTTGCTCAAGGTCACCCCAGAAGCTGTGGCAGAGCAAAAAACTGAACCAGGTCTCCCAAATGCCAGGCTGGCACCCTAACCACTTGACTAGTCTTTTGTAGATAGGGGAGCAGTTTGGGCACTGAGAATTTTAGTTGTTTCTATGGCCTTTCCAGACATGGTTAACCCATCCACCAGTCTAAAGAAAAGAAGATTTCTCTGTTATGTGAAGATATATTTCTGGAAAATGCAAATTGTCTGTTTGTATCCTAGCAACAATGAATCAGATACAGTCTTGTATTAGCTATCTCATAGCTTCAGTGAAATTTGTGAATATGCTCAAAGATCAGTCCAGAATATTTCAAGAGAAGAAGGGCCTTTTATCACAACCAGCCCAGGAAAGCTTCTTGGACTGAGAGGAATTTTTGCCATATTTGCTAAGGGACTCCAATGATAAGCTGTCCTTATGTCTTAGGGAATATCTAGGAAACCTGTTTATAACAATAAAGTGATGGTTTAGTAAAGTTTATGACAATAAAGGCTACCATATATGGTCCATACAACTTGGCAAACTATAATTAAAGATCAGTCTGCAATAGAGCCGTAAGCTGGTAATTCTCTTGTAAATAGATGGATAAACAACTCCATTTGCCCCTTCACTGTCTATATTGCACCACTGCTCTTTACTATTACTCAGTATATGGAGCATCCACCTCCGTTGCAGACGAAGACACTGTCATTTTACTCCACCTGAATTAATTTGTTTGTAGCCAAACTGCCAGCTAACGGGTCCTTGAGCCACAAGTGCTTTAGTGTCAGAATTTGTGCTGAATGGTAACTGTAACAAATTACCACCGACGTAGTGAGCGGGGAAGTCAGTGATTTATTTATGACTAATTAATGTTTTTAATCACAGTGACAATCTGATTTAAGTATTCGAAGTAAGAAACAGCTGTCCAGTGTTCCCAGCAAACAGTCAGTGAGCTCAATTCATACAGACACTTACTTTCAATACGAAAATGCTTTTGGAATATATTTAGTGCTGAAAGGAAGTGATTCTACCCGCTGAGAGGGGGGCAGCTCTGGGAATCCTGTCCCCCTAAACAATCAGCCAGTCCTCCACTTTCCCTATGGGTAAGGTTCAGCCCAGCCAACGTCTGGCAGGCCTGTGCACTGGGGTCCCCGACTCTACCGGAGAATTGTTCATCTCTCCCGGAGACTGAGGAGAGGGAGTGACTGAGCAGGGCCCCCTGGGATTTAACTGAGTCTTTTCACAGAGAAAGACTAAACCCCCGACCACCAGAACAAGCTCCAGCATCAGCTTGTGTTTGCTAGGGTCCCCTGCCCTCCAAGTGGTGGAGTTTACAGCCCCAGCTAGGCAGCCTTAGAATATGTCGGCCCTGCAAAGAAAAACCCATGGCACCAAGTCTCAGAGCCTGGGTTAACTGCCTCATGCTCCGGCTACAATGCTAAAAGTAGCAGTGTAGACATTCCTGCTTGGGCTGGAGCCTGGGTTCTGAGACCTGCCCCCATTGCCGGGTTTCAGCGCTCAGGCTGCTCCAAGCCCAAATATATTCCAGACCAAGTGCATGAACATATACAAACTATCTCAAGGTGAGAGCTTGGGAAAAACAAAAATCCCTAATCAATAAGGCACAACAATGTGGCATTAGTGAGTCCTAAAATCAGATACGTACATCATGTGCAGTATCAAGAATATATTTGTACTGTAAACAAAGGGGCCAACAAACCAAACAAAAATTGATGTGATTGATAAATCTGAGTTTTCCCCCTCTGGTAAGATTTATAGTCACCAGTTACACTGCAAGTGGTTGCTAAAGATTATTGTCTACAATATTTTAATAGAAGCATTACACTTCCAACTTCACCTGGTTCAGAAGGTAACAGAGAAACTGATGAGAAGTTTAAAGAGTTAGAAATGGGTCATAAAGGGGGGAAGGCGTGACAAAACTCTCATCTGCCAAAAGGCAGAGGCAACACGTAAGAGGGGTGGTGTCACGTGCTCTCCTTCCCACCCACCTCCGATTTCTGCCAGGTTTATAGGCCCTACCCTGAACCTGACTGCATACCACAAGAACCTTTAAATTGGGGGTGGGGGGTGCACTATCAACAGTTACGCATCATCTCTGACAAAAGGATTCCTGAAAAATGCAAAGCCAAGAAAAAACAGATTCTCAAAGAGTGGCAAAAACAGCCTCTTACAAAAGCAAGAGGAGATATTACAGAACTCCAGAGTTCTGTTTCTTTAAAAGTCAGCAACACATTAGAGTCGCTGTTGTTCCTCATTAGGACTGGTCATGGGTAAAGCCTCTGTAAAGGATCCTCAGTAACAGCCATTATGTAAAGTTTGGATGGTGGATAATTCGCTCTCATTTACTGTGAACTTTTGCCCAGATTTTTTTTTTAAACAAGGGGCTCTTTATGGTCGTTTACTTCTCAGTGCCAGGTCAGCCAAGTGAGGATATGCTCTAGCTGAACCTGAGCCAGGTAATTGGGCTTTGATGAACAGTCACGTTCCAGAACACTTCTTAAGAGTCTGTCTCAGGTAGATGGAGAAGAAAAGCAGATATTTTCACTTGTCAGCTGTTCTTGAGGCAGATACAATATTCACTCATCTATCACCTTCTGTTTCTGTAGCCACAGCAAAGCTCAGCCAAAGTATTCATATGCCTCTAAAGGGTGGGAGCCAAAACACATCCTGCAACAAAAACATGAGAGCAGAGGGTCCAGGAGATTCACACTGTGCCATCCTTGCTCCCAGAATCTAATCTAGGGGCTGTGGCCAGACTGCCCAGCTTTCTGGCTAGTCTCAATTTCTTGAATAGCTCCGAGGGGACCATAGGCATCCAAGTATATATTGGAGCAGCTATTCTAAAGTATATATTGGAGGCTATTCTAAATTACCTCAGGGGTCAAAACATCCCCCAGCTGGCCCCTGAATCAAAAAGCCACAAAGGTGACTAAAGCCAGCTTTGGCCTTGCCCCTCCAGACCTGTGCTGAATATTGTTCGTTTGGAGCAGAAACAGGGTTGCCATTTGTCCAGATTTTTCCAGGATCACCCCTTTTTAGAGAGAGTTGTCCCAGGCAATCTGTAAGGGTGTTCAGTACACACTGCCAGCTGTTCAGTTTTGTGGGTTCATAATCATCACAGGTGTCCTATTTTTTTGTACTTCTGATGTGGCACCCTAGGCCAGAGGCCTGGGAGTTTTGCCATCTGTGGTTAGACTGGCTAGTTTTCACTTGCAGGATTCACCATTTTTTCAGATCTCAGTTTCAGGGAGGGTATTTCCAGGAATAACACTGGGTTATAGTTCTCTGCCCTACTAGTTGGAGGCTTGGCATGTGAATTATTAACACTGCTTGGAACAACTCCTGGAGGTCATCTCTCAATCTGAACGAACGTTTCAGAGCTGGAACAGGTTCTTCAAAATTGTTATGCAAGAAATGTGGATTGTCTTATATGAGCAGACAGGTGCTTTGGAATATTCTTTCCTACGTCTTTGTTCTCAAATGACCATCACTCAGAACCAAGTCTGAGTGAGGCAGTGATTCTAACCCAAGCTTGAATAAAACATTTCACATACTACCTTTGCAGCTTTCTCCTTGCTAATTCTGTACTCTGGGACTTTTAAATTCATTTTAAATTCATTTTGCTGCTAAAATATCAGGACTTTTTCATGCACAGAAAGAGTACTAGAATGAGGGCTAAAAACAGTGGTTAAAGAAATACCACATCACAATAGTCTCACTTTGCAGTTTAGCTTGTAATGAGCTAAATTTACCACGTAGCTGGAGCTGTACTTTTGATTGCCCTCTCCCACTACTGAGCTATAGGGAAAAGCGAAAGCATCCTGGATGCCCCAACTTTTGAGCAGCAAGCAAGTCCGTAGAAAACCAATGAATATCAATGTGATGACAAATCACATCTGTTCTGTGTTATGGCTCTTTTAGAAAAAAAATAACCTCCAATTTTTAGGTGCCTCACTTTTTGGATATCCAAAATGGGCATGATTTTCAAGGGAGCTGAATCATCCATTGCCTCCAGCACCTCTAAAAATCAAGAACTGATGCACTCTCAAATCAGTAACCACTCCTGAAAAGTTTTGGCCTTAACCTCTCTCTCTGTGTCTGACTTCCTAGTAACACTGTCTGGTAAGTGAGGTAATGCCATAACCACAAGGGCGTATGAAGATTTAACTCATTGTGGGAGATCTTCAGAGGGTAAGCACTATTGCAATGCACAAGTTCCAGATTTAAAGTTCAATATCTCAACACTTTCAGGCTAGCAGTGCAAGCTTCATATCATCAGAAAGGACAGATTTCTAGCTATAAAATGTGTATGCCAACCACTCTAGAAGTTCCCAAGCTATCCAGTTTTAAAGGCATGATATTTTTGTGTATAGAAAAGCTATTTTAGATACTTTTTAGACTATTTAATATTTTTCTTCCGAGGTTTGTTCATTTCCAGGATGAAGGATTTAAGATAGAATACAAGGAATAAGCAAAGCTCAAACCTAGATAACGATACTTGCATATTCCATTAATAACACATGTAGGATCACTGCACTTTTGCTGCAGGGCAGAGCCTGGAAAGTTCACGTCTTTGCCACTTGTAAGCAATATTGCAATCCAAAACTCATGCTGATTAAACATTATACCTCATGATACTAGCAGACGTCCATTCATTCGTTCTCTCTCTCTCTTTCTGCCTCCCCTTTTTATATTCTGGCATGAATATAGCCATGCCATAGTTAAGCTTAAAATTAGCTACATACTATAAACCCAATTTTTAATCTCCACCCCTAATTTTCCACTAAGGAAAGCAATTCTTGGCATTTCACATGCCACATCGCAGCCAAAGGCAGACGCTTTTCTGAAAAAATTGGAAAACCAGAGTAGGGCTTTTAAACTTTTGGCATTTAAACTTTGTCAATGGACTTTCTAAAAAATTTGCTAACTGCTTTTGGCCCCCCCATATCTCCAAAATGGCCTGACATGCTAACATCACATTTTTGTTGTGGACCTTGCTGAGGGCAAGTGTCTTATTGTTTTCTTTTCTGAGGGTGAGGCTGCTGGGAGAAATCACAAAGATATATCCTGTTACGATGGAAGGTGCTAATGCCTGCCAGAGTGGGAGTCTTGAATCCAAAGCTCCCCACAGATTTAATTAAAGTCAACAGGAGTGCCACACACACTTTCAAGCTAAAAACAGCATTGGGCTGTTAGCCTACTGCCCATAGGCGTGCGCAGCACATTTCATTAGGGTGTGCACCCAGGGAATTTTATTTTTAATTTTTTAACATTTTTTTTTAAAGGCGAACTTTTATCTAACTTAACTAAACTTAGTTTTGTTTCAATTAACAACTAAACTTTACTTAAAAAATACAAACTTGGGCCTTTTACTCTCCGCCACGAAATCTCCTGACAAAGCGAAATTCGGCAGCAGATTAGGAGAGTGGGACTCGTGGCGGGGAGTAACAGGCCTTTGACGCTACGCCATGAGATCTCACATTCCTGCACGCTGACACGGAATTTGACTCTCATAGAATTTTACTCTTCGCCGCGAGTCCTACTCTTCGGCGGCAGCGCACGGTGCCGCAAGGTCTCGCAACGGCGTGCGCTGCAGCCATGGGCCGGACCAAGAAGGTTTGACACCTCTGCGTTAGGGTGTGCCTGGGAACACCCAGCACACCCCGTACGCACGCCTATGCTACTGCCCAAGGCACTAGTCCTCATGACAAGTCAGAGCTATTCCTCCTAGACTGAGGGGTTTCCCTGGCTGCACACACAGGGGGTAGGATATCGGTTGCCAACTTTGTGTGCTGGAGGCAGATAAAGCTAAGAGAAGTGGTAATAAGTGTTATCTTGAGAGGAAGCAGAAAGACAGTTTCTTGAGGCACAGAGCACACTGGGAGTGGCCCGAATGGGGAAGTCTGAACAAAGCAACTGACCGCTGTTTGTTTCTACAGTGTCAGGGAAACAGGGCTTTATGTACTTTTTAAAAAAATGCAAGATTACACCAAGAACATAGCTGACTTTTGTCACCCATTTCTTATCCTAACCGCTTGGGCCAAAGGTCAACACTAACATAAGTGCTTGTTATAGGGGGTAAAGAACGCACAGAATGATAAAAGAAAGGAAAGCTGTCAGGTTTGCTGTGAGGGTTGCTGTCTGGCTGCAGTGCACGATGTACCACACACCTTAGAGCTGAGAGCTCTGTTCCCTTGTAGTGCAGCTGCCATGGTCATGGCAATTGTACGGGTGAACTCAGAAAGAGCTGACTGGTCTAATAAGCACACCCTGCCTTAGCCTGTTTGGGTGGAGTATGAGGGTTTTGCTCCCTTGCCCTCAGACTCTTGCTCCCGCTAAACAATTTCTGTCCACAATTATCTCCCTGCTATGCCCAGGCCAACCCCAGGGATTTGGGGAGAATTAATGAGGTGATTCTTTGGTACACATAGCAAACTGAACTGCCTCTTTTTACGTATGCATGTGTTTGGGAGCAGCAAGGTGGATCTTGTACATCTCTGTGACCTGGATTTTTCAGAAGTGGCTACTGATTTGAGTGCTCAGCTGATTTTCAGAAAATTCTGAGTACCCGGCCTCTGAAAATCAGGCCCCTTTAAGGTATTTGAAGTTGTACACCAGAAATAAAGTCACTTTTGGAAGTCATTACCTTTTTTGCCTTACAAGGCTGCACGGTTTAACCATCAACCAAAAAGTACACCTCAACTATACAGAAGTTAAAAAATGCTTTTGCTTCCATTAAAAAAAAAAGGAGGAGGGTTACCTCAAGAACAGAATTTTCGGACAGTGATGGTTTCTTTCTTCCTATTAAAATATTTTGTTAATTAATATCACACTAGCAGGCAACTTCTCTGGGGAAGCATTGTTGCATGTCTGCTAGAAATAACGGTTCTAAATTAATTTATAGTGGGCTAATTTTAGTTTGTTAGTTAATTATGGTTACTAAAATTTTTGTTTGTGCAAGTCTTTCCTATATTTGACATTGACTGTTAATATTTTTGCAGGTTTCTTTGGCTGTTTTTCTGTTTTTATCTTTAAATGCCATTCCCTTGCCAAAATCATAGTGCATACTAAGACCCTTACCACCTTCATTCTGCAACTTGGCTGCCTCACAATCCTCCTCCTGCTTTGAAGTCTGGCAGATGACATGTAGTCCCATGAAGAAAACTGTTTGCACCCTGTCATACCAATTCTTACTCTTCCTGAAGCCATTGACCAGTTTGCTTCCTCTCTATTATCAACAATGCACACAGGACAGCAAAATGGATTTTATTGCTTCAAAATGTTTGGTCTGGGATTTGTTGTTTTTTTAAAGATCAAGAGGTGATTTGATCATGGTATATTCATCTTCACAGGGAGAAAATAGCAAGTGCTAAAATGCTCTTTAACCTTGTGAAGAAAGGCAAAACACGAAACCATGCCTGGAAGACAAATGCAAATTGGCAGCAAGACACAAACAATAACCATTGGAACAAACTACCAAGGCAAGTGGTGGATTCTCTATCTCTTGATGTCTTCAGATAAAGACTGAGTGTCTTTTTGGAAGATATGCATTAGCTTAACACAAGTTACTGGGTTCAATATAGTGATCCTATGAGCTCATCAACAAGACTCCTGCCTTGCCCGTACAAAAATTCCTCTTACAGACCCATGTCTCTTATGGTGCCTACAGTGAATCAAGCTGACATTTACTGTTGATATTTACATTGTCTGTTGTTAGTCCTGTTCCCTTTCTCTTAACTTCTGTCTACTTCTTTGTCCTTAGCTTGGGACAGTGATTGTCCTTCTGGGTTTGGAGAACACCTAGTACACAGTGGGTGCTGCTTCAAATAAATTAATAATAATGTTAGCAGTGTTTAGTATACAGGAAAAGGGATACTGGGGCTCAAAAGTGACAGAACATGACCTTCACACCGTGGAAATGGGCTATAAAGTTTTGGAGATTGCCTGAGGCAAAAGTTCAATTTATCAGTAGTTCCCTGTCATAACATTAAGAAACACAGGAAAAAAAAGGAAGCCAGTAGTTCCTGTTAAGTGGTTAGTGACTTCTACAGTTAACTTCATTTAAATTACAGTCTGAGCACTGGCTGCAAAATACTCTCACACGCTCCCCTCATCAGCGTTCTTTTGTCTAAGGCCTTTAATGATGTTATGCATCTCTTTATTTTTGCTTTTCTTTTTCAATGCAACTCTGAGCATAAAAATCTGCTCCTTCAATGTGAGGTCTTTTGGAGAAGCAAAAATAGCCAGACCTGAAGTCCTAGATGTCATTGTAAAGGTAGGTTCACTTGGATTAAACAAACATTGAACTCTCTTTGGACTTTTTAGCTAAATCATCCTGCATCTTATTTTATTTTTACACACAAAAATGTCAAGTTAATGAATGATTGAGTATTAGAAACCATTTCGTACTGCTAAGGGTAAAAATTAATCTGTAGACCAAAGCCGCATGTTCAGCAAGTGTTATTTGTAGGGTAATGTACCAATAGAAACCACAGATGCACTTTTCTTCATAAAGTTAGAGTTAGGAGATGCTGACAGTCTTTGATGCATAAGAAAAACGTATTTCCCTTTGAATCTATAGAACTTTATTTTACTTTGGTGTGTTATTTACCTTATTTATTTAATTGTTATTCTGAAAGGATCTTGGCTCACTAAGAAATCATCATCATGAGACATTCCCCTTAGTTGGACAATATAGATTCATAGATTCTAAAGCCAGAAGGGACGGTTATGATAGTTTACGCTGACCTCCTGTATAACACAGGCCATAGAACTTCCCTAAACTAATTTCTAGAGCATATGTTCTAGAAAAACAGCCAGTCTTGATTACAAGATTGCCAGTGATAGAGAATTCATCACAACCCTTGGTAAATTGTTCCTGTTTAATTACTCACATTTAAACATATATGCCTGATTTCCAGTCTGAATTTGTCTAGCTTCAACTTCCAGCCATTGGACTGTGTTATACCTTTCTTTGCTCGATTGAAAAGCCAATTAGTAAATATTTGTTCCCCAAGTAGAGACATCTAGATGTTAATCAAGTCACCCCTTAACCTTCTCTTTGTTACAATAAATAGATTGAGCTCTTTGAGTTTATCACTATAAGGCACGTTTTCTAATCCTTTAATCATATACACTGTGTTGTTTAAATTGTTTCATAAGCAGGCACTCTTAGAGCAGCGATTTAAAATTCAAAAGCTTGACTTTTCTAATGTACTGCAAGAAAAATGCATCACCTTTTCAATGTGTTTCAGAATTAGGCCACTTAATGTTTTTAGAAGAGCACAGGTTAATTTGAAACCATTAATACTGAAACCTTCAGAAAATTATAGATTGTAACTTCAAAGCCTTGTTAAAAGATGTCATAATGATTGAATGTGTAGTTCTAGCAGCATGAATGTATTCCTAGGAATGAATTCCTAGCACTTAAAGATGTAATTAAAGAAAGTGTGTAATATGTCAGTGTGTATCCGGGACCAACACAGCTACAACAGAAGATAGTCCAATAAAAGAGATTACCTCACGCACCTTGTCTTTCTAACCTGTTTTAGGTGATTAGTTCTTCTGTTCTAACTGAAACACTTCTTCTCCTATTCTCAGATACTATATTGGATTGATTTTACCTGCTAAAGAGTTACAGTAAGAATTGTTTAGAATTATGACTAGAGGCTCTGCTTGTGCAAGTATTCCTTTCTCATAAAAATAGTCCCATGGGGAATACTTATGTGAGTAAAGGTTTACAGGATTGGGCCCTTCATTTACAGTCTTTTCTCCTGGAACTAAGCTAGAGAAGTTCCTCCTTCCATTAAAAAAATTATATCTGTATTTCCCCATTTGTCCCTTCCACACTGTCACAAACAACTAAAGCAGAAAGGATATACACTAAATGTACTTCCTTTGTAGCAGTGCTTAGTCTTCTGAAATTGGATCATTTCTAAGTATCCTGCCAAAAGAATGCTTTTTATCTCATTTGAGTTTCCTATTTAGGATAACAAATGTCCTTTCACAAATAAAAAATACGAATATAAAATAGCCACTGAACATCTTGGCTGGATCCTGGTCTCTGGTACTCCTGCAGCACAAAGCAGCCTTTAATGCTGCTTTAACTAGGCAGCTGGGGATTTTTCCAGTGTAGGGGAATTCCCAAGTGTCAGAGAGTCAGTTCCATGCTACCCTTTTCCAGCTGTAGGGAACATGCTGGGATGGAGCAGGATGTGGGCACATACTCCAGTGATCCTGTCTCTGTCAGTGTCATGGGTCCTTAAGGGCCATAGGTTAA
This sequence comes from Mesoclemmys tuberculata, assembly GCA_007922155.1. Taxonomy (NCBI): domain Eukaryota; kingdom Metazoa; phylum Chordata; order Testudines; family Chelidae; genus Mesoclemmys; species Mesoclemmys tuberculata. The sequence goes on along the minus strand of ML677084.1, from coordinate 22,025,790 downwards.
AGCTGCCCTGTACCTGTTCTAATTGGTTTGGGTCCTTATGTGTAAGCCACTTTGTAAAAAAAATAAAGAAATTTAAATGAGCTATTCCAGTCCCCTGGGTGCACAGTTGTGCCCAGTTGTTCACAGATGTATGTGACATGGTTCTTAGGTTCACCTTTTGCTCTACAATATTGACATTTCAATCTTTCTGATAGTCACATGGAAGGAAAGAACAATTCTAGAGATGCCAAGTCATTAGAAAAGCTCTGTGTTATATTCATGTCTCCTGCTGTAACTGTATCTCCCCAACATACTGATATTATTATATATTAGCTGGTTTTTAAATTATCCCAGTTCATCATCTGTGTTACAGTAGCAACCATATTGTCCTCTCTCCAAACATAGAGGAGTTACAGTACCTGTCCAACAAAGCTGACCTTCCAAGAGTCTAATCGTACAAACACTCAGTTACTCAGAGAGATTACTCAGGGAACCAGTGCAATTCTCACTGAAGTCAGTGGAAAGACTCCTGTTGGTTTCAATGGAAATTGGGTCAGGCACCAAGTGAGTAAAGTTACTTGTGTACATAAGTGCTTGGAGGATTGGGCCCAAAGAGGAGACAAGCTATGAGCAAAGGACGAGGAAGAAAGACAAAACATAACAGAGGTTGAGGAACAGAACCACCAGCCGGGAATGATGAGCAATGCTGTCACCAGTAGCAGAGTTTGTCCATTTCCTCTGGGATTGTTTTCATTGGTTCATGAGCAAAGGATTTCTAACACAAACAAGCCATTCAAAGCAGTGGGTTCCAAACTGCCAGCCACTTTGCCAGCTTCCTAGCCAGCTGGGAAGAAAGGACACACCATTCACCAAGGTAGCTGCCACCACAGCCAGTTCCCATCTACCTTCTAAACCTATGCCCAATCGCCCATGTGACAGGCAGAGCACTGGACTACCTCTCACGCACTAGGGCTTGTGGAGGACATTTCTCATCACAATAGTCAGCTATGCACAATAATCAACAATCAATTTTTTTTGGTTCTTTTTTAAAACGTTCTAACCCTTGAAAATACACTGAACACAAACAGGCTTTAAAGCCTTCGCTCTTTTCTCCTGCAGGTTACTTCTCACTGTGATATCATGCTATTGATGGAGATAAAGGATAACAACAACAAGATATGCCCCCTTTTAATGGACAAACTCAATGGGTAAGGCAAACTACAAATGTGCATTCAATAACACAAAGCAAGCAGAAAGGCACAAAAGCCGGCAGGAAAACACAGGAATTGCATACTGGACCATGGTCCATCTAGTCCAGTCTCCTGTCTTCAAATTAAGGTTCAAGAAACCCTGCAGTGGCCAAATAGGGGGTAATCTGGCCCCCACGGGTCTAAACTAATTCCTAATAGTTAGAGTTTGGTTCAAACCCTGAAACATGCGATTCATCTCCCTCAACATATGCTTTTTGTTGACATAGACTATAATAAAACTGGATATTCCTGTTATCCATATAAATATTCAAGCTTTCTTTTACTTTTGCTAAATTCTGGGCCTCAACAACATGCTGTGACAATGAGTTCCACAGTCTAATTGCAGAATGTGAGACAAAATATTTCCTTTAATTTGTTTTGAATTTTTCCACCTTTCAATTTAATTGAAGGTCCCTCCCTTTTCTTGCATTGTGAGACAGCAAGAACAGACACCCTGATCTACCATCTCTAAAGCATGCATTATTTTATATATTTTTGTTGTATGTCCTCTTTATTTGTCTCCTTCCAAATGTAAACCATCCCAGTCATTTCAGTCTATCTTAATATAGTTTCACAAAGACCCTCATCATTCTCATCACCCTTTGATGAAGCCCTCTAGTTCAGCAATGTTCTTTTGGAAATGGGCTGACCAGTACTGCACACTACTCTGAAATGGGGAGGAGAGGACAGACACAAAGGTCCAGTCTTGTGATTTGCAGCGCAACAGAGCACTCCCTGGAAGGACCAGGCCTTTAGACTGAAAGATCTCAAATTGAACTTCATGCATAAAAAATACAGTAGAAGAGAACTAGGCTCTCTGATTGACTGGCTTACTGAAGAAAATTAGCAACAAAGTCATTTACAGACTAATTTAGAAAAAAAATGGCTATGATTAGGGTGGGGTTCAGTAGGTCTAAAACTAATGCATCCTAGGAAATAAGATGAAGCCAAAATAAAAAAGAATGGGCTGACAGCATACAAAGAAAAAGGAATTGACTTGTAGACAAACACAGAAATTCTGTTTGCTGGATAAAGCTAATACTGAGAAGAAAACTATATCCCGGTAACTTTCTGTTTTAGAAAATGTAATACCTATATGGAGGGAAGTGAGGCATAGGAAATGAATAGAAAATACAGTATAATGCTTAAAGCCTGAGGTTAAAAAGAGCAGCATGAGAGGGGTCCAAAAAAACCAACAGGTGAATAATAATATAACATAATAACAAAGACAATTTTAGGTGACTTATCTCTGTAACCCAGTACAAGAAGTTAGTATTTCAGATACTCTTACATGTGTTTACTAATAAAAGATTAAATAGAAACCCAAACCCTTATAGAGACAGAAATCCACTTAAAATATTCTCTTTCTAGTCAGTCCTCAGGGCCACAAGAAGAATATGACTACGTGATCAGTACAAGGTTAGGAAGAAAGTCCTACAAGGAACAATATGCTTTTATCTATAGGTAAGTGAATTCCATACGTTATGTTTCTATTTCCATTGACAAACTATTACATAGTAAAAAGATTACAAGCTAATGCAGAATGTGGCTGCCTGCTGGCTTAGCAGTGTCAGCGCCAGAAAACCTACCACATTAGTTCTCACACAACTACACTAAATTCTTACTTCCAACTACAAGTCAAGAAGCTGACTTTGATACAGAAAGTACTATATGGGCAGGGTTCTGGCTGTCTGAGATATCATGTGTGAAACCCTGGCCGCACTAAAATAAGTGACAAAACTATAAACTTCAATGGGGCTAGGATTTCATCCCATGATTCTCCCGATATACCATCATGGCAACGGTGATCCATCTGCCAACATCTTTAGGCAAAAAGAATGGTAGATTTTTAATGTGCATAAACTGAGTTGGGCCTTGCCTAACTCGTAGATTTGCCCTAGTTACAGCCATCAGTGTAACTGTACCAGTTCACCTCCAACATAGACAAGCAAATCTCAATCTCTGGAAGTGAAGGAAGTGGGGTGATAACTCCGATCTAGAAATTGCAGTTGCTGTTGAAATGTACTCTTATTTTACTGACATACTGAACAGACATTTTCTTAAGTCTTCACAACTGCAGTGTAATGTAGCTTCTACTACCAGCTAAGAAATTACGACGTGAACTAATATGTCCAAACTAGTAGTAAATATGATATCTAGTATTTATTTCTGGGTTAAATTATTTTGCAGGCCAAACGTGGTATCAGTGAAGCAAACCTATCAGTATCCAGATATTCAGCCTGGAGATGTTGATGCCTTTTCTAGAGAACCCTTTGTTGTCCGGTTCCGCTCTCCAAAAACTGGTGATAAGTTGCCGAGATCTTATTATCCTTTCTCTTAAAGATTTCATAGAATGACAAAACAATGAATGAAGCTGAGTTTCAGAGCATATGGGGTACCACGGGGTTTGGATAGTTGCTGTAGGATTGTAAGGAGGTAGCTAGGCTTATCCTCATATGAAGCTTGGATGTTGGTATTTAGAACTTACTTTAATGAGAAGATTGTTGGCAAGTTTGCAGACTTGGAAGGAAACTTCCCCCCACTACACTGGGCCATGTCATCTCCCCAAAAATGAAGTAGTCAAAAGGGGCAGAAATCCCACTCTGAAGACCCTATTATCTCTTAGTAGTATAGAGTTCACACTGCAAGGCATGAGTCCACAAGCTTTGGAGCACCCTCATGTCTCACTGACATCAACAGAGGCTCAAGGTATCGGAGGATCAGACAAACTCCACCAACCATCAGAGGCAGAGAAGAAAAAGGTCATCAGTGACTGACTTCCTCAGAAACACAAACTGGACCTCAGTCCCCCATCTATTTAGGTTTCTGTTGATATGATGTAAATGTGATTTGTGCTTCTGATACAACATTCAAAGTTCGTATTGTTACTGATTGTTTGTATGGCTCTCATTTTCTTATGGGTCCAGTAACACAAAGTACATTGAGATCATATTCTAACGAGCAAAATAGATAGAGGTGGGGGAACGAAGTACGATCATTCTGTTAAAATTTGGCTAATATCAGAAATAATAACTTGGAGAAGAATACTGCAACCCTACAGTGCATTCTTTTCAACTGAAGAAAAACATACGAAAATGAGTTTTCCATTACACAAAACTCTGAAAGAGGCAATAAATGTCCGGTTAGTGATCAATGTAATTTTGAATGAAAATCTAGCCGGTGGACTATTGAGGTTCAGTTACAGAAGGTGCTGAGCACATGTCCTGATCCAGCAGCACATTTAAGCAAATGCTTAATTTTATGTATGTGAGAGACAATGGGATTATTTGCATGCCTCAGAGTTCTGTTGGGTCAGGGCCCAAGAGCTCAGTACCTTGCAGGAACCCGAATTAATAGTTCGCCTGCTAGGACTCCTATCACCATGGTCACTAACCCTGCACATAGTGCACATTTAAGAGATTTTCGCATAATGGAAAAAACCATTGCTGTCCATTTTTGTTTCAGTTGAAAAGGTCAGAACAATAAGTTTGATAGACACAAGATACTAATGTGCTTAAGATAAGATGCTTAATGATAGTCTGAGGATTAATGATACAAGCTAACTACGTTCCTCAATATAAAAAGTTGTATGGATAAAATATTTTTGTTAAAGAACATACATTTTCATTTCAAACAGTTTTTCCGTATTTTGATGATTAATTTTATAAAGGTTAAAAATCATTTAATCTTTTTCCTGTGAATTTGCTTTGTTTTAAAGTTGTTAAAGAATTCGTGATAATCCCTCAGCACACCACACCTGAAACAGCTGTGCAGGAAATTGACGAGCTCTATGATGTATATTTAGACATCAAACAGCGCTGGAAATGTGAGGTTAGTCAGCAGTAAACTCACATATTTATACTGCTAAACATAGATTTGAGACAGAAAGGACCTAGTGACATTGAGTCAACATTGTGAGGCTAGTGATTTCAAAACTGTTGATGCAGTTAAGAAGCTCTTTGACACATTTTCTTGGAGTCCTACATCTTCTAATGAGTAAATCTGAGGTCTCTGTAGAAAGTGTGCTTTTTAAAAGTGTCGTATTCCTCACCCTTGGGCTCTGCTCTTGAGAATGCACAACTGCAATCTGGCTAACCAGGCCAGCCTTACCACAGGTATGTAAGCAGATGGAGTTTCAAAAGTGACAATTACCTTAAAATGGTGTTTCCACACCAGGAGTTTATTGACCAATATCTTACTTCAGAGATACAGAATGTCCTCCAGGAAAAGCAAACATATCAATATCTGCTCTATTTCCATTTTTATATCTCACTCACCACCATGGTACTGACATAGTAGAGAGTGATTTCATGGTATAGTCAGAGATCCTGATTCCGATCTCTTCCTACACTGCTGTAAATCAGGAATGACTCCACTGAAGTCCACAGAGCTACACCACCGTAAAACCAATGAACGTGAGCTCATAATCAGGTCCACTGTACTTGACACAAAAGTTTAGCTCATTGCCCAGTCTACTATAATGTCCTGTCCAATATCTGGATGTTTCAGAGAAAGAAACAAATGCATAACATACCTAGCTAATAGTCTGATACTATACATTGGGGTGGGAAATTCCTTCCTGAACCCTGGAGACAACAAGCTGAAGTCCTCATTAGTTGACCTTTTATATATATAGCCACAAATGTTACTAATGGGTATAAAAACATTGGATCCTATTTTTAATATCCATCCTCATTACCTGATTACCTCCTGTGGCAGTGAATACTACAGCATGAATAGAGTATGCTGTAGGATGGTGGTATTTGCTCTAAATTCACTGCCTTTACATTGATTGCTCCCTTGTTCTTCTATTATAAGACAGGGTAAAAGAGAGAGAACAGAGCACTTTCTATTAGAACCTTCATCATTCAGAACATTAACTAAGTCCCCTCTAATACTTTCATTACCAAAAGTAGCTTTGACAATATCTCATACCTTTAAAGGTCATTGTTGTTGCACCGCTCTAGACCTCTTTAATTTCTACTATAGTTTCTTCATATGGGAGAACACGAGATTTTAGTACAGATTATAGTTTCTGTAAAATTTTGGTCCTCTTTAAAAAACACATCCAAGCACCCCATCAGCTTGTTTTTAAATAGATACTGCACATTGGGCAAGCATCTTTAATGAGCTCTGTGCCCCAGCTCTCATGTCCCTCCCTAGACTACCCCCTGCCCACTCACCTGCCTGAGAATCCTGAAAGTTTAGAGCCCATCGAGAGTATACAAGAAGTCTGGACTGAGTCTCCTTCCATCCCCCATAATGTACATTATTGTATCTTGCATTGTAACCATATCTTACAGTCAAATGAAACCCAGTTGCTATAAGTGGCTCCCTAAGTTTTAAGTACAAGTTCTGCATCTGCAATGCCACCACACACACACACACACACCCAGGCCCTGAACCTACAAACAAACACTTGCATGTGTGCTTATCTTACTTTTGTAAGATACGCACACGCATAAACATTTGCAGGACAGAGGCCACTTTTCCTTATTGCTCTTTGAAATGTCCCTTTTGGGGACACAATTTAAGTGGCATATCAAGAACTGAGCTCACCATGTATACAACGTCAAAGATGTGGGTTCTTAAATATTATTTGAGGCCAATTAAACAATACATAGTTTAGCTCCAACACCAAATCTAAAAGAAAATAAGCATTCTGAAAACCTTTCCCTGCTTCCTGTTCTACTTTCATTTCCAGTCCTTTGCTCATCACATTACTTACAAGTGTTCTGTTCTCACGGATGGAACATCTGCAAAGAAAACTCCCAGAATAAATATTACAGTTGCTGTTCAGCAAGAGAAATATTATATGTATAGTTAAATCCCTGTATACCTTTGTACAGCGAAATATGATATCTGCAAATAGGATGGTGGATTTTTTTTTCTTTTAAATTAGATGCTGGCATTGCAAAATATCCCATTCCTCTCTCTTTTTCACTTTCTCACACACACACACACACACACACACACACACACACTCCCCAGTAATAACAAGCAGTTATTTAAAGGTTCAAATCTACTTAGATGTCAGGCCAGATCCCACCTACAGATCTGAACCTCATGTATACCCATGCAAATATTAGTTTGGAGCAGAGTTTGCAATTTCAGTCTTTCCATAATGGATCAGATCTGAGCAAGAGGTTTGGGGTTTGGCTCCGTTGTCATCAGGCATTACTGTAATTTATTATTATTAACGACGACGACAACAATAGTAAATCAATGTTCATACTACTACTAGGCCAAATACATCCTTTATGTAATCTGTGGACGTAACTGATTAGAACAATTATAGCGGGGATGAATAGGGTCTAATGACTGCAGTGGGAGAAGGATCAGACCCTCTATATTAATTTTACCTACATCAGTGATACTCAAAGTGTGGCACTTGAGCTGTAAGTGGCTCTTTAATGTGCCTCCCGCAGCTCTTTGCAGGACAGGATTTTAAACTACCGTGTGATTTAATTAACCAGTCTAAATTCTTAACCAGTCAGGATGCTTTTAGTAGGTTATTAACAAATTGTAGTTGATAAACTAATAATACTTGGTCAGTCATTTTGCTGTGAGAATTATATATAAAAACGAAGTATTTCCCATCACATTGTTTAAATATGGATAGTACTATAGAAAATGAAACAATGAATGCACATTCCTGTGGTTCTTTTGGGTAACAGCAATTGCTATTTGGCTCCTGAACCACTGAGGTCTGAGTATCACTGCTCTACGTATTTTAATCCTCCATCCCTGTTTTTACTGCAATTTTTAAATGGTATCTTGGAGAATTTATTGCAGCTAATTTAACTTGTTTCTTACATCTTGCCTTCCAGAACTTCATCATTATGGGGGACTTCAATGCTGGCTGTAGTTATGTTGCTAAGAAGCACTGGAAGAACATCAGGCTGAGAAGTCACTCAGAGTTTGTGTGGCTAATTGGTGACAAAAATGACACCACAGTTAGGAGCAGCACAAGCTGCCCATATGACAGGTAACAATTCCCTTGAGAAACATTCATTGGGGATCCTCAAAGAAGGAAGCACTATGCCCGGTAATAGATATTTGCAGGGTTTAGATCATATGAGATGGAGGGAGTGCCACAGAGACATCAGTAATGACCGGGGTTGCACTAAAAAAGCACTGGTGTTGGTTATTCCATTATCATGTTGTCACTGTTTTGCTAAATCACTCATCACCACACAACATAGTTACTCGGTCTTCAAACTCAGACAGGTATCTAGGAGTGTTGGACACATCTGAATGACTTTTGGCTTACTTTAGAATCGTGATCCGTGGTGAAAAGCTCATCAATGCCGTTGTCCCAAACTCAGCTGATATCTTTGATTTTCAAAGGGCCTTTGGAATGACTGAAGAGCAGGTATGGCTTCCTTTTTGGCTTTTCAGTACAGGACCACATGGCACTGCTTAAATAATGAATTTGCCAAATAAAAAAATATTCTGATTTTGGATGGTGCATGTTGAATGAATTGCCTTCTAATCCATAAAGGCAATGTTCCACATACATGTAAGCCAAACTAGTAGCTGGTTCCCAATCCCAGAGAGGACTCTCAGCTTCTGTAGTTGTATGGTTGCTGTACCTGCTAAAAGCAAGGTGGGTTGGCATATCACAGTAAAGTAGAAAAGGTCTTTCTGGAATGGTGGGGCAGAGCCCCAGTAAAACGACTTACTGCCTAGTGTCACTGTCTTGAGAAACAGTAACGTTTGGATGGTTAGTAAAGAGACACAATAAAGCAAACAATAAAAATAGCGCATAATGGCCTTATAAAACCAGTCTTAGCTTCCCCTCCAAGTGTTTTAAAGATTTTACATTCACAGGAATCACTTCACCTACCACTGAAATGCAGCCACCCCTAGAGTAGAATTTGGCAGATACCTAATAATGCATAGCAGCACGGCATAACAACACAGGAACAGGACAAGAAGGGAAGAATACTTGTATCTAACTAAAGCTGCGTTTTGTGTTACACGCTGTAAATATATTTTTTAACTTCACAGGCTCTGGAAGTGAGTGATCACTTTCCCGTAGTGTTTGAGCTGAAAAACACCAGGCGTTTCCTCAGCTGGCGAAGATCACTTGTTCCAAAGAAATGAACAACAAGAAAGCTCCACCGTTTGTCATCCTAGGGATGCTGGATCCTCTTGCTATCGTCCTTTGTGTGTACATTTCAATAATCATAAAAAACACTCCTAACATTCACTTTAAAACAACGCACATTTAAAACTTAGCCTAGTTGTACTCTGCCCTGATGCAATATGTAGTAGAAAAATCCAATACTTTGTTTAAACATGAAATAGCAGCTAGGAAGGTGAACGAAGTCTTTAGATTATTATAAACTACCTACAAATAAATCAGCTAAAATTAACATGGCTGAATTCTTGTCATGCTGAACACAAATGTAGTGAGATAATTTAATGTGAAATGCTTTAACACACTCTACTTCTAAGCCAGTTGGACTAAGAAGTTGGTTTATTCATAATTGTTCTAGATTTCTGGCATTCCTGTTTTATGTTTATGTTTACAGGTAAAAACTTTGTGTGTCAAGGGCCCAGAATAGTGCTGCACGCATAGCACCACTTGCAGTATTATCTTATTCTGGTCTTTGGGACAGATCAATTAACTACAGTTGAGCTAGTGTTTACACCAGCTGAGGATCTGCCTCATTATCCCACCATGTTTCAGAGTAGAAGTAAAAAAGGGTAAAATGAATCAAAGCATCCAAAGCAGTGAGCATAGCCTTCATTTCCCTTCCCCCAGCCCACTTCTTTTATTTAGACTGGGAATTTCTATTTGTTCTCCCATCCATACATTGTTGGTCATATATACGGAACTCCAACTAGTGATGGTGCAACTTATTCCTATGAATCAAAGTGATCCTCCACTGTCAAGCTTTTAGGCAAAGGCAATTCTCTCTGGGAAAAGTTGCTTAGCTCCCTGAAAGATGGACTCATTCTGGATATGCTAACAAAACTGTGCCAGGGGGACTGGTGCGGATTTATTAACAGAAATAACAAAAATGACATTGTAGAGACATCAGTGAGACTAGAGTTAAAGTGATATAAACCTGCTCATGATGACACAGGGATATGAACTAGCACAATTTTGCTAAGTCAATACATACTGTTTTACCAGTTGTTCTCTACATTCGTGTGCTAGAGACATAGAATCCATTTTCTCATGCAGAATGACTGTTTTGATTCCAGAAATGACATCTTTTAAAAAAAAAAATCCATTTCCCTTTCCTGCATGAAAGCAGCCAAGAAGTAACAATGTCCTGTTTGTTCTCACTCGACAGACAGCCAATCATTCCTCCTGCCCTAAATAGTCATCCTTCCCCACATACACGCCACAGGTGTAACTGCAACAGAGGAGAGGTCTCCTGGGGACTCTCCCAATAGAGCGAGGTTCTGATTTCAAGGAAAATCTGATTATTTCAACACTCTTAGATTTCTTCTAGGCTTACACAAAAATTAATTGCATTTCCTCCCAGAGCTTTCACAGCAGCAAATACTTCAACATCATAGATTTAAAAACTGCAACGTATATTCAATGCCACAATGATCATTTCCCTCAGGACAAGTCCATAGAGCTTTATTTAGATACCTTCACACTTGACCCTGGTGGGTGAAAGACTTGTGAAAGGCGTCGATTTAACTGGGCCGTTTGGGGAATTAGTCAGGAGGAACATTCGTACTCCCCAAGTCAGTGCTTTCAAGAATTTAGTAGATTTGCAGGATGGCGGAATCGGGAGGAAGGCAAACAAGATATTGTTTTTCAAGGGAAAACTAAGATTGACCTATGTAGAAGCTTATTCCATGGGGAGAATAGATTTGAAGACAAAAGCTAAGAGTACAATAGATCAAGTCGGGGGGGGAGGTAAAAAACTTGCTGCAGGAATCAGTTTTAAGGACTCACGATTCCATAGTCTCCCCTGTTCATACTGTACTAAAAGCAAAACAAAGCCAGATTTAGAATAGATATTTACATTGTAAATGCCACTGGCTATGTAATACCAGTTATGATTGTTTTTATAGAAAGTGAAACATAACATCCAAACCTCAGATGACTTATTGTACATTATCTGTTTTCTTTGTGGCTTTCAAAAAGAAGGTAATGTACACAGAAATAAGTATCACTCAGGAAAAACAAAAATGGCCATATGTAATGATGAATGTACTCACACAAATATTGTTATATTTTACTGAAGTGTCTTGTATGCTTTGTCTTCAGCTGTAATGCTGAAATAATCCTTGATGCAAAATATGGGGGGAAAAGACAACACAAATTGCCATAAATATTCAGGCTTCAAACACAAAGATACCAGACTGAGTTCTTTAGATGCAATTGGCTAGACTAGAGGATCAGAACATCTAGCAATTGTAGAGCAATGTCCATGCTCAAAACAGTGCTCAATAGGATGGTTTGTGGTGGGATGGGATGTAGTTTTTGTGCATAGATGAGGAGATATAGTACTTAGATTCATAATAATCTGCAGGGGTTTGGGTGACAGCACAGTAAGACTTCAAAATGTGAGTCATTTGTAATATTATGAGACCTTTCAATAGGTCTATAGAATGTGACATCAGTTTTCCTGTGTTACACTCTTTAAATTGAACAGAAAATATTACAAATGTATCTGAATATGGTTAATGTTTTGTGTATTATATCACTTTCCTTACCCGGGGAGGATTATCTATTTTTTTCTCACTGAAAAGCAGCTTTTAAACATTTAAAATCTTGCAGCATTCTTGATTTATTCTATAGATGGAATATGCTTCTCTGGGGCTTGATCAGCTTTTTAGCTGCGTGAGGCCTCTTGCACTTTGTTTATGATCAAACAGGATTTTTGCACTAGAAAATGAAGCTTTCATAGTTTCCAAAATGGCTGCCCCAGGGCTCATACCTCAGCAAGCCGGGACCAATATTATGGCTGAGAGAGAAACAAAGAGGCAGTTCTATCTATGTTTTCTAATCTGTGTTTTCACTGCCACAATCCCCACAGAGCAAGAACAAAGCTCAAATAAAATATTAAAAAAATTAAAGCCCCAGTCCTGCAATTTTGACTCAGGAAAAACTCCCATCATCTTCAGTGAGATTATTTCCTAGTGTCTTCAGCGGGACTATTGCCTGAGTTTGGATTGCAAGAATTATATTAACAAAGGAGTGATTCCTGCAGAGCTGCCTCATTCCAGGTGTGAGACTGCAGTTGTACAATCTCCATTCCCATTAAAACTATCTGCTTTCAGACTAGGAAAAGTCCATCCTGAAATTTAAAATGAGCTAGCGTTTTCCAAGTTTTCCCTCCATTCTCCTTCCATGCCCCATCCCTGGCCCAGGAGCATGGTCTGTCCTTATTCTTAACATGGCAATCTCAGATGCTTGCCCCCCACACATCCACTCAACACTTCAGCTTGCTCTGTGTCAGTTACCTTTTGTAAGGGCCCATTCATACGAGAGAGTAAAGGGCCCTCAACTCCTACTGGCTTGAATACAGGGCCATATTGCCCTCTTCTATGGCAATTCCCTGAGGATTGTGGGGGGAGGAAGCTTTGCAAGGATTCCCTTGTGGAATTTTCCCCACATGATCCCATCAGTGAGAGGGGCCTGCTTTTCCCCTGGCAGAATGAACCGCAGACACGTCCCCCATGCAGCGTAGATTCTGAGGTATCCATAGGCTCTATATTAGCTGTTCCAAAGCCACCTCCTGCTCCTTAGATGTTCAGCTCTAGCGAAACCACAGCATCAGGCCCTCCAGTGTCCTCAGCTGCCTCTAGGAGAACCTTCAGAAGGAGAATAGACAGAGAAGCCCCTGAGGAAAAGGTCACCTCAGGATTGGATGTTTTTCTAAAAGACATGCTCAGTCTAGTTCATATAGGCATTATTTGAAGGAAGTCCTATGGCCTGTGTTAGTCAGGAGGTCAGACTAGATAATCACAGTGCAGCCTTCTGGCCTTGGAATTTATGAAGACAACATAGCTCCAGGCTAATCTCTGCAGGGTCATTTGGGGGCAGAGTATAGGTTTTCACAGCCCCAACCACTGTGGCAACTTCTAACCAGCCCCTGGCCTTGCCATTCCAATCCACTACCCCAATCAAAGCCTGGAAGAGATGCTGTTGCAGCAGCACCTGCCTTGACCTCCCCATAGGGTGCGATTAACTCCATATGCAGAGGGTCTCCTTGGTGCCCAGATCAGGAGGCAACAACCTGGACCCCAATTTATAGTTTTGTGTTACATGTAAAGACTCTAACATAGGGAAAACAGAATCCCCATGTGGCTTTATAGCACAAGCTCCTCATGCAGTTGGGCCTTGTACATATCTCCCAAGAATGCACCAACTCAATCATTCAAAATGCAGCCCTGATGGAAGCTTTAAAACTAACAGAGACACATATGGCCAAAACAATAGATTAGAAACAAGGTGGGTGAGGTAAGATTTTACTGGAGCTCTGCGTAAACACGAAAGCTTGTCTCTTTTCACCAACAGAAGTTGGTCTAATAAAAGATTTTAGCTCACCTACCTTCTCTCGAATATCCTGGGACCAACACAGCTACAACGTTGCATAATACGGCATGCCTCCTGCCATACCAACAATTAGGCTATAGCTACACAAGAGAACTGACGGTGGCACAGGTGCATCTGCTCTAGAGAGCTCTCCCATCGACTTCATTAATCTACCCCCCAACAAGCAGCAGTAGCGATGTCAGTGGGAGAAGCTCTTTTGCCAACATAGCGCTGTCCACACCAGTGCTTAGGGTCAGAGTAATTTACATTGCTTAGGCAGTGGCTTATTCGCACCTGAGCGATCTAAGTTAGACCACCAAAAATGGTAGTGTGGACATAGCCTTAGACAAACACAGGAGCTGTCCCGAGTGTTAAAATATAATGGAAAAGAACTCTGCAGGGAGACACTGCTCCAGCCTCTGGGATGAAGCTACTAGTAACCTATTCTCCTCTTCTGGGTATCTCTCCTGGCAAACCTCCTGAGCCCGCCTCACTGGCACATCGGGCCTCACTTTGCTGCAGCTAGTAAGAAAATTTGGGTTCACATTTCTGTTTAGACAGCAAGCAAGGCTGTTTCATACTAGTTGCTAAGTTCTCTGAGTGGGCTGCATTTTATCGTCAGTCTTCTTTTTTTAAATGGAATGTATTTTATACTTACAGGAAACATATTGTCAGGATCATTGTATTATCATTATTTTTCAGACTCCTTTGTAAAGATTTTTATCTGCACCCTTTATATGTGACACCTATGGCTTAATGGACCCAACCAGGTGGGAGTCAAGTGAATTACGTTCCATCTCCAACTCTGCCACTGGCTTGGCACATCACTTTGCGTGATCCCCTTGTCTCTCTCTGCATCTCAGTTTCTCCTTCTGTAACATGAGTAAATGAAGCTCACCGGTCTTGGTTAAACACTTTCACACTTAATGAGGTAAACACTGGGAAAAGTGCTAAAAGTGCAAAGTATTTCATTTTAGATATTGTTGCATGATTGCTAAATGGTCGTAACGTTGAATGCTATTGTTTGTGGATTTGCAGCTATTTGTTTTTATTTTTGTGCAGATTAACTAAAGCATAAGTACAATATTTAAACAATTCAGGGTCTGAATAATTGCTGAAGCTACAACCACTCTGCAACGAAAGAATCGCACAGAAGCAAGCCTTGGAGACCAAGGTCTGATCCAAAGCCTGTTGCTGCTAATGGAGTCTCCGCTGAATTTGAATGGGTTTTGGCTCAGGCCTGCAGTCACTACCAGTTCAGTAAAGAGCAGAACAGTGAGCATAACTAAGGTGCTGTTGTGATATTGCACAGCAGAACCAATAACAATGAGAAAAAATTAGAAGCAGAAAATCACTGATAGTGTCTGCCCTGGTCCAGGTGGCCGTTTAAAAGAGAACAGTTCATCTAAGCATGTCTATATTTCACCCCTTCCCCCTCCTCTATGAAGGTAATTGCAAAGCTGGTTTAGAATGTAACTAACAACAATTAAATCTGAAATTGGTCACATTTATTAGCTTTTCAAAAAGCACATTTATAGAGCAATCAACTCATAATGAGACTCGGCTGCTCAGTGGCACTACAGAACATGGCTCGTTAGCTTGAGCTGGTTCACAGCTCCATAGCTAAGGTGCATGCAAATTGCCTGTCTGTGTTCCCAAATCTACAAAACACTGAAACTTACGCTCAATTTTAAGTACATAAGCAAACCCATCCCTGTTCAACAAAGCATCCAAGCCCATACATTATTAATTTTAAGCCTACAAAGTTAAACACATGCTTTGCTAAACAGGAATGAGATTACTCACATGCTTAAAGATAAGCACATGCATAACTGCTTTGCAGAATCAGGGCTCCAGTGAGTAGGTCTGAAAGGAGGAATAATTGATCATCCTATAGCCACTGATGGACCATATAGCAGATTTCTCCTGTACTATGCTGATACAGAATTGAAATAGTAGAGTACATGCTGATATGCAGAAGTTTATTTGTTTTTCCCCTCATGCCACATTTACTAGTACCTTCTACTGATTAATTCCTTCTCCATTCACCAAGCTAATGAGAACAAAAGAGGACAAAAGAGGAAAGCCCTAGTTATTTCCCTGGCCTTATTCACAAAAAAAAAAGAAGTTTGAAAACCTTCCTTATATTTTTTCCTCTACATAATCTTTATGCAGTAAAGTGTTTTCATTAGCTCTCTGTAAATAAACCATCTGTTCAGGATATGCAAGTTTCTTCCTCAGGCATGTTTGTTTTACACACAACACACATATTTAGATTTGTGTAATATATATTACTCGGTCACCCCCTGGTGGCACTGTTGCAAATGTCTCTTTTGGCACTTCAGTACATTTCTATAACATTTTCAATTATGCAACCTGCCCCAGCACATTAGTGCCCTGGAGTTTCTTTGGCTTGGGCCCACATTTTCTATGCCACAAGGTGGCATAAGCACAGCATGCGAACTGACCACACAAAGGGGAAAAGACATTTTTATTATTAACCTAGTGGCAGGCAACTATGGCACCAGATGCTTCTTTGTATGAACTTCATGCTTGTTAGATACATTTTACCTAGAAGATTATACGCAGGCACGGAGATTCTATACCTCAATGGGTACAGCTGACCCCTTAAGCATCCCTACCCCACAATGACTGTAAATGAATATTAGAACCAAAGGTGACACAGTTTTTTGCTTCTGCCCTATTTTCTTATTGCCCATGGTGTGCTTAACTAGGAAATAAAGCTGTGAACCAAAGATTCTTAAAATGGCAACCCCTTCTGTGTGACATAGGAAACAATCTGCAGCCAAATGTACTAGCAATGATGGTGCATAGCTGCTGAGTGTATTAAGGAAAGAATCGCTTTTAGCATACTACAGTGTTAGTTGAATAAAAATACCAGAGTCATTGCTTAATTCAGCTGATGAACAATGGAAGAAATCCTCCTTTCAATGAAGTAAATTAATTCTGGGTAGAATCTGGGCCCCCCAGACTCCCACTGATTTCATGGGAAGCCTGGATTTCACCTCGGGTTTTTACCACCCGTAATAAAAAACTGAAATAAAATTAGTAATCCAAACCTAACTAGAGAACAGTGTTATATGCACAAACAGTTTGACTTTTAACACTGTCTACTTGAACAACAAATACATTAACCTTAACAGATTATTAAAGGGTTTTGTTTAAAAAAATCCCTATTGACTGAAATAGTCTCAGTGACATGTAAAGATTTTTTTTTCTTTCAATTAAATGGTTTTGAGCACATTTTCCCTACAATGTTGTGGTTCCCAAAATAGTGCATCATACTAGTGCATTACATGGTAAATTCAGCTCAATGCAGAGAGACTCAGGCTTGCTCTATACTTACCTCCGTGATTCGGCGGCAGTCGACGGGAGTTACGCAAAGAACTTGTGTAACTCCTGTTGACTTCTGAGCATGTCTTCTGCGCATCATCTTCACTGCACTGCGCCAACAAGAACTGCATTCCCATTGATGCAGCGCTACACCACTTGCAGGGTGGATTAATAACGTTGACTTCTGGATCGACTGAGTGGTTCTTCACTGACTGCTCAGTTGATCCAGATAAGTCCATCTGACAGCGGCGACTTTGCCACCGTCAGCATAGACGTAGCCTTACTCAAGCTGCCACCATAGGACTAGGAACTCACTTTCTCCTAGACTCTCCATGGGACTGGAGAGCTCAGGAGTGCATCCAGATTGAGCATCAGCCATATTAACTCTTGAAGGGAGTCTGTGGAAGCCTCTTTAAGGGGATTCTGAGGCAGAAGCCAGCTGGTGACTCTCTGGGCGCATGTTTACACTAGAGCTATGCAGGCAGGGTGATGGCACAGAGCCTCAATTCAGATAGACCTGACCTCCTTGTTGATATCTCAAGATTGACTTGTTCTTAGAGCCAAATCCTCTGCTTTCACCAGTGGCAACACTCACCAACAGAAGAAGACAGAGGAAGTTATGGAAGGAGAATTTTGAGGCACCTGACTTCTCCATGGGGTTTTCAGAGAGTTCCAGTCCGACCTTGAGTATTTTGTATTTAGCATGCAAAACTTATGAATGCTGGATGTAATTATGCAACTACATAAGACCTACCAAACCATCCCTATCCCTACCTCCCCTCATCACAGAAAAAAATTCTATGTCTGACCTCTGTTTAAAGAGGTGGGCTTTGATATGGTGTTCTCACTACAGAACACCAATGTCCTAATTAGCACATCTTTCAAGTTATGACTTGTAAAGGGTTAATTAATACAACAACATTTTCATTATTTATTGTGAAGCTATGAGTTTCCTTTCCAGGCACTAGCTTGCTTTTAATTTCCATTATGAAAATAAATCACCATTGAAGGCCTTATACATAAAGCATAACTGTGAATATATAGTGGTCACACATTCAGTTGTAAATGTTTGCAGTTTGCGCTATATTTTATAGGTCAGTCAGGATACAGATTTAGAGAGAGGAATTTAAATATCACCAATGGAGTGGCAAACCTCTATATAATGGTGAAATACTATATAAATATTGGCCTGTGAAACATCCCCTTTTGCCTATTCATACATAGGCCAATTATCTTAACCACAATTTTCAGTGAACCCATAAGCAATATAGATTAGATAGATATTACTGGGATATACTTTGTCAGACAGCCCCTGACTCTACAAACACTTATGCACATGCTGAACTTCAACTCCACTGAAGTCAATGGGATTGCTCACCTATTTCAAGGTCATTACGTGCATGTATTTGCAGAACTAGGGCTTACAAAGGAGCAGCTAAATGATGGCACAGAACTGCCAAACACAAATTCTGACACCTTTTCATAGACAGGTTTCTTTTTAATTAAAAAAAAAAAGAAAAAAAAAAAAAGATACATTAGGTTTTCATTTGTTATGAAAAATATGAAGTTTAAATCTCAGCAAAATTAGAGTGAAATGAACTTTAAATCCTAGTAAAAATGGATTGATTCAGTGACAGTGCTAGCTTATAAAAATTCCATACAGTTCAGTGCATACAATCTGAAAGCACAATTAGCTAAATCGACCAACAATAAAAACCTGACTAAATTCTAAAGTGAAATGTAAAGGTCTGTTCCCAGAGGATCTTTGGGAAGCAAAACACAGTGGATGTCTGGCAAGAAACAGATTCTGGGATGCAACAGCACTATTTTGATAACCTTTTAAAATAAGTGACCTATTGATTAGTAATTGTTATTGTTGACTTACGATGAAAAATTAGTTTGGCAGCTCATTCTACTTCCTCTCTGGCTCTCAAGGAGGTGGCATTGCAATGAATGACAGAAAGAATACTGAGGTGGGTTAATTTTCCCCATTAATACCAGGATGTGCAATGCCAGGAAAGCTTGGAAGATTCGTTCTTTTTCCTTGGAACAGAAAACTTCACAGAACATATTAAAGACTGCTTATTAAAGGTGTTTTCATATCACCGAATTACCATAATGTGAGGGAAATTCCTTTAAAAATAAACTTTTCCTAATATGAATCAGGTAGTTTGACATTTCAAGGCTTTAGTACCAGTGAATTTTTTCCAGTGACATGGACACATTTGGGTTAGAGCTGAATTCTCTATCTCACATGCTGGTTCCCAGGATAACATCTCCACACTATTTCTTGTTGAATATTATTTGCTGTTCTCTTTTCCCCAAGTTATCAAGCTCTCAGCGGTTCTTCAGCTACTTTGGAGTATTATAGTTAGTTTTACACTTCTGATTTCAGCCTCATCTCCTAAGGATTAATATGAGAAGTACATATGTTCTTAAAGAAAGCAGATGCAGAGATAGTCATGCTTTCAAAAGCACATGAAAAATCTAACACTCATCACCCCACATCCCGCTCCAAACCACAAAGAAGGTAGGTAAAGAGTTTTCACCATATCACAGGGAAGGAAGACTATGAGGCAGAGAGGTTACATGACTTGCCCAAAGTCAGAGACACAATCAGTATCAGAGCAAAGAGTAGAACTTGTGTTCCTGGCTCCCCCCATCTGTGCTTATGCCACTAAAGTACAATTGTCTAAAGATAAAATGTTTTAGAACATGCTCAATATCAAGGACTCCACAATATTAGTTTCTCTCATAATTTATAGGCCTGGAAATCAAATCGCAGTCAAATGTGAAGGTTATTTGTTGGGGATATTAGATGCTATATAAAATATTTAAAAGGAACTATCTAGAAATGTATTATCCCTTTCACTGAATGGATTTTATTTCACTTGTTTTCATATTGTTTAGTTCTGCCCAAGTCACCACAGTGGAACTATGATTGTTCAGTTGTCACATTTAAAAATTAAAGAGCCTGTCTACAATATAGACAAGGAAACAAAGTGAAAACTGCAAGGTTTTCTACCCTAATAGAGTAATACAGTTACATTGTCTATGTTGTAGGTGTATTTAGACAGTCCGAAAAGAAGACAAAATTAGGTTCAAATGAATACATTAGAAAGTTAAAAATATATACAGAATAGAGCAGGTTCTGAATTAAAACCCTTAAACTTGTCTTCCACAGAAACAATTAAAAAGGGAAATAATTACAGTTTGCAGCTCTGGCAAAGCCAGCCACTCTAGACAACTGCACACAGTTTTGCATTTCTAATGCATGTAACAAACAGCAACGCTCACGACAGCTTGTCAGGTTTTGATGGATGATGGAAGACTCCATTTCTCATGTAGAAAGTATCCTTTACAATTCCAGACCTGGCATGAATTGGAGCCTTGATTTCTGTAATAACATCTCCTGAAAAATAAGAGCATTTGATTATCTTATGTCTCAGACAGTCTGATAATTACACTATTGTACGCAGTGTTGTTGTAGCCATGTAGGTCACAGGATATTTGAGAGACCAGGTGGGTGAAGTAATATCTTTGTTGGACCAACTTCTGTTGGAGAGAAAGAGAGAAGCTTTCTGGGGAAAGTAGTCCAAATGCACAGATTCTGAATACGTTTCCTAGACCTGAAGAAGAGCTCTGTGTAAGCTCAAAAGCTTCTCTCTCTTGGTCCAATAAAAGAAGTTACCTCACTCCCCTGGTCTCTCTGATAATTACATTGATATTACGAAAGGACTGAGGTAAAGCAGGAACGGTCCTTCATTTGCCCAGCATATTGGGCCCAATCCTGCAAAGCACTGAGTATATAACTCAACTCCAATGAAATCAACACTTCACAGGAGGTTTTTAGCATAGCACCACATCCCTCCCATAGCATAGGTTACATTATGCACTATTTGGATCCCCTGTAAGACTCACAACTTGGTATGTTAATAAGTGAGAGACATTTGACTTTGAATGTCCCAGGCTGTAGTGAGCTTTCATCAGATACTTTTAAAATGTAACATGCAAACTACATGCGTGCATTCCATCAGTGACAGAAAAGACCAGATCGTATTGGGGCCTTTGGCAGATTGCTTTCTGTGTTTGTTGGTTGGGATCCTAGCGGGGAAAGGGTCCACACACATCCTCCCTCCTTTCCTGATAAGTTGATTCCTTTTGGATCCCACTTTCTGCATGGAAGAGCTGATGTTCCATGACACTTTTCAGTACACCACACATTGAACAAACTGCCTTAAAATTAAATCTACAAACCCCAGCTGGTCAGGCACTGGGCTCAAGTGAAGGAGGTGTAAAAAATTATGCCCTGGCAGTATAAATCTGCTTAACTTCACGCACCTGAGTCATCCTGTGGACTTCAGTGGGCTTGCCCATGAGAGTAAAGTTAAGCACATGTGTAAACACTTGCTAGATTGGGGCCATAGAGGTCAGCTGGTAACTAGAGGAAAACAGCATTTTGGTTTAACTCTGTTTGTGTGCCAGATGGATACAAGCAACAGAAGGCTGGGGTAGAGAGAGAAGAAAGGGATTGAAGAACATCAGCCAGTGTTAGATTTCCATCCCAAACAATCATTCTTTAGGCAGCCTTCCACCTTACCTAAGTGCCAGCCATACTCCCAGGATGACAGGACGGGATAATGGAATTTCTCCTCAGGACTCTTCAGCTTTCTCTCCTGCAGGTACAGGTGCCGGCCTTTGCCCTCTCGGGAAATGCCCTGGTACAGCAAATGCTGTGTTTTGGGGGTTGCAGGTCTCATTGCCTCAAGAAGGTGCTCCTGACCCTTATCCTCCTGCTTCCTAAAGCCAGTTCCCTCCTCCTCGATCCTTGGGGGACTAGTTCCCTCCTCCTGCTCCTTGGGAGGGCAGATGGGAGGCAGAACATATTTCCTCCTGGGGCCACTGCAGGGCTCTAGCCTTGGGAATTTGTGCCCATACTTCACCTTCCAGCTGACCCTGCTGAAAGCCTCTTTCTCAATCAGCTCCTTCCAGCAATGCTGGTCCCTTGTGGTCAGCAGACCCCTCATGGCCCCCAGGCCAAGGTGGTGGGCCCCAGGCTGGAGGCTGGCTACTGTGTGTTTGTTTGGCTAGTTCCTGCCCAGTCTGGTGTCCAAGGAGACCTGGCACGCTGGAGCCAGTGGAGCAGGGTCTCAAGTTACAGCTACCTCAGGAAGTGGGAGAAGGGACCCTGATTGTCTTTACTTCATCTCAGTCGTCCATGTCCCCCCTCCCCTCCACCGTTGTAAATTGTAAAAAGGTGTTAATGAGCCCTTGAGTGCCTCTCAGACTGAAAATCCAGACGAACTGCAGGTGGTGACCAGCCAACAGGTGGACCTAGTTACCCTCTCACCAGCTTCTTGGGGCTGTAGCACTTGTAAACTTGGTGAGGGGAGCATTCGGGTTCCCTTCCACTCCCATGCAAACCACCCCACAACAACCTACCCTTTGGAGTGACTGTGGGAAGGGGTGGTTGAACTCTTGTGCAGATATTATTAGCACAGCATTATTAGTCTAGCAGGGGGAGCACAAAGGGTGAGGACAACAGCAGAACTCTCCCAGCCCTAAATAGAGTCAGCACTACACACAGTGTGTGTGTGTGTATTTGCGCAAGGTTGCAAGAGATTTGTGAGAAACTCGAAGTCCATGGTTTTTATTTGTGTTGGGTTTGAACCAAACCAAAAACTCAAAACAAAATAACAGAAACTACCAGTTTCACTGTGTTTGGGATCCGTTCCAAGGAGCGTTTCTGGGTTTCCCCCAACTGCCTGGTGGAATCCGTCCTGGGTGCCAGGTGCATAATGCAAATGAGAACAGGGCAAGTTTTGACTGATTCTTGCTTTATTATAAACTTTTCAAATAGCTGAAGTACCCATCTATAGTGCCAGTTACAACCACCACAGGCATTGATCAAATCCAGATGGAAAACGGATAAAAGAGACATTTATCCCCACTAACTGATACTTTCCTGCCAAACAGATCTCACACACGCATTATATCTTTTATTTTTTTTTAAATGCTTCAAACAAAAGATTACATGTGTGGACAGCAGGCTCCAGTAAAGCTGTCAGTTTAAGAGTCCTTATTACAGGGAGTATAAAAAAGAAAAGGGAGGCTATTTGGAGAAATAAATCCATGCAACTTTTTTCTTTTATCTTAGAGACAGCCACCATACCCATAATGCAGTGGAAAATTTTAGGTCCTGGGAATTTAGCAACACATTAAGTTTCAAATTCCAAATTTCAAGAATTTCACAGAAAACTAGCATTAAAAAGGAGTCAAGTGTCTTAAATAACACTTTCATGAAATGCTGAATTGTCTTTTGAAATTGTTGTGCCTAAGATCACAGCAGAGAATAATACAGCTTTTGTATGCGACACAAAAAAATATACACCCACAACAAACATGGGATGTTTGACATCTAAGAAAACATTTTAGAAAGTTTAGCCATTTAATAAGCTGCCTCCTACAACCAACATGAGACTTTGTTTTCAAATCCATTACACCATATACAGTGAAGCAAAACAAAAAAATGCCTACTTGTTTTGGTCAAGTGGCTCAAGGGGCAGAGGCTGGTGCTGTTGTCAATTTCAAAGATGCTGCAGGTATGGATTACATCATGACAAATTGCCTACTCCCCCTGATACTCCCACCACTGAAACCTTGCTGAGGAGCAGGGGTAGTCCAGCAGCGATTGCAAGAGTGGCATTGTTTTTAAAACGTGCCCTCTGGAATTTTTTTAACCTTTTGTAAAAGGTGTAACTGTAGCAATAGTAAACACTAAAGGCACCCAAATAAAAAGTGGAATGTCTTGTACAGTTATTACTGGACACACCTGGTCTAGTAGGTGAGCTATTCTTTTTTTTAAAACTGGCTTAAACAATGATGCTACGCAGTTCAAACCACATCAGCGACACAGCCCCCAGTGTTAGTTTTCTAATTGCTCCTTCATTTCAATCGCTTAACCATGTGAGACAGCAAGTTTTATCTGTGCAATGATGTTATCACACAAATGAAAATACTGTATCGGTTTCATGAGTCATCATTGTGCAAGTAGCTACACAGCCACTAGTTATTTATTGCTTTTAACGTTAGAAATGATTATGTATTTTTAGGCCCCCATGCCTACAACTCACTGTGTACCGGCACGCAGTCTCCTTGACTTCCGTGGGGCTCTACATGAGAACGGGGGTCACCTCCATGGAGTCAGCTGCGAAATCAGTGAGTTAGTTATGCATGTAGCTGCCATTCATTAGAATATAAACTTTCCTTTTCTCTGGTGGTTTAAATTATGAGGGCACTCGGTTTAGTTTGTACAGCAAATATAACACTATATTAAGTCTATTTGTAAGCCTTCAATGTTGCTATTACCATTGTCCTATAGAGCTCTGGATAGAATGTCAACATTTCAAGTCCTATTTTGAACAGTGTTTCATTTTAATACAATTTTCCTATCTATTCACATTTTAAAGTGGAGTTAATAGCTTATGAGCAAAGTCTCTAGCAGCCAGTAGAAAACAAGACATAAGCAATGCTTGAGTTCTATTACTACTATCCTGTGTGTATATACACGAATGAGAAATTTATTACCTGATAATTTTGTTAGCAGCTTTTTTCCTCATTCATCACTAATGAGTTAAAGCCCCCTCCCACCAATGGAATTGGGAGACAGGCCAATGTGGCTGGTGGCTCCAGGACCAAGCCCTGACTTTCAGCTCAGACCACCAGAAGAGTTCTTGCAAAGCTGTAGAAATTCTCCAGCAAACTATTAGCATTAAGACAACAATTTGTTCTATTCCTTTCCTTAAGACAATTATATGGCTATGCCTTCCTTTAGCAAAAAATTCAGTTTGTATTCTGGCCATTTACCAGATTACCAGAATGGGTTGAAGGAGAAGAGAAGCTGCTAAAAAAAAGTTATCAGGTACAAAATTTCTTGTTCTGCTGCACAGCTCTCCTCCTTCATCTCTAATGAGCAGTTCCCAAACTCTACCACATTGCCCACCAACATAAAATGCCACCACCTGTCGGGGCAAGGGGGCAGGGGGAGCGGCTGCCATGCTGCTTGGAGACGGGGCCCCTGCCGGAGCGGCTCCTGGCCAGCTGCTGTGTCTCTGGGGAAGATGGGGGCAGAACAGCTGTCCCCTGTGCTGCTTGGGGGCAGGGGCTGGTGCTGGAGCCGCTCCTTGTCAGCCCCCCAGCAGCAGGTAGACACATACCATTGTGAGGTGTACCCCAGTTGGGAACCACTATTCTAATGGGAAGTCGTGAGCAGTGAATGGCAGAAGTGGGGAAAGGAATAAGCAAAGTTTAAATCATTCTAATAAAAACAATAGGTGGCAATGAAGCAGTCATCCCCCCGTGTCCCCCAAGTCAAGAGCTTTGTAAACTAGGGACCTATGCTGCCACCAAACTGGCAGCACCTTCCTGCCAAAAGATGCCTCCATGGAGGAACAGAAATTAACTTCACATCTCTTTGTCAGATGAAATTCATGCATTTTTCCCACCCAGTGCCCCTAAGGACTTCTCCAAATAGTTTCCCAGATGTCTAGTACGTCCACCAGGGCAGGATTAATAGCATGCCTGAAGTTCCTTGTGGCCCTAAGACCTTGGCATTTTAGAATGAGAGTACAACTTCAGAGCACTAGGCCATTCATGCCACATCCTTCCTAAGGGCTGATCAGAATTAGGTCTCCCATTTTGTTCCATTGCCCAAGGAAAGAGGAGCTTACCTTGAAAGAATGCTTGCCTACCCTGCAGGACTGTGGTTCTTCACTGTGCTCTGCTCACTTCTGATGCGCATCCACCCCACACCCACAAGACCAGATTTTTGGAAAGCAGTTTCTTTGAGGGCTGCGCAGGTGCGCTGTGCTCCTGAGAGCAATCACAGCGACGCTGCCAAGCTGAAATAGGTTACTCTCCAAGGTACAGCCTGAGCACAAAGGTGATCTAGGCCACAGGGACCCTAGGACAAGAGCTGGGAGAGACTGCCTCGTGCGTCTCAGTGAAAGGCAGGCACACACCCAGACACAGATGTGAGCAGGGACAGTCTGCTTTCCCCAAGGCAAAGCCAGAATTAGCTGGCCTGAGGGGGTCCCAGAAGTGTAACAGTTAAGTGTGCAGGCATGGTATTTCCACCCTTCGCTCTGAGTGTTTTATACCTTTGGGAAAGGATTACGTGTTCTGTTCCCTAAGCTGGTTCTGTGTCACTGCAAAAACGGATGCTGTCACAGGCTCCCAAAGGGAAATCTGTATGGGTGCCAAAGCAGACTGGACCTGCATCATTAATACGAGGGTAAGAGTGGTTGGACTGTAGTTCCACCTGAAGTGTGGTACAGAAAACCAGGCCCGTACCAGAAAGCCAGGCGTGAGAGGAACTCCCAGGGTCTAAGATGCAGTTTGCCTGATCCTAGTGATGAACAAAAGGCTGGCTCCTTTTAAGCAGAAGTAGTCAAGAATTTCTGTACTGAGGCCTGGAGGGGGTCCAGACTTCTGGGCCACCCATAGTGAGAACCTCCTCCAGCGGATGAGTATATCGATCTTGGAGATGTCTGTCTGCTCTGATTCAAGATTTTTTGGGAACTGTAGGGAGCAATCAGGCTCCCTGGAGAAACCAGCACAGCTGCAATTGCCCGACTATCGTGATTATTGTACTTGTGCTGCAGGAGCAGCTGGAGTTCAGGGCCCCAGTGGGCTGGGCTGCACGAAGGGGCCACGATGGCCCTAAGGATGTGTTTCCCATCACACCCGAAACTTAATTTGATCAGATCAACGGACGGAGTTTCCTGGTTACCTCCAGTCTGGACACCAAAATGTCTGAGGCCAATGGAGAATCCCGGCTGAGCTACACCTCTCTTCCACAACCCAGGCTGTTAACTGTATGTGTTCCAGGTCCGTGGTTCAAGGGGTCTGGTCTTCTTGGCAGGTGCAAAGTGGTTTCCTTGACTGTCAAACAAGCCCAAAGCCAGTGGAGGATTAGCATAACTTCAGTGCTCCCTTTTCTGTATTATTTACCTGTACTATCCCCAAAGGTAGCAACTTCCTCTGCCCCGGATGTTACTTTCATTGCCAAGGAAAAACTTTAACCTCTGGTTACTTGTTGGTTTCGGAAGGGACAAACACTCAAGCCTCAATCATAAACCAGCTCCTAAAGAGAAAGGAGTCAGAGACTTCTGCTACAAGCACCATAATTGCCCTCTGGTTTCTTGTTCCTTCTGAAGAAGCTGGCACTGACCACTATCCTAGACAGGATACTTGACTAGGTGGACCATTGGTAGTTCGCAGATGGCCATGTCTGGGAGGGGTGCACTCCCCCCCACTAACAAAGCTATGAAAGTGAACTAAAATAGAACTCAGATTTGGACATTTGTCATCAAGTGGGTGCAATGCTTGCCGCCATAGGATGTGTGCAAGGGTCTAGTGAGGTTGGTTTGGGTTTCAGCCTGTTTGTACTCAGCCACTGTCACAGAGAATAGCAAAGGACACCCAATTTTATGTTACAGCAGGTGTGTCGTTCCATGTCTTTGCAGGTGCGTTTTGAGATAAAGCCATTGTTCTGGATCTATACAAAAGCATGGCACGGGTCCAGCATGTCAGGTGCTCAATCCAAAAACAAAAGCCACTCTCTCCAAGCCAAAAGAACTCAACCCTCCCTCCCCTGTTCTAATGAGAACCCTTATATGGAGACCCTATTGTCAGTTATACAGCTCAGTTCAATATAAGTTAACCTCCCAAAAACATTCCCCCCCTTTCCTGGCCATACACACTATTTTACCTCCCCAAGTCAGTAGTATTGCAAGTGGTCATCTGTACTTGAAGCCAACCAGACTCCTTAGGGTTCAGCAGATAACCATAAGCTGAACTCAAGTTAGTCCTCACACAACCACTTCTGTTCCTTCCCTCATTCTTCCAGCCCCTTGAAGTAAGGCACAGGTGAGCATTATAGAAGTTCTTTTGATCTCTTGTTTTCATAGAAGCTGGAAAGGACATGGTTCTCAGCTACAGTGGATGAAAGTTTGCACTTTGACGCAAGCTTCAAAGGGACAGCTAGCTTTTTGGGGGGCAACTTTTCAACAAGCTTTTATTTCAAATTGGAGTGGCCTCAGCTTGTTGGTCCTCACCCTGCCCCCCACTTCAGAAATAAAGTTAGCACTTTGACCCATTTATGTATATATATATATATAGCATAATATTTGTAAAAGTCTACTGGTGGCCATCCTTCAAGATTTATATTGAAACCACTTAAGAGTAGCTTGTGTACAACACCACAACCAGAACTGGTAACGTAGTGGATACAACCATAAGGCTTATCACTGAAGTTTTGATTCCCAATAGGGTGAACTTTGCTCTTAGAGCAACACTTGTAAACCCCAGCATTTGCTTGCAATACATTTAGCAAGTTCAATTTTGTGGCTAAGTCCTTTAGCATAAAAATCCAAGTCACACCAGCCCTTGGGTACTGTATACACAGCTGTAATTGCCTACATTCTATCGCATAACAGAATCAGTGTGTAGATCGTAAAAAAAGTTTGGACAAAGGGCTGTCACAACCCCATCCATTTTGTGGACAACTCAGTTTCAGCCATAGGAGGCGGCAGAAAAGGGTTAAATGGTAGCAGGCAAAGTCAAACTTTTGCCAGAGCACAGCATGCAGCCCTTTGAGCGTGTGAGGTTTTTAGAGCTCTAAAGGCACATTTTCTCAACTCCTGACAGATGCCACTGGTGAGATGTGCCACATTAATGTGAGTGTCAACCTCAACCTGGCTTCATTAGCTTTGTGCTAGATCAGTTGTAGCAAAGACTCCGATAAACGCAATACAGGAGAGCTCATGGCAGCTGCAGCCCACACACTGCTTCAGGTTCACACAGCTGCTAGTGGGTGGGAGTGCTTATTTACAGAAACATTTGTTTCTATGGCAACATATTGCTATATTAAACTCAATGAGAAGGTGTAATAAGCAAAAGTAAACACAGCTTCTGCCTTTCAATCATCACAGAAACTAATAAATGATCCATTGTGATAACCCCAAGTTTCAATGACTGATCACTTAAGTGCTGTTGTATTAGCCACCCAATGTGAAGTACAACAGATTCAGCATGAATCATAGCAGCTAAGATTTCATGCTTCATGTTGGAGGGCGAGGACTGTTCAGTCACCACATACAGTCCTTGGCGGAGACTACTAGCAAGGTACCACAGCAGGACAGCACTCCCAGAGGAACTGGACTGAAGCCTCAAACTGATTTAAAACAAAACCTATTGAACATCCATATGTTCATTACTACATACCTAAATGGACTGTACCTTGTGACCTAAGGTCTCAGTCTCCATATTTGAACCCATCTGCAAGTTTCAGTCCACCTACAGCTTTGTTGGTAAATGCTCATTTATTGATGGGCTCAGGTTTACTACAGCCACACACTATTTCAACTTGGAAGCAACTAATTTAAGTGAAGCAGGTGTGGTTGAGACCATGAACGGAAAGAGTTAGTAATACCAGCAATCGAACAGGAGGGGAGATCGAATATATGCCTTCTTCATTTCTACTGTGTACCCGTCGTCACTATTTGTGAATTTTAAATATTGTATCAACAAGGTAGACAGCCAAGTGATGCTAGTTCACTCAATCAGGTTAACTGTGAAGCATCTTACAGCAGTATGGATGGTTGTGTCTTGATTTATCATGTACTGCCCACTCACCACCAAACCAGTCATTTTAGCAAGACAGGAAAGTTTTAGACATGGCAAGCACTTGCATTATGAGAACGCTAGTCAAGTCTAAAATAGGGTCAAACATGGCTGATTGCTTGAAGTGTTTTGTTGGTGACTAGTTTTAGTGACAGTAGATGTACACCCTAACAATACATGTGGTTGGAAGTTGGCATCACTGTAGCCTGCTGACTATTGTTTTAGATTAACAGAACTGTTTCTTCAAATACGAGAAAGTCTGAGGTGGTTTTTAACATGCACATTTTAATGAAGCAAAATTGTTTTAATAAGTTATAAGATACAATTTTACAATCCTGCATTTTATTCCAGTTTTATTTGTTTTCACGTCCTACTTTACAATGTAGTAAGCATTTCACATTAAGGCACAAAGCACAGTAAAAAAATCTATTACTCAATTTCCCCAATAAACTGTGTTCAAAAGTAGTGCATTGACAAAGTTATTTTTGTAGGAGTTGTATGTGGGAACCTCTTGCTAGGAACAGGAGGTAAGCAACCTACTTCCAACAAATCTTTCCTAATCATACAAAGTTAAAGCTTATCTAGTGAAAGTTTTACTCAAACTACAGCAGTGGTAGAAAACCTCAGTTAGGCTTTTGGAATGTATCATGAGTTAGTTTGAAGTGTTCATTCCTTACTCATAAGAAGGAATGATGGGCCTGTGCATTTTAGAGGCTTTGCAGTATGACAGGGATTTCAGGAGATGAAGGTGCTCTACTGAAGTCCTTGGATTGAAGTTCTCGTAGGATGTGACCAACTAGCTCATGCTTACTATGGTTACCTTGTAAATTCATAGCATGAGTGTTTATTGATAAATTTAGACATGCTACTGTGTGGCACTAGTTTTCAATCACAAAGTCGCTTCGCACAGGGGTAATTCACCTGCTCTGAAAGTGAGTTAACTTTTTGATCTTTCCTTTTATGAGAGGTCTCTGAGCTGTATGGAGTCACACCTGGCTCGGATAAAACAACTTTTAAATCAAGTTATGCCAACTGACTGGAGCTGTGCTTAGAAACAAAGATTTTTGGGGAGATATGACCAAAAAGTCATGATTGATCCTACTCTGGCACTTCGCAGAGCAAGCTTCTATAGCAAGTTTCACTAGAAGCCCAAGCTAATTAAAGCCACTATTACAAGCATTAAGGGAAAAAGCTAACAATATAGTTTTACATGGCATTAAATGCAGAAGCGCTGAAAGACAAAGTTACTTCCTGGTAGCTTAAGATTTGCTATAACAAAATTAAGCACTCTTTTCTGAAGTGTAAACAATTAGCAAAGCATTTTGTAAAATATTCTCATGTTGAGTGGTAGTGCCACTTTAATAGTTTTTCATAATGTTAAGCATTAAAATTGGTCAAGTATACAAAGGCACGTATTTAGTACCAGTTTTACCTCATTTCTTTACAGAAAGAAATTTGAACTGGGGACAGCCCAAGTCATATTCCATAACTAAATGTAAAGTCTCCAGTTAAAAAACAAATCAGTAGTTTAAGATACCCAATTACAGAAGAAACTCCAGTTTTCAATTAATACCTCAAGTCAACATCCACAAGGAAAGTTAGTGTCTTAGTTACCCACTGAGAGTACTAAAGGTACAATTTTAAAAACGATATTAAATAGATTTACAATATTTAGGTAAAAAGTTGGAACACTTCTAAAAACAGTTACAGAATTTACTTTTGCATGTATTGAAATCTGAGCTGCATATATCTAGATATTGTGTTTTGCAACACAACAGCAAAAACAGTATTCTTATAAATCTGAACTGCAGATGCAAAGATGATAGATACTAGAAGAGCTTAAGGAACAGTGACATGGAACGGGCTTCCAGGAATGTGCGCTTCACCCCACTTCACTGCCAGAATATAGTCACCCTTCTCTTTGACGACGTATGTTACATTGTATTGGTGGTTTCCCAAGTGTTTCACAGATACTTCTTCGCATGGCGTTGTGGGTCCATGGACACCAACTAACAGCATATTTGAACCTATGATACAGTAAGAGACTGTTAGCTTTTATAACTATGGCTAGGTAAAAAAAACAGGTGGCTTATGAACAGTCTTCATTGCTGTACTACCACATGGTCCTCCAACCTAAAATGCTTACTGTCTTAGCTTGTGTTTTGGGCCATTGTTGATTTGTTTATGTAGCAATAGTCTGAAGCTTGGCTAAGTCACTTTAGAACCTAGAAGGATTTTGTATTTACATCTTTGGAAGAAGTACCCTCATTAAGCTAACATTTCATTTACATGTATTGTGTCTGACCTGCATACAAGATGTTGCTACCATCACATGCCTGACTTGACATGAGTACCTGGACATGTGGGAGGCCTTATTTTTTGGGAGAGAGGATTAGGGAGGTAGCTGGCTGGAAACAAAACATCTGTACTAGACAAGAATGAATATCCAGGGAACCATTTATAGAGAACCAGACAGACAAAAGTCAGTCATGCATGGACAGGGACTGGTTCCTATAAAGTGACCAAGACAATCCCAAAACACGTGATGTAATGCATAATTGCAACATAACGTGTAAGTATATGAAGGAAGAGTTTTGCTGTGTAACTTTGGACATGTGGGACACACAAGATCCCTCTGATCAACTCAGCAAGCTTTGCTGTATGCCAAATAAAGGAACTTAAAAATTATAAGACTGAGTCAAACTGGTTTTTTGGGGAACCCAAACAGTGGTGCCATGACTCAGATTCCATTTATCTGGAGCAGGTAACGTAGAGCTTATTACGCTTGTAGCTTTACTGTCAAGGATCACAACCCAGCAGTTTAGCAATGGCATTGGAAGGGTTTAAATTTGATTAAGTTAGTACCACTCTGGAGAAGTGGGTTAAATATAAGTGTGGACCTTATGACTCCCCAGAGAATTAGAGGGAGACCGGGTATGGGTGCAAAAGGCACGCCGGAGGGGGAAAAAATGCTTGGCAAGGCACCGTGATGGTCTGTTAAATGCCACTGAAGTTTTGAAGAATAGGAGCCATTGACAGCCATGGAATGAGCAGTATTAGTTATCCCTAAGGCAAAGAAAGCCCAAATCAAAGCTGCAGTTTCACATGGATTTTTGGTGGCTAAAATTTAACACAATGTGCCACTTTGAGGGTGGACTATAAAAGTCATAAAAACTAATTAAATTGTAAAAAAGCAGCTTAAATATGTGATCTGCTTGTAATTTGAAATTTACAAAAGGAAAACGTCAGGAGTATAAAGCCATTTTAGGTAAGAGAGTTCAAAGGAGCTCAGCTACGCCAACCAAGTTTAAAATATTTATTTGATCTGTGTAAACTGTTCGCAACTTAGCAAGGGAATGCAAAATTTAAGAGATACATTCTATGTTTTTAGAGGTATGTGTAAAATAAACTGGATTTTAGAAAATTCCATCCATATCTTTAATTCAAGGTTGCAAAGCTGACAGATGCTCTTGGGCAGCAGCCAACATCTCCTGGCACTCTTAGCTTTGTTAGTTAACCCCTCAGTGTCAATGCTTCTACAAAGTTAGTTTTAATTTTGGTTATAAATGTTAACCATAAATTGGTAAAAGACCAGGAGCAAGGGCAGGCAGAACCAGAATTTACAGCACAAGAAAGAGGGCCAAGTACTGAAAGAATTTGTACCATTTTTACTTTAAGGTACTTCCAAGTTGTTATAACCTGCAAATAAAGCCGTGCTACCTTTTGCCCTATAAAGCAGTCTTTGACACCTATGAAAGTTGGCTCATTAAGTGTTAGGGTTTACAGGGTCTTATACCATGTGTACACATGTAGCACATAAAACTTGCTCTGTAGTTTCCCTCCCCCACTCTTAACATGGCTTCATTTGGGGCTCCATCTGAAGGTGAATAGTGGTGTGTGCTTATCACCCTGAACACTTCACTTACATCTTCTAACTCTGCTCCCTTAGGGGCTTTGATTTATTTTGTGGAGTCCCTGGCTCAAAGTTTAGGCAGGATCGGATATCTACTCAACCAACCATCTATATCAGGCCCCAATGTGCATGGTACCACGCACAACCATGCAGCAGAGTGAAGGTTACAGTGGAAAGAAAATCCCTCCATGTACCCCACGGCATGGATTTCCACACAATTGATTATTCCCCTTCTTGCCATTATGCTAGTTAATGCCTGATGAATCAGTCAATTGCCACTCACATGCAGTTTTGATTAATGGCTAACAATAGGCAGCTCACAGCACAATCCCTTTCCTATACTCTAGAAATGAATTCAGTTAGCTGGAAGTTTACCACCCTGGGATCCAAGAGCTGAAGTTTTTCATCCTGGTCTGCCACTGGACCTTTAAGAAGGCATAAATTAAACAGTTGCAGATATGTATTGCTTGGAGATCAAATTCTTAAATCCATACCTGCTTTGCTGCAGTCTACAGTAAAGCTGCTTTTTTGACCCACAAAAGCCTTTGAGAGTCCTGCACCTCTGGAGGTCACTCGGCTGGCATCAGACGTAGACTTGGGAATGGCGCTGTAGCAGGTTTCTGTTGATGACCTTGTCACTGATTCTACCATGATTGAGCTAGTTTCGTTTGCACTGCCTGGGCTAACTAGTCGCTGACCTAGAAAAGGAAGACGATTTGAAATAGGCAGGTTTCTCAGTGCATTTAAAAGAATTCTGCGAAGTCAGAGGAAAGTTAATATGTCAATAGGCTAGGCCAAGATGTATTTTGATCTTGGGCCTTTTACTGCAGTAGCACCTGCAGGTTCTATCAGGAACAAGGATTCATTGGACACAATAGAAAGATACCACATCTGTGACCTTAAAAAAAAACAGAAAACCTAAACAACTTCTTGTAATTCAGTTGTCTCTTCTGATCACTAACTTTGTGGTGAGCCTGGTTTCTAAGCAGGAAGAAATGCACTCTACCAGGACTGATAGGTATAGAAAAAGTTGTTAGGGAATAGCATTAACATTCTTCCACTCAGTATTAGTCTTTGTACTGCTAAAGCAAAAATCAGGCCTAAGTATTCAGTTTCCATCTAGCACAGTAATATGCACACTGCAGACTTCACACAGCAAGTAATCAGGACTAACTCTTGCATTTTGATTAACAAATTGGGTGCTAATTATGTTTGCAAACTATTGAAGAATAGTACATACACCATGGGTAAGTTTTGGGCAATATTTAAAGACTGACTTGCTCATTATACTTCATGAGAGAGACTATCCTAGTAGGAGCCAATCTGAATGAACATTTGCTATTTCTGAGCGCAATAGCACCCTAGTGCTTTTAAGCAGAGCCCAAGATATCTGCAGGGCTTGAAAGCAAAACAGGGACTTCACAGTTAATGAAATCAAGCTGACAGAGAACAGAGTATCATACTTGAGTCACTAAATGCCAGTGAGACTTCATCTCTTTGAGTTGGCAGAACAGAGTGGGTGCAGTTTTGAAGCAACTCTTTGTAAACAAGATTTCATCAAGACAACAGGAGGCTACACATTAGTGGGGTGGCATTTTACAGATGGGACAGCTAAGACAAGTTGTGCTGCATCATCTTTGGCAACTCAAGCATTAGAAATTGTATTCCATTCCATGCTTTGAGCAGAATATTAGCAGACCGTGAACATCCACTTAGTTTTCCCTGTATTAGCTTAAAAAAGCTGTTTGGACAGTACCATTATCTGTAGATACGGATCTCTTTTCCCTAAAAATATTGCTCCCTTTGGGAAAAGGACAAGTCAAACATGAGATGGCGTCAAAAGTAAAATCGCCATTCATATCAGGGCAAAAAGACCAGTTTTGTAGTTGTCGCAAAAAGGGAGAAAGTGAGGTATGTTTCGCCACCAGTGCAGTAGCCCCAACACGCTCAATTTTCAGTATGTTTTAGGGAAGTTTTTGTTCAGCCAAGAAAAAGCTCTGAACAGCAAGCACCTCTGGTGTCTGTCTCAACCTGTTCTGAAATAGGATCTCTTACTATCTAAAAGATTTGAGAGGTGGGGGGAATGCTCTGCCCTCAGTCTTCAATGTTGTTACCAAACCTTAAATCCCTTTGCAATACTGCGCTGAGATACACTACAGAGGCAAACTGAAGACAAAACTAGTTCCGTTATGCCATCACTGGTTAGTATTTTTACCTGTAACTTTTGCCTTGAAAGGGCTGCCCACTATGTGATTAGGTCCACCATATTTAATTCCAATTAGATAGTTCCCTGGAGCCATAGGTGTATACATGACATTGTAACCCTCAGGAGTTTCCTGGCAGTCCATTTTCACCTTTGACGGCCCTTCAATTGTAACAGAAAGTGTTCCTGGCCCAGCTTTGGTTGTGTTTATGACAAACTCTGATTGCAGCCCTGGAAAGAGGTTTAGCATAAGAATTAAAAACCCCACAAGGTTGTAGGAAAAATGGTAATGCTTAGCTATTCATTAGCACATACTGTTACACAAGATCAATGTGAGATTTAGCTAATGAAATAAGGCAAGACTTGGTACCAAAAAGCTTGCTCACCTTTACAGCATATGTAACTGCAAGACAACCATGAATAGTCTAAGATTCTGGTGCTTTGAAACAGATGATAAGCAAAGAAAGAAGATCTTTGGGCCCTTTTCTGCTCATTTATTCTGACTTCATGACAGTGAAACTCCACTGACATCAGTGGGCTAGAATACACGTTTTCAGAAGTACCCCTCCAGGTTTTACCTGTATGAAGCCATTATTGGCTACTCCTAATGTAATGTTTTTGCCCACATCTTGGGCACCAGAAAGGTAAGTTCTCGAAGGGCTCTTCTGATTTAACAGGAATTGTTGAGGATTTTTTTATGCTGCATGAGAGGTTAATTTAAAGAAAAAGATTCTAAAATAACCCTTTCAGTCCCATTTGCAGCTTACATTGATGTAGCACTGCTCCAATCTTAAACCCAGATATATTTAGCTCTTTACAGTCAAGATCCCCATCTTACTGCATGATTACAGCCACCCATCACTGAAGGCCCCCAGAAGTGTCAATGGATCACACAAGCCACATTTGGCCAGGATAAGTCTTTGGATACAGTTCTTGCAAAATATTATTCCAATTGACCTGGGTAGCCCTCCAAGCATTCTGCTGGAGTAGACACAAAGCTCTGGTTTAGTTATAGCAACAGCTCACCACAGTGAGTTATTGGTTTGTGTTAGCAACAGCACAATGCTATCAACATTTCACAGAAAGCTTTAAGCAACGCTTTCAGTCTGTCAGCTCTTTATATCAGTAACTGCAATCATGAGGCGGGTATACCATGCACAGCTGACCATATACTACATTAAGCTGACCTGAACATTCCCTTTCCAAGGTTTACCATTCAACAAGACTAGGAATAAGTCTTTAAATGTGGCAATGGATGGCATAGGAAGTTGCCAGTCACCATTTTCCACCAAAGGAAAGAAGAGCTGTTTAGCAGAACACCTGCTACCACATGGATGATGTGCAATCTTGTATCAGTCTATGGAGCCCATATAATATGGCTTCTCCTCTGGCAATGGCCAATTCTCTGTCTTTGGAAGGAGAGGCTCTTATTGCAACCCAGTTGTGTAAGGAAAGAATGTTCTTTCAATGCCTCTGCAAGTGATCAGTTTATACTAAACAGGATGGGAATCTACCCCCTCTCTGCTTGTACAGCTATGGGTATGTCTAGAAAAATCAAACCTGTCTCCCACACACCAGGTGAGTGCTCCAACCCTTAAGCTACGAGTGGAGGTTACATAGAGCAAGACAGGCACTTAACTCACTCCCATTACTTAGGCAGCTAAGCCACCTGACTTCAGGCGATAGTGATCCACAAACAGGAGCCCAAAGTTGATAGGCACCTACCATGGGGAGGGGTGTGGTATATGGGATACACCCCTCACCACCATCTCCCATGGGCTAGTTTAGGCAGGGAGCTGCCTAGTGTTCTGGCTTACATTTTAATGCACTTACCTACCCCATTCATTGTAAAGGAGCCTAGGCACCTCACTCCACCTTTACTGATTTCAGTGTTTGAGACTTTCTAGGCACCTAAAAAAGTTAGATGTGCTGAGCATCATGGGGAGCGAGTCCCTCTGTCAATCTGGACCTAAATAACTGTCACCGTGCACTATCAATGGTCTCTTCCCAAGCTATTTGGACAATAAAGTTGAAAATTCCTTCATTTAGAAACCCCTCCATCTTCTTTTGATTTCCACATAACCTCATGTGTTAGAGCTTCCCATGTGGGAATATAGCCAAAGTATTTGCAGAATTCCAAGGGACCACCTAAGTTGACTTGAGCTAACTGGCAGATTCACCTAGCCAAGTTACTGAACAATTAGTGAAATTTTTGCTTCAGCTTCCAGAATTTGCAGTCATCTTTAGCCCCGTGAGTTGCTGGTTTTACACTTCCACTGAGCTTTGTAACACGGCAGAGTAAGAATGTGTGCCAGAAAATAAAGATGGAAGAACAAAACGCGTGTTAGTTTAGCTGCCTTGGCAGAGATTAAAGAGACATGTAAAAGTATGGCTGAAAAATGGCTCTTCTGGAAGTGCTAGAAAGGAGAATTTTCACTGGGCTCAGTGTTTGCAGTTGGATTCCAGATTTTTAAAATGGGAAGTTACCTGTGGTACCACTCTCTAGACCAGGTCCATTTGCAGTAACAAGCGCCGGATTGCCTGCCTGCCCTGGTTCCCCAACTCTGACTTTAAACGGGCTGCCCACCACATGGCTTCCATTAAACTTCACGTCAATTGAGTGAATGCCGTTTTCATGTGGGATGAAACGAACAGCATACTTATCTGGAAGACAAGCACAGTGAATCATCTTTCAGTACTTCAGTAACATTGCCAGTAAGAGCATGTAGCAACCCAGACAAACTCCCTAACATTCAGTAAAATTGGAGGACCCAGAATAGGCAGAGGAGTTGCACAAGATGTTCTGCTTTTGATCTGAAGTAGGACTTTGCTCAACAGGGTGCGATTCCTACTTATGACAAATTCTTCCTCCACCCCACCCCCCACCATCTCGTTTACTAGCAAGTGATCTTAACCACCAGCCATGCTGAAGAACCAACACAGCTTTAGCTAGACCTGCTACATGACCTATTTAAGCTACTATAGCTTAATCACAACCTGTTGTCCATTTGCTTTATAGAACAAGTCAAGCCAAATCCCCCCTCAAATAGATTGTTGCATGTTCAACTGAGGGAGGGTCATTAAGTTACTTGGAGTTCCACATTTGAGGGAGTCACTCAACCATACAGTAGGGTTTTTAAACATTTTTGGCTTCACACATTAACCCAAGGAAAAAGGCTATTTAAGTCTATGGGCAACTC
This sequence comes from Mesoclemmys tuberculata, assembly GCA_007922155.1. Classification (NCBI taxonomy): domain Eukaryota; kingdom Metazoa; phylum Chordata; order Testudines; family Chelidae; genus Mesoclemmys; species Mesoclemmys tuberculata. The sequence goes on along the minus strand of ML677084.1, from coordinate 21,986,687 downwards.
CCAACTAACATTTGTGGGAAAGGCCCATTGACTTCAAAGTCTAAATTTCACTGAAGCGGTTTTCAGGCATTGAAAATACTATGCCAGAGGCAGCAGCATAGCAATTCTGTCACTGATGTCCTTCCCAGTCATTTAGGCTTTGAAATGAACTGCCGTACCAAAGTTTGTAAAAGGAAAACAGTCATTGAAGTGGGACATCATTGATCATTCCTTACAAAAGAAAAATGTCAACATTTATTGTTTTTATTTCTGTAGCAATACAAAAAATATCCATGTCAGCCAATGATTGCCAATTGAAGGTGTAGTTTTGAATAAAGCCTATTTGCCTTTTATGAAGAGTCAGTTTTGTACTGATTGAGTTAAAGAATGAGTACTTGGAAGCACCCAGAACAAAAAAGCTTTATTAAAAGTATTACGTGCAAATCTCACCGCACTAGAAAGTAAGTACAGAGTACTGGGAACTCAGGAATTTGTACTGAGCAAGAAATTTGAAAAATACCTTATTTCAGGGCTCAAATTATCAAACATTGCCCACTTCATTTTTACAAAATCAGTTTACACTGGAGGTTTTTCTTTTGTTTTTATTTTGGGACTGGGCAAGAAAATACACCACATCTTTATGGGACAATTCTAGTTGAAAGAGTTCCGAAAGAGTTGCTTACTTTTCTCATTTGTTTCTATTAAGCCAGAATGATTTGAATTGCCAGCTACAGTGGTGGTGCAAAGATAATGGTCAACTGGTGTGAACATATTTAAATCACTGTACTTGGCACATCAACTATTGATATCCAAGAGAGATGGAAATCTGTGCTGTGTTTTAAAATGCATTAGGGCTTTCATTCATTCAAGTTCTTACCAGGCTCCAGTTCAGAAACATGACATTCTTCTACAGCTCCAGAGGGGCTATGAACTTTAGCATCTATCTTGCCCTTAGCCCCATTAAGCCTTATAGCAAAAGATGCTGGCTGGTTAACTTTTAATCCAGATTCCTAAAAAAGCAATGTATTTAGATTACCAAATTTCATTTTTCCAGTGGTTTGAGACACAGACCAATGACAGTAACAGAATATTTGTAAGGACACTATCTTTAGTTACCAAAAAAATTGCTGCTAGGAAACAAAGGCATAGTTGAGTATTTCAAAATTCAATGATCCTGATCATAAGCTCTCTGCATTATCTTGATTGTCATTTTTAAAATGGCAGACTTGTGTCCTGTAGACATTAACAGTGGATAAGTCAGTCAATGATTAACTGGGAAGCTATTGCACTTTCTACAAGCTATTCAATGCTTGTTTACTTACAGCTAGGAATTTTGACATTCCACAAATAGTTTCATTCTCCTACTCTGATGAAGCAAATCACTAACACTGTTCAATATCTGTCACCCACTATCATGGAGGTGGAGTCAATTTTCAGACATTTGAGATTTTAGTTAAATATTAGCTATCGTTTTCCTTCACCTCCTGATTTATTCCAACATTAATTCAGAAGAGAAATCAATGCAGCTGTCACATCTAAAATTCATTTTCGATTTACTGCAACGTGCTATATCTAGTGTCATAAGTGACAAACTAAACAAAATAATTAACATGAAACCAGATATTGCTATGCTACATAAAGAGACCATCACTATGTTGTGCTAGACTTCAGCAAGAAATCAGTGCCAACAAGTTATTTCATAGTTATTCATGCAATTGATGGGGGTCCACACCACAGAGAATGACTGCATTTGACTATGCTTTAGCCATGTTGACTATAATACTTTGCAACAAGAACATACTTTACCTGATCCTATTTGCAGTTATATCCTGAAGAGGGAAATAAATGTAACTGAGCAGAATTTAAGTACAATATAAATTAAAGTCCACCCCTGACAAATTTAGCTGATGGTACAGATTTTTGAACAGGGTTGTACAGAATATTCAGCTTTATCTCCCTCTTCAGAAAAATTAGTTAGAGCATTCCTGTAAAAAGCCTTTAAATGAAACACAAGAAAATCATCAATACCACAGTGACTAATTAACACCCATGTAACTCTTTGCTTAGGCTCTCAGCCAGAAGAATTACTAGCACATGTTAATGGTCAGCTTTAAATTTAAACTATGAAAAGGAGATTAAATCTATAGATTGTTAATCAGATTGTGTTAAAGGAAAGAGATCTAAGCAAGCTAGAACAAGAACTCTAGTGGGAGAGCCACTAGAATATTACAAGTGCAGCAAGACCTAGGCACAATTTACACATGGAAATCAGTCTCACTTCCAAGGGTCTTGTTTTTAGGTTTAAACCACACCTTCAATGTTACTCGTATGAAAATACGAGTAACCACAAAAAAATTAAGTTGCTAAATGGAACAGGTAAGTCCAGAAGGAATACAAAGCTGGAACTCACTCACATTTGCTGCTGTCAGTGAACTATTTCAGCTGCAAGTGTGTGGTTTTAGGACATTGGCATAAATGAACTACTGCTTTGCATTCAATCTGTTTGCCCACATAGATCCTCAGAACAAGTCTAAAATAAATGCTTGATTAAGTGTGCTGTCTTGTCTGGGTTTAAAGCTGTGGCCAAATGCGTGCTCTTACAAGTCACCTCCGCTTCACTTCAGTGAACACAGTAGTTACCAGTCTCTGTGTCCACATTACAACAGGTGTTTCAGGGATATGTGGCTGGGGGCTATATTTAGATGCCATCAGCTCATTCAACTCATAGGCAACTCTGCCAGCTAGCTGGAGGAACAATTCAAGTTTTACAGCATTACTGTTCCCTCCAATATAACTCCCAATGTTAGCAACTGAAACTTGGCTAACAGGCTTTAAAAATACTGTTTGGAGTTGGACTTTTAGGAATCTCCTCTAGACTGGTTACATCTCCTTTGATGGCCAAAAGGGCTTTAAGGCTTTCTAGCTACAACTTGCATTTGGAAGTGACAGTATGAATTAATTTAAAATGGAACACCTAATAAACTTCTACAGGACTTTTACAGCCTTGAGAACAAGGACAAAAATCAGTCAGCATGTGGTCAATTATGAAGATGTTTCCTTATGTCTCACCTGAAGGCTAGTAACAGTGAGTCTGCGAGCATCATCTGAAGGGGCGATGACAGGAACTAGGTAGGGGCTTTCTGGAATATGCTCATCATTGAATTTTATGGACACCTCATAGTTACCTGAAAGACAAGAAAGTAGTTTGTAAGCAAGCCCCAAAAATCACTGTTCTTGAATGTCTATTTCAGCAGTATCTGAACTCACTACGTACCAGGCTCTTGAGCAATGTAGGATACACCACAAGAGCCATCTTTATGGTCTTCAAAGGTGATTTCAGCTTTACTTGGGCCTTCTACTGCAATAGAGAGCCCTCCAGCTCCAGCTTCTCTTGTCCATATGCTAAATTCAGCTGTTGAGAAAGCACAGAGTTCTCACTGTAGACACTGCCAGTCAGAAAATTTTGCATCCTTCTCAACGAGTATAATATTCCCTATGCAATGGTGTGAAAAATACTGAGGCACCATGGTGATGACTCCTACTCAGGCATGATCAACTTTGTCTATTGCTTAAAAAGGTTTTACCATTTCGATTTAGGAAGTTTAATAGTAATGGTTAATTCATTCTCAGGTGGGGTTACTGACCACGCTGGTGATGGTACAAATACCTTCAGCTACAGCAGAGGCAAAATTATATCAATCAGTTTTACTACAGTTGTTGGAGCTTTAACTACCCAGCCCAGTGAGAGTTCTCAAGTTGTTAGAACAAACTTTACACTTTTTTTTAAGCAACGAAGATGCAAGTCCCTAGTGCAGATGTGCTGTATTGGCATTAGGCTAAGGTAGACCGAAGCAAGTTGCACGAGTGTAAAATTTTGCATTGTCTGTATTAGGGGTTTGTGCCAGTTTACCTAAAAACCTTAGGAGAGGTCACAGCTCCTAGTCAAGACAGGCCCAAGGTCATCAATATGGCATGTTACTGGACATGAATTTTAAAAGATGAAGATTTCTTTAGACAACCTCCTCCACCCATGCAACAAAGCTTGACTCATTTTCCTTAGCCTAGATTTCAAATGCACACCACACAGCTTGAAGCTATGCACCAATATACAACTAAATTCTCGATGAGTCACCAAGCTATGCAGAGTCCTCTTTGCAGCAGTTGGACTCTGTCAACTTGTGCTATAAAGCCAGATATGCAATATTGCATTCCCAGCTAGAAGTGTGGCAGTCAAGTCAGGAATTCTCACCTGGGATGCCTGCTTCTCCTCTCTCAAGGCCTGGACCTCCAGCTCTTACTTTATTAGCTCCTCCTTCACCAAGTGGTCCAACAGTGAATTGGAAAGGACTGCCTGGTACATGTTGTCCTCTGTATTTGACGTCCACTGTATGGACCCCCATTTCTTGGGGCACAAAGCGGACACAGTACGTGTGTTTTCCAACTTCACCTATTTCTGCATTGGCGATTCTTCCAGAGGGGCTAGTTACCTGGGCTGTCATGTCACCACTATCAATTTCTAGATAGAAAGCAAGACGTTAAGTCACTAATGGAACAGAACGATTAAAGCTGAAATTTGAGTCAATGGGCTTCGTAGGGCCCACTCTTAGGCACCTGTAAAAAATCCCACCTCAACAGAGGCAAGCAAATCTATTAATATTAGGTGCTAGATTAAAGCACATCATGAATTTAGCTTGCATTTAAATATTAATTGCATTTATGTGTCCACGCTTGGTCTTTCATGGCAGCTTTCAGTCTCTGGGCAAAGACGCAGCAGACAGGAGTTTTATAGTCTATCAAACCTACTTCCAAGTCCAATAGTGTGATCCAAAGCTCCCTGTCACAGGGACAGAACGCACCATGTCTGTAGTTCTATCCTCCTAACATGGAAGGCATTAAGCTTGAGAACGTACATCTGTCCTGCCTGATATTGTAGAACAAGAGCCACGGATGGTCTGTTTGGTTGGTCTAACTGGTCTTGTTCTAAGTGACAAAATGTTATGGATTTATGATCATGCTTGCAGAGCACCATGGACATGGTTAAAAGATGGCCAAGACCACTAATATGCATGCATTTGCACTGTCTTCACAGTGGAGTCATTTACCATAGCCCGTAACATGCAGGTAGTTTCCTAGAAAAAGGAAAAATATTAATCAGCCATTAAGGCAGGAAAAGCCTGCACAATTTTCCAGGAAATACAAGAGAAAAGGAGCTTACTGATAGGGACACGTTTAAGACAGAGTTAAACCACAATATTCTGAAATTACTCCTGTGACATTGGTGACTGACGTATTCTTGACAATAAAAGGTATTTGTTCACCATGATAAAGTCGTTTACCTCATCCAGAAAGTAATAAATAGGGTTGTTAGAAGGTTTACAGACTAGGTATATCACCACTTCAAGACAGTTAGGACTCACCTCCTCATTATGGAAGTAGCTACCAGTTACTTTTCTGATTGCTTTTAAAACAAGGACAATATGAGGTGCGCTCGCCTATTTAGCCTCCCTTAACTTTTGTAATCCCCTCCCTCGGTGCACTAAGTTTCTGTCCACTATTATTCACTTTTTAACATGGTGCTGGTTAAGAATGGATTTTATACAACTCATGCTAGGTAATTAAAAGGTAAGCACACTGCCAACCTCAGTCTATGTGCCCAGTGCTAAAATGCACTTTCCATCCTTATCAATCCTCCACTGAGCAGTTTGCACTGCTGTGAACCCCGCAGACAGACTGATTGGAAAGTCTGGATCCTGACACTAGTTCATCTATCCCTGAAAAATAGGACACTGAGGTTCTCTCAACTGAATCGGGTGATTGTCCTTCAGCTCAGCAGACAGAAGAGTGATTAAATTTGACAAGAGACGTGAGGGAATTCCTCTAGGGATAGTTATTTAGAACCAAGTCACTAAGAGAAGGCAGTAAGAAAGTGAAATAAAGGGAGAGGAAGAGGAAAGACTAGTGGAGACTGAGTTACTGTAATAGAAATTGAGAAATATGGGCAAAAAAATATAGCTATAAACTTCTTCCTCTAGAAACACTGTATATTAGCAAGTAGCTCAGGACCTATAGCTATGGCATAGCCAAGTTCTCACTTTAAAATATATAAAGTAACTTGTATTATGAACATTTAAATACGATTCACTGAATGAAAAAGTTCACTGAAAATTTCCTTAGTATTTTGTAAATATTTACAAAATACAAAGGACGTGATAACACATTTAAGGAATTATATGTAAACCTTTTTTTAAAAAAAGGTCTACATTTTCCTCAAGTTTGCCCAGTAGAAATCAAACAAGAGTTAGAGAAGTTTAAGTTAACCTAGAGACAGCACAGTATTGCAGTATGTAACAGCAGGTCAGGAAGTGTTAAACAAAGTAATTCTATAATGTACGCTCACTTTGTTTACCTGGAATTTTCAAGTTGAGATCACACATGCTTCCAACGGTTGCAACAGAGGGAGCTCCTCTTGTGCGTGTGATACTCTCCTTGACTCTTCCTTCACCACTGATTTTCACAGTAAATGGACTACCTATGAGAAGCACATTTCAAAGAAATATTAGATTGTGAACAGAAGAGTAAGATTTTTTTTTTTTTAAAGAATTGAAACCATTTCTAGTTTGTGTAACAGATGAGAAATTAAAGATATTTAGTCAATACATAGCCAAAGATGGTAAATGACTATTGTCTGCACTGCTCAGAAATTTTGGACACTTACTCCTCATGATAAGCAGTGAAGAGCCTAGAAGGTGCAACATTCTGATATTGGTACCACTTGCTAAGTAATCCTAGCTAGCACTTAACGATCTAGCAAAATTAATGGACCAGCTACTCTGCTATTTGAGCAAGTGCTTTTTTGATGCCTCTTCAATAAGGGCCACTACTAGTGCACATTTCTTCATAGACCAGTGTGATTGTGTGCGCTCTCACTGGGTTCCTGTGAGAACCTTGCTCTGAAAATGCTTGCAGAAGAGGGTGACTATTTGGGATGTGTCTTCACCTGGAGAAAGTATCACTTATGTGAGGATTTTAGATTCAAGTTTCCCTCCTGTATTAGTGTATCGTGTGAATACAGCAATGGAGTGGGCCTAAAAGAAAGTAGGGCCTTCTAGGATCCTTTCCTTTCATCCTACTCAAGGTTTGAGGGGGTCCCATGAATTTTCTTGGTCCTTCCCTCCTGAAGTTATTCTGGGAGAGAAACCAGAGTACGTAGCCCACTAAACACACCCCTGCATTTTATCTTTTGAGCATCAGTTAGTAGGCCTAATAGACAGATGCAGTATGCATCTTCCCTTCATTTTACCCCCACAGTACTTCCTTAAAGGCCTTCTGCTTCAAGACAAGCACATCTTAAGTCTCCCTCAAACAGATCACGGTGTCAAGGTAATGAAAATAAAGCAATGGATTCAGTACAGCAGCTAAGAGGAATTAAGTCCCCGACTCCCAGGTACAGCAAGCTGCCATTCCTTCTTACCTGGAACATGCTCATCTGCAAATTTAGTGGACACTATGTACACACCAGGTACAGTTGGAAAATAGGACACTTGACAGGTACCATCTTCAAGGTCTTCTGTTTGAATATCTACCTTGCTGGGTCCTTCAACTGCCAGTGAAATCCCACCGTAACCTACAAATTGCAACATGCTCGTTTAGCCCTACGTACAGTCAAAAAGTCAAGCTATGAACAACAATTTGATGTCAAAACAGGGTTCAAATCCAAGCTTAGTAATCGATTTGGAAGAAACTAGGCCAGTCATTTCAGCCTATGGGTGAACTAGTCACATGAAGACTTGAAGAGAGTCTAATGCTAGTTTTATTGCAGTATATTCTGGCTAACCAACGTATAACTTGAGAGAAGATATTTCCTCACCTATCTTTTATTGGACCAACTTCTGTTGGTGAGAGACAAGCCTCTGAGCTTACAGAGCTCCATGTGGTTTTTTTTGTTTTGTTTTTTTAAATAAAAAACCACCCACCAGTCAGGTATAACCGGCTTTTAAAGTACTTTGACAGTACTGCCAACATAATCTGTTTCAAAGAGGGGAAGTAGTTTCAGGTGCTATACTTGGATCCCGTCAAACTGGCAGTTTGGGTGTTTCCTCCCACATAATAGGATATGTATTTTTCTCTATGGGCCTCTCACAACAGAGCAAGAAACTTCTGGCTGTAAAACAGAGAAGCTGCTATAAAGCAAAATATCAAATATAAAATTGGCTGCTTGAATCTTAGCTTAGTTTCAGGTGTTACTTCTAAAAGGAGAGATGGCATATTGTTTTAATTTGTTGCCTCTTTGAAAGGTTTAATACTTTACAACTTAACTAGCAATAATTTTTATTATAAGCATGTTTGGGGCCAGCAATTCAGACTTTGCATTAGACAACTTTGGGATTGTGCTTCAGGACTGAAGATCAGCCTACATGGATCTGGGGAAGGGAGCAGCTGCATTGCTTTTAGTAGTTTCAATTGGATAATCCAAATGTCAAAAAGGCACAGTCCTGAAGAGCTCTTAATGCAGACCTCCCTCAGAAGAAAAAAAAAAAAGTGTGCTGAAGCACTGTTCAGAAACGGACCCTTCACACAGCACTAACCTGCATCTCTTGTATCTACAATGAAGTCACACATCTCAAATGTGCGTCCTTCTATCAAGCCGCGTCCTGAAACTCTTGCTCTGCTGGCATCTCCAATCTCTGACTGAACCACCATTATGGATACAGGGCTGTTTGGCACATGACTTCCATTTTTCTTAATGCTGACAAGGTGTTCGCCTACTTCTCGTGGAATGAATGAGATCCCTACAAGGCAGACAATCACCACAGGAATGAGACTGGTTTGTGAACATGTCGCCCTGATTAAAACCCCTATCACATGGTTCAAGCAGCACAGCCCTGAGAAAGCAATTAAGCCTTTTAAGTTTGCTGTACAGATCCAGTTCTCATTTAAGTGGCCAACAGGAAACATCAAGCTCCAGACGATTCAGTTAATACAAATTGATACTTTATGGATGTGCCTACGGATAAGCCAGCATGGAGTACTACATCAACTTTGAGCCAAGCATTCAGTCTCTCCATGGTTGCCAGTTGAGAATTGGAGGACATTTTTCCAGGGACCTGGAAAGAGTTCAACCCATTCCACAAGCTAATGACAACTAGAAGACAGCATTTTAGTTTCCTTTCTTGGGAAGAGGCTGAACTTACCAATGTGGTTATTGGGTAATCTTTTCAGAAGACAAGGCTCATCACAACCAGATGGGGCTCTAATACTGGCTGTTAAGAGGCTGAGATCTGACTCGTTAATGTCCAGCAAGAAGTCAGCAGCAGAACCAAGTTTAACTTGGGACCTTCTTCTGCCATCATCTACAGAAATACAAGCAGATTCCAGTAAGAATTACATATTACTAGCTTTATAATGCAGCCTGAACTGGGAGGCCCACCTCCTGTTACTGGCTCGGTCAGACAGAGCCAATTTCTTACTCTGCCTTGTTTGCCTTATCATTATCTCTGATGTTAAAACTCACTGAAGTGCTCTGAAATCATTGGTTATATCAGGTACATAACTAGACCCACATGACACCAGGGAAGTACCTGGTCCTAAAGAACTTCAGTTCTGTTGATTCCTATATCATGTCCTACTATGGTGGCCTGCAATGAGAGCATCTGGCATTCTATCCCATGAAAAGGATAATCTGGAACAAGGTTAGGTGCTAGAAAGACACTTTAGCGTGAGTCTTTCACTCGAGGTTGGCAACTCTTAGTGAGCTGGTCAATGTCACAAGGTTGCCATCTATGGAGGCACAGACCCATTTCCACTTAGAACACCTGTATCCTCACCCAAAAGGCATTCTGAGCAAGTGCTAGGCTAGATGGAGGACCCAGAGGCCCAGCTCTCTTCCCATCAATGCTCTTATTATAACAGTTTACTAAATATAGCAGAACTGCCCTTCTCATTTTAACTAATGTTTGAGTTTCAGGTACTAGCCTTACCACTTAATTTGCAAGGCTAAGGCGTAGACTTCACTGACTAAACATAAATTGGCTGCCTCGCTCAGACTGCAGGTTAGGAGGTCATTTTCCAGTTATACAATGCAAGGGGCAGCTTTGGTTACACTCTGGAATCTGACCATCTGTTGATTGGAACAGCTAATTATTGGGTCAGAACAATTAGTGTTATTCATACCTGTGATCTTGGCAGTGAACGGACTGCCCGGGATGTGTTGGTCATTGTACTTCACCAGTATGCTGTAGTCGCCAGGTAGGGTTGGCAGGTAAGTAACTGTGCAAGTTCCATCTTTGTTATCAATGCAGCTAATTTCTGCTTTTGATGGTCCTTCAATAGCTAAGTCCAGTCCACCTGTTACACAAAGTAGTATGCCAGTAAGCCTGAGTACAATTAAGAGGCACAACAGACATCAGCAGTTAAAAGATTTCTCACTTAACATTCAAGTTTGATATTTATAGTTCAGTTTTATCCTTTCAGAAAAAATTCGCAGAAGAGCCGTTTGATTCAGTCAACTGGAAGTGTGCCAAAGCAATCTACTACATTTAGTTCATGAAACTTTGACTCTAGAGAGTCAATGGACTAGCTAGATCTCTTCTTCTCTCCCCCACACCCCCATTAACTCAAGTTTCTCATTCCAGGAATCCAAGTCTGAAATACTACTTTGTACAGGAAGTGATGTTACAGGTTTTTACTCTGCTGTGTACAAAAGTTATAATTCAACAAAATGAGTTTGGCATAAACTCTACTCATGTCAGCATTTAACTTTGTTTTTCCCTTCTAGAATCCCAGCTAACAAGCCAAACAGAAAAAAGTTACTCAAAAGGTGATTTCCAGTAAGTTAAGTCATAAACTAATAGTGATTCACTAAGTTCAATTATGCATACATACTATATCCGAGGTTGGAATTGCTTTAGGCTTGTTTGAGAAGAAATCAAGTTTGGTTAAAATATTCTACCATCTTTCAAGGAACTCACCCTCTCCAGCATCTTCTGTGACAATGGTAAAAGTTGCTGGTTTGTTTGCTATCCCATAAATGAGACCAGGTCCATAGGCAGACACATTTCCACTGTTTGGATAGTTTACATAGAACTGTAGTGGGCTCTCTAAGAGGATTTAAGAGATAAGCCAGACAATGAAATTATGCACAATATCACATTTTGAGGTTTAGCAGCATTGGCTGTTTATTCAATGGTTTACCAAGATCCTAGTCTTTATAGTGTTATGTTTGGCATGCATAATTCCTTGGAACCTCTCCTTTTACCATTACATAAATAGTGGAGATTATTGTAAACCATGGAATTGCAACCAACATGTCAGCCTTCTTTCCACCTTCTAAATATACTGCAGGACTCATTCTGTGCCAAGATGGGAGACTCATTAGCAAGTCACAAAAACCACAAAACCTGGCTCCCAAAAACCAAATCCATTTTAAGTCTGGCTTGCATTGTTAAAACTGCATTGGAAGATCCCTTGCTTCCACTCGTTTCCCTGTCTATTGAGACAAGACAATCTACTTGCACAGTAAACGCATCCCAGGGAACTTCCATTCTAAGACGTGCTCACTTCAGCATCAAGCCAACATGGGCAATCTGCCAGTTATCACTAAACGCCAAAAGATATTCGGGAGCAAACCGAACAGTCCCAGTTTTACACTGACGATGGTGTCCTAATGCAAAAATATGCTCAGCTACTCACCTGGAATATGCTTTCCCATATATTTTATGTGCATTTCATGCAGCCCAACCTCAGTAGGAGAATATCCAACTGTTACTGTCCCATCTTTGTTATCCACAATATCTGGTGTGGCAGTTTTTCCTGAGGGCATATGAACTTCACCTACAGAAGGCAATAGAAGAGTTAAGAAGAACTGGAAGTGTAGTTCCAGTCACTCACTCCTTTGACTATTTAAAGTAAAAAGGAGGCCAGGCCATTTTGAACAGTGAAGTTACGGGTCCACAAGCACAAACAGAAGACTCATGAGAATACCATGACATTTCTACTTGTGCTGCTACATCGCATTCGCATAGTGACATGGGGTGAACAGTTTAGTGATGTACCACAAGCAGTCTTGCCTATAGTATGTTTATACTGGCCCAATGGAAGCTTAGTATGATGGTTGGCTGAGTAAGGCACACCTCACTTCAGTAAGGGGCTCCCACACAACCACCTTTTGAAAATGATTATGAACACCCTAAAGGAACCAAGCTGGGCAGCTGCCAAATACTGATCTTAAGGACAAGTGGGCACATTCTTGAGGAAAACCAAATCTAACAACAATGACTGGCCTACAGTGTATTGAGGAGGGAGAGGAAGAGAACGAACTTCACACATTTTAGCCACTATTCCAGTAGAAAACATCTGCAATATTCTAGTTTGCGACACCCCCTGAAGTGCTGTGTTTGAGGACTTGGCTTGATATCACATCTAGCAGCTGATCTCCGCCATGGAGGCTAAAAAGGAAGGGCTGGACGAGTATCAGCAGCTGTGCACTATGATTGAGGCATCTGCGCTAGAAAATTCATTCTATGTACTGCATTAGAGTTTCAGGTGCAATACATAGGGGCTCCAGAAAGTAGCATCCAGAACCCCCAGAGTGGGATAGAGGACATCTGAGCTGAGGACTAACAGGATTTGTGGCAGTGTCAGGAGTTGCCTTGTTGAGTTTAGAACGTACTTCACAGATGTCTATTTTACTAAGTCACGTAGCTTATGGCTCCTATATGCCATCACCACTTAAGTGGTATGCAAGAGTAAGAGCAGCCAAGGTTGTGATGTGGAAAAAATGCAGAGATTTTTACAGTTATGAAGGCTTGTATGTGCTGTCGAAAACCAGGCTGCTCTTTACAATTTAACATACTATGAAGTGTTTACCTGTAATTTCTCCCTTCCTTACAGCCCAAGGAATAACTATATCAAAGGGCTTAAATCCCACACCATTCATGTCACCAACAGGCACGTAAGCTTCTTCTGTGACCTAAAGAAAAACAAGGAGCTGTCATTTTATGGGGCCAGAACAAAAATAGAACAGCTGATGTTTGCTTAGAGTGTAAAGAGGAGAATGATCTGGGTGCAGTTACAAAATTTGCATTAAGTACTGTAGAGAGACGACTCAAACTACAGGATTTTACCTAACTAGACAGCTGCCCAGTTAAGCCGCCTTTGATGCCCATTAGCTTAATGCTGACCCAATTGCCAGTCAAAAATACAAAAGATTTTTTTCAGCAAGTTTCAAAGATAAAAATGGAAGTGAGGAAAAAGAAAGAAAGTTTAGCACACACAAGATGCAAAATGGTTCCATCTGAGAGAAAAGTTTTAGTTGCTCAAGGCCTGGAACAAAGTGTTTTTAGAATGGTAGAATGATTGCAATGTAAGAAGCAAATTTTAACAATGCAGTTTAAGACTCAAGTCAATTTTTCCTGTGAAATGGCAAACACATTGCTTGAAGTTATACTGCAAGGTTGAATTAGCCAGTGTTAAGAGTTACAGAAATATAAGCCATAAAATGGACACTGTTACTGTTCTTGTCTGGGATGTTACAATAATTTGCAAAGTCCCTCTAAGCAGCACAGAAAACAGATCTGAATGAAGTCTGAATCCCAAAATACATTTGATCAGCTGGAAAGCGGTGAACAAATGACCAGAAAGACCAAGCAGTCCCAAGAAGCAGGTTGTCATTTCTGAAATGGAACGTGAAGGAAGAGTAAAAAATTGTGTACCCAGGGACGGAATCCAGGGGGACATGCGCTTACTGGCTCCTGCGACGCTACTGCAACATCGTCCACATCTGTAGCCTGGTTAGTGGCAAATGCAGGTTAATTTGATATCAAGTGCCGAGGAATTAATACTTTTCGAGAGAGTACATAATACTTTAGGTTTGACTTTATGAATGTTTCCCCACCCCCCAAAAAACCTTTCCTCCCAGTTCTCTAGTAGCATATCTCCAGAAGGGAAACTTCAACTGGAAGATCTGATTGAACATCCTTGACTATGGAAGCTGCTTAATGTGATTTCCAGATACATGTCCTGGGATGGTGACTTCCTAACACTCCACTGAAGCCTCTTTTCCCATACATGCAGATGGTGACTGGCAAATTCAAGTCATTCCTACTTAAAGAAATCCAGAGAGAGAGTCCCATTAAGTTACTACACTTAAGTTGGTTGTCTGTCACTCCTCTTGCTTTGCCCATTTACTTCATTGCTGATCACTTCACTGAAGCAACTCTTTGGGAATTTACACTGAAGCTAAGTTCTATTTATGAGAGACCGTTCATCTTCAGTATTGAAAACTGCAAGATCCCCACATCAGATGCACAAAGGTATCAGTATGTTAGGAAGCAGCAGGTTGAGAGCTTGGTCCAGAGGCACTGATCCCAAGAGGTGTTTCCTGTGGAGTGTTTTGAGTGGCTGTGAAGAGACTTTTCCTCAAGGAAGACTATTCAGGGATTACAGTAGCTATTTGCAGTTAGCTAGTATAAATAACCGAGACAGGAGGCTCTGAAGGGCGGCATTAGTAAATCCTGCTGTGAAATAAAGACTAGCAGTGATGCAATTTACTGTACCTACAGCCAGCCATTCTTATTCACTCGTAACTGAGCTGTTGTAAGCATTTCAGCCCAATACAACAGAGTGGTTTAGAGATGGAGTGCGATGCAACATAGGCTGCTGTAACAAGACTTATTTTTCATAATACTGGGAATAATGTTGAGACGTTCTCATAGGACAGGAATACCACACAACTAGTATTCAGGCTCTGAAAAACAGCTTAGTCAAGAGCATCCTTCCCTAACCTTGTGCTTAGATTTGTTATGGTGACATAAGGTCATACTGTGCACGGAGTTGTCTTTTCAAAGACTCTAGGTTTTCAAGCCAAGCTTTGTGCTCATAACTTTAGCAAACTACTGCCAAGTGCTTCTCTGGGTAATTACAATTCAAGGCCTGTCTCAAGATGTGTCGGAGACCCCCTTATTAACAGGCGAAACAAGGCATAGCATGCTCATGTATAAATGGATAGTTGCTAGAAAAGAACGGGAGGCGACTTCAGATTAGAGGCCTAATTTAAACAGGCAATTGTGCAAAAATGTTTGGAACAGTAAGTGCACCATGTTATATTACAGGTTGTTTAAAAGACCATTCTTATTCCAACCCCTGCCTCAAAGCAGGATTAACCTCAGTTAAATAATCCCAGCAAGGGTTTTGTCAAGCCGCAGCTTAAAAACCTTGAAAGATGGAGATGCCACCACCTCCCTAGGTAACCCATTCCAATGCGTCACCACCCTCCTAGTGAAAAAAAGGTTTCCCTAATGGCCAACCTAGATGTCCCCCACTGCAACTTGAGACCGTTGCTCCTTGTTCTGTCAATGAAGTTCCAAACTGTAGCTCGTGTGAAGTCAGACATGATGCACGTGTAGCTGAGTGTACTGAAACTACAGCTAAGGTAATGGGACTTCACAACCTCTAGTTTATGACACTGACCTGGATTCTTAAAAAACGTTTACAATAGAGATGAAAACTCTGAAAGCAAAAATCAAAATCTTTTCTGTCCAAAGATGGCCATCCTTGTGCCATGTCTATCACCATGGCATCATGCACCCAAGTTTTACTGTAAAACGTAAATATTTGTAGATACAAGTGTTCAAATATTTTCTGCCAGACTATTAGAGAACATACCAAATAAAACCTGGTCTATGGCAAAGGGAAGTTACAAAAAACACTTACCATTACAGTGAAGGGGCTGTTTGGAATATCCACTCCACCAAAGCGGACATAAATCACATAGGTTCCTGGTTTAGCAGCAGTGTAGAAGATGTCATAAGTCCCATCCTCATTTTCGATAACATCTGCTTCAGCTTCTGTACCATCTGGCGTCAGGACTGTGCATGTCACTTTACCTTTTCCTGCAGATTTAGCATCTACTACAAAACCAACTTCCTCACCAGTCTTCACAGTGGATGCAATTCCAGGACCTAGAAAGCAGTTTTGATTATAGGAAGTTGTTTACAGTTTTATCAAACCAGTCAGCTTTTTCTAGGAAATTGGTGCATTTGCTTTAAACCGTAATCAGCGAACAAATGCCACCTGTGAAGAAACATTAAGGCTACAGGACAGCAATGTGGGCGCAGGACCCATTCTGTAGTACAAGCGGTGGTCCTGGCACAAGTGTCTTTCTTACTACATACTCCTATGTTCTTGCATTTGTTTTTCAGCTGCAAGAGCTAGTTTTATTCTTCCATCAACTCAGGTCAGGTAGGTTGGGTGGGTGAGGGAGAAAAAGCTGACAGACTCTTAAAATGTAACATTGCTTTCAATCCTTTACAAGATGACTGCTTCACATATGAAGCCAACTGGTACCATGCCTCTTCTACCTAACCTAGTCACTTAACTAGATGCCTTGAGTGAAATAGTCCATACCAAGGAACTGAGTCTAACAGCCAAGATACTCTAGCAATGAAAGGCATTAGCAGTGACAACTGTACTAGGTTCCCCCTTCTCTGACTCTGCTAAGAAATGCCTCTTAAGGTATCATATTGAAACGCTTTCTGTATTAGATATACTTGTTTTTCAGGAACTCCCATGAATACACAAGAAAGAATATACAGCAATCAAGCATGTCCAGTTTTAAAGATAGAATTTAAGTCAGTGATCAGAAATACGAAGTGTAAGATTTACAATATATTTAGGGAAGCTGCTCTGGAACGCAAATAGTGACATGTGTCACTGAAGAAAGCAATTTGTTCACATTTAAATACCTGAAAGCTCTAAGCTTTGGTCATTTAATGTAGATCAGCAGCATTTGAGTGAGTCTTTCTATGGAAGCATCAATGTTGCATATCTAATAGACCCCATATTTAGACTCAAATGGAAAGTGAAGTTTAAGGAAATTGATTTGAACACACACCAAGAAACTTTCAGTTCAAGGTTGGGTTTTTTTTGTGTTTGTTTTTTTTAAGCAGTTAGTGCTGCTCTCAGCACAGCTGAATACTTTTCATGGGATCAGCAGTAGTATGAGGACAGTAAGCCAAATGTTCTCCCTTGTAATTTTGATGTAAGACCCCACAGTGGTATTTCTTCATTTGTGTTAGGAATCAAGTTACTTTAGAAGTCTGAAAATGTCTCCGATGTCAAGATTTACTAACTTTAGAAAGCGAGACAGTTATTTAATGCTATGCTAACTGGAAAATTTTATAAAGTTTATCTAAAAAGCCTTATGGGCTGTGTAAATTTAATCTACAGTTTAAATTCAGAGCTTAAGTCAGTTCTCTCACTAGCCAACATCCCAGTCCAAGGTTCTAGGCTTCTCCTGTAATTCATCAAAACCCAAAGTAGAGTTCTGCTGTGTGTGTTTACTACAGGAATATGGCCTGGAAACTAGCAGTAAGGAAGCCTCAGGTCAATCCTACAGTTGAAATTTAATGTGTTCAGGGCAAGGACTATTTTCCCATTCAGCACCTACCACAATGAGCTTTGCATGCTACTGTAATGCATGTGGACGCTCAGCTATTACCTACTAGCAAACGTTTTCTTGCTTTGACTGAAGCTAGTTACTATATGTTTAGCTCTGCTAGAACTTGCATGCAGAGCAACCATGTGCTCAAGTGAGGTTTTAATCACATACCCCTCACCCTTCAGATCATTAGTGCTCACTGACTTATGCCAATGCAAATTTCAAACTTCAGCTGTCTCACTTTTCTACAGTCAAAGGAGGACTGCAGCTGTAGGGATTTGGGTTACCCCTCGAAAGAGTTTCATCTTAACCCACAGAAAGGAATCATCCCTAAAAGATATTAGGGAAGTCAATTCTGTTAGAATAGGGTTCTATGAGAAGCTATTTTGGGACCTGAAGGTCATTGCACACCTGTATGAAGCCAGCTACTTCATTTTTAGTTCTGCAGTCCTTTCAGGCAAGGCCACAGAAAAAGCCTTTTATAGCTTGGCTGGAAATATTAATGTGAAAAAACCATCTGTTGCGTCATTCTAGAATGGTCAAAATACACCAAGTACTTCAAAAGACAGCAGACTGGGCATAACATACCTGTAGCCAAACATTTGCTGGCATCCCCTGCTGGAGATGCACGGATTCGGTAAGGAGAAAACGGGATATCATCCCCACCATATTTAACACCAATCATGTAACGGCCTGTCTTGTCTGGGACATATGTTACAGCATAAGTACCATCCTTGTTATCATGAACATCAGCTCTTTTTGGTTTGCCTTCTTGGTCCTGAGAGGCAAAAAATGAAATATTAACCAAGTGTCCTCTCAAGTTACATATTTAAAACAGGGTTGTTTTTCTGGGGCTTGAGGGGGGGCGTACATTCTTAACTCTGGAAGAATTCAGGACCTAAAAACTGTTTTAGTATACAAATCAAGCAAGGACTAGGACTAAAACATGCAATTTTAAGTGGAAAATTAAGTCGGTATCAAAAGTTATACTAAACAACTCATTGTCTATTTGCAGACTAGCGCCTTGCTTATTTTCAGAATGCCTATATTTATTTATATATATATTCTCAGCATATCACTTTATGGTTAGAAGATACAATGTTATATTAATGAAAATTGTGACGTAATCCATCCACATACTTCAGGAAGCATTTCATTTCCAGCATCGGTCCAGACAATGGTTAATTTAGTCTGATTTCTCAATATTCATTTCTGTAGGTCTGAAGTCTGATGATCAGGGTACAAATAATTCTTACATCTTTAGTGTTCAACAAGCTTTGCTGCCAGCTGCCTATCAAAAATTAAGCTTCCATCTAATGAGATCGGTCTTGTGATGTTTGAGTGAGGCATGGGGTAAAAGCAAAGCTTGCTTAGTCCAACTACCATCACTACAATGGATATTCAAAGTGTTACAAGATTTGAGGAGTTGCTTGGACTTGCTGGTGGGAATAATATTGAAGCTGAGGCATGCACAAGTTTCACATCTACAACCTAGGTCAACACTGCACAAGATTGATTCTAACAAAGCTGAGCTGTTTGGAACAGTTCCAAACACCTATCAGCTATAAAGCATGGAGGTTTTCTGGATGTTCTTATCTGGATCCATTCATACTAAATTTGCAGATCGGATCTAAGTTTGTAACCTAAAAATGGTTCATGTTCTAACACCTTAAAGCACGGACACACAATACAAGGAGGTAAGCCTTGGTTCTTTAGTTTATATCAGCTGAGCGAAGGGAAGTATTACCCCTGCCCCTCCCCATCATGATTTGAGACTGTACAAAGGTTATGAGAAAAGTGTAACTGAGTACACAGCCACATTCTGTAAGAGTAGCCATGCAGTGCCAGCCACACTTAACTGTTGCAGAACTTGATCTGGCAACTACAGCAAAACTGGGAAGTTAAGTATTTGCTACGTTACTGATACTGTTAACAGCTGAGTTACAAACCAAGCAATTGCATCATGGTGCATGAGACATATGGATGCATGAACCCTGCAAAGAACATGAAGTGGAGCAAACCAAGAGACCACAAAATGGAGAAAGACCATCCTGTGTCTAACCACATTAATTCCAGCCTCAGGCAGCAAGCTTTACTACCTTACTACACAAAGGTGATTTTGCCCAAGCCACAGTAGTCTTGACAACCTCTTCTCCACCTTATCAGATGCTTGAGAGAATGAAGATTTCTTTGCAGCAGTAACACAAAACTTGTCAGACATGCAAGTTCCAGGGGTATCAGTTTAAAGAGCTTGTAAATTTAGCAGCCTGAAGAGAGGATTTGATTAGTTTATCATCCAAGACAACTGCGCTATCAGAAGCGCAAGACTGTAGCCTTGCTAAATCAGGTTAGTAGGGAGGTATTTCCTTTGAAATGTAAGCACGTTCTTAATAGCCTGCAACAAGAAGCTTGATTTCTTTAGTATCCACCCGTTTCTGAAGTACGCTTTCCAAACAAAAAAGTATCTGAATTTGAGTGTGTATTTTAGCCAGCACACCCTCAAGATTCCAGGATGTGGCAACTGATGAGATCTAAGGAGAAGACTTTAAGCCAGCCTAGCCACTTAGGAACAGGCACTGTTTGGATAAATAAGTAGATTAATAATGATTTACCGTTATCTGTACAGAGAGAGGCCCTTCCCCTGCATCTTTAGTGTCAACAGCAAACTCCACAGGTAAGCTGGCCGGAACACCATATGAGCTGAGACCTGGTCCACTTGCAGTCACTTTACTGGCATCATATGTAGGAAGCACTTTTACCTTGAAAGGACTTATTATAGGGGAACAGTAAATTTGTCAAGTCAACATTTGTCAGTCTATTAGATACTATACCTATTCAGGACAACACTTAAGCATGTGCTTAAATCCCATTAACCCCAATATGCTTCCCTGAATTGGGACCCAAGACTGATCTAGGACAACACTAGTTTGAAGGTAAACATTAAATGGAGATGCTGTAGTCTAAGAGTCCACTCTTACCCTGGCACATGCATGCCACTGCATAATCTCTATTCCTTTCCACTTCTCCCAAGTAGGAGACAATAAGAGGAAGCCAACAAGATTAACCAGAAGCCACCTCAGAATCTGTGTTATGGTCTTGGAAGTAGACATCACTTCTCAAGTTTAACACAAAACAAGTCTAAAAAGGCATGAAGCACTTGGGATCAACACCCTGAAAAAAAAAAACCAAAAACCCTTTCCACTATGTTGGCTTAGGAGGAAACACAGGAGTTAAGGCAATCAGTTAACGTTACCAACGGTAGGACTGTTCAGAGGTTCCTGTCTGAAGTACTATTTAGATAGAGTAATTCTGGAAAAATGGATGCTTTAACAACTTACCTACGAGGAATCTCTTCATCTCCATATTTGACAGAAACTGCATATGGGCCCTCCTGCATAGGGGTGTATGTTACTGTGTGAGTGCCATCTCCATTGTCAACTACATGAACTGGCTCCACCATTCCTAAAAACAGAAAACAGGCCACTTTCTACACAGCACTAGCCAAATGCATCCTACTGGAACAGCAGAAATCTGATTTGCAATTTTGTTGCTTCAAGCTTGAAGAAGGGCCCTGATTTAAAGCCTTACAATAGATCTCACATAAGCCTTTGAGAAGGGGTGCACTGTGCAGATATCAGGAGATCCTTTCCACCACTTGATGTTCATTAGCTATGAGCCATAAATAACTAGCATCCACCACCAGCAGCCCTTTAGAAGCCTTTTACTGACTAAATGGCAACTGCTGTCAGCAAAAGCCAACAGAACACTTCTAGAGAAAGCCTACCACCTTTCAGGACAGTTGAGGCTAAGGGCAATTAGAGCACACTATTACTCACATGCATCTGAAGAGCTTTACAAAAAGAAAAAAGTGATAGCTGCCTGAACTGTCAATCATTGCTAAGATTACAGACTAGCACTGGAAAACAGCATGCCAGAGTTGACTTTTAAAGCATGTTAGTAAGACAGTGAATTTAGTCTCATGCTCTCTCAAGCGTATCTGGAAAAAAGTCTTCCTGCTTAACAGATCATTTACATGGAGAAAAATGATCAAGGGAAGCGGGTGGTCCAAAGAGGTTTTATTTTAAGACACAGGAAATCCTCTAAACAATTGGTCTTCGTTTCTGTTATCCTAGTGCAGTCACAGCAAGCTCCGAGCAAGCCTTAGGATGCAGTAAATCAGTTCCAATCAAACCAAGACAAGCTATAATAATTGCAGTAATGCTTTAATGTAAATCTAGTAATTCAGCACTTATTAGGGAAGTTTAGCTGCCATGCAAAGCCTCTAAAGCAAGTAATTTTTACAACTGATTTTTGCTCCTAGTACATGGATTTGTTGCGTGCATACGCTATCAGTAGTTAGTGGAAAAAAATGCAAACCTCTCTCATTAGCTTCCCCCTTTGGGTCACCTTTAAAGAATTCTGAAATTGCTTTCAGTGGATTGTGCCATGACTGGGAATCCGTTTCGTCAGCTAGAATTAGATGACTGTTATTTGAAGAGCATTCATGTTCAGAGTTATGGCTCATCTTTCTTTGTTAAACAGGTGTTTAGGAGCTTGTATTGCCAGCAGAGACACCAGCCTAGAGGTTACACAAGCAGGCTAACCCCTCCCTCCTAGTCAGATACTTTTAGCACTTCGTTTGTTGCCCACTTTAGCGCCATGAATCCTGTAGAGACATTTGACTTAAGTTCTATGATTTACTGGAAAGTGGACGCTGCTAGTATTAACACATATGGGTCATAGCTATAACTAATTAAGCAGTGCAGATGTAAGTGTACTCTGCAGACTTCCCAAATTTTTCAGTGAGAGGCTCGATTACATTTTTTAAGAAGGGGGAGTTGGCTCACTCAGCATGCTTGTCTTTTGCTTTTTTGGCCAAAAGGTGAGGGAGAAAAACTATTACTCCATAACTGGTACTTGTGATTGCAGAGTTCATGCCAAAGCTTACTCTTAGACTGGAAGTAGCATGTGAAGTCCACAGAGAATAACTGGCAGCCTGAGAGTAGAGGCCATGCCTAGAACTAAAACAGGGTCCTAACATTACACAGATTACGACATTGATTCTTAGTATGTCTCAGGGGAGTTTTGACATGTTAAAAGCCAGAGATTTGATTAGTTTCACGAAGCTAATGTGCAATACAACTCAGGTTGGACTTTGCAGGGAGAAATGTTTTTTCACCTTTCCAAGGCAGGGGACAATTGACATTGCTTTTTTAGAGGTTTGAATATCACCCCCTTCATGTTCACCTACTGAAACAAACATTCTCTCTTCCAAGAAACAAGCCCCTGTTCATTGTAGCTCTTCAGTTTCTTCTAAAGTTTAAGATCTATTTAAAGCTATTGCACCGCTAAAGATACCCAGGAAAGGACAACTAGTATTTGTGGAATAAGTCCATCAATGGGGCTAGTCATTCGTTATCTCCACAAGAGAGTTTAACACAATGTTAACTGCTCACAGGCTCAGATTAACCAATGTGCACTCCGCACTGTCACAGGACCCGCCTCCCCACCCTCCAATATCAAGCTGCCCCCCATTTGGGTGTGTGGTATTGTGGCAGGCCAAAGCTAAGTGGTGCTGAGGTGCTGCAACACCACTTACTCAAAATCTGGACTTATGCCACATGGGAGCGAGGGGGGGCAATAGAAACAAGTTGAGTGCTGAGCTGGGGACATTGGGAAGTAACCAGGGAAGTCTAGGTGAGCAGCATCTCTGTCCCTATGCACATCCCAGCAGTCCTGTTCGGATAAGTGGGAGGCTGGTGGAAGCTTGACAGAGTATACAGGTAGGCATGAGGTGCACGTGCTTCGCTGAGCAGCTCCTGTTCACGCTGTGCAGGGCTGGCAGTGGCAGCTGGAACAAAGCTAGGAGGAGGTTCACAGTGATGCTCAGGTTTGGCCTGGCTCTCTAACAGGGCAGGCCAGCCAAATATGAGTGAAGGTACAGCCCCCCTCCCCCTGAACACAGGACCCCCCCCAGTTCTTTAATATAGCACTGCCTGCAAGATGCAAAGGTAGCCGTAACCAAGTAGGACAGAGCACTCAAGTCCTTACCTCTGGGTACTGCCACCATCACTTCGAGAGGTGCTAGTCCAGCCTTACTAGTGTCCACAGTGAAGGTTTGGGGGATTTTGGCTCGAACTGCTGTTCCTAAACCTGGGCCTGCAACTTTTACCTTGCATGGGTCAACAACATCTTTCGCAGGAACTTTAAATGGACTGCCTGTAAAAATAGACGTATAGACAACGCCAAGTTAGGTAGGGTTTACATGAATATGCCCTGGGCACATTACTGGAGCCAACTGGCAGTTTCAAAGGTTTAGGAAGTAAATGCAAGCTCACTACCTCCTGCCACCATCTTTTGCATCCCCGGTACCCTAGAGTATTTTTCTTCCCAACATTAGCAGAGAAGTCAGCTTTTTATTTCCAGGTGTAGCAAATAACTAAACATGCACTTCAATGTGACACAGGCTTCCAAAAGCAGTTCTGGAATCCTCATCATTAGACATTTAGGAACAGGTTGAACAAGCCTACTGAGGATGAGCTAAGTTTACTTGGTCCTAACTCAACCTAGGGGCTGGACTGAATAACCTCTCACCTTCCATGCCTATATGGATATTAATTTGACTGTCAGCGAAGACTATTCCCCAATTCAGAACTGGTTTTAAGATAAATCAGACTTGGGGTGGAGCAAACTGAAGTTACGGTCACTTTTGATCAAGCAAAGTATTTTTTAGTTGAAGCGCTCCAAAAGCGCCTTTTAAGGCTATTAGTCAGGCTTCAAGACTTTGTAATTGAAAGGTTGTCTCCATGGCCACTAGCTCCCATTTCCACTTGAGAAAGTTAGTATAAAAGTCAAGGATGCTTAAGATCTCAAACAAAATCAGAAGTCTAAGGGAGACTAAACATTTTGTCATCAATGAAAACCAGTTTGGTTTTGTACCTAGGTTTCTTTCTGTATCAGTAAGAATATTTGAGGTGAGGTTACCTACTCCTACCAAAAACGGCCTTGGCTAACCTTGTTTAAGGCATTTGGGCTTTTGCAGCATTCAACAGGTTACATTAGTGGTTCCCACCCCATCCAGATGTCCAGATGTCCAAAAGTAGATTATGAACAGGAATAAATAAGCACTTGAAGTCACTAAAGCTTATAGTCTAAACTTTGGTTAAAGCCACAGGACTGTTTTAGTCTTCTCATTAGTTTTCAGCATTACTAGGAACACATGATATGGAAAATGAAGCTATTTCATAGGTATAGTACAGGCTTCCCTGGTTGCCTTATTACTATTCTCAATCTTGAATGGGAGTAGTAGCTTTAAAAAAAGGTTAGTGAAGTTAGTCTCTATGCTCGCTCACTCTTCTATACTTCTGCCAGAGCCAGCAATCAAGTCTTCAATGTGCACATTCACTTTCATCTGGAAAGCAACTCGGCTACTATGTGCATAATTCTAGTCACTTACCTAGTGTTCAGTCTGTGGCAAGAAAGTTGTATCCTGCTCATTTATGGCAGCTTAAAGTGATAACCTACGAAGTTGGAAGCCCTTAATTGTGAGCAAACAAACCATTGAGAGACTATTACAATTCTAGGCCTGTTGTGCAGTGCTGCCTACTGCAGGTTATATACAAATTAGATTGAATATCAGTACTTCCTTTGAATTGCCATGTTCGAGTTTTTTCACAAGTTGGACCATTTGTTAGCAAAATGCTATTAAGCTGTGCAGAAGTGGCAAGTGTTCCAAAAGCAGAGCTGCACTGCGCAGTTAACCAAGATAAATCTACCTACTGCAGCTCTAACTGCAAGACACAGAAAGTTGTTACTTTAAAAAGGGGATAAAGAACCAAAAACATTTCAAGGGCCTGCAGACAGCAACAGGAAATAATCGGGGCAACATGCTGCAATTGCCTGGAGTACTAACTAAAAACCACAAGTCGCACTGTTGAAAATGACCTGCCAGCACCTTGCACCTGTAAGCCAGGTCACTTAGCCATGAACCAGTTGCTTGTCACCATTAGGAAGGAACAGAGTACAGGCACGCGACAAGCCAGAAGCCCAAGAGAAGGTGCATGCAAGCATCTAGTTCCTTGGCATTTTACTAAGTTACAGTACATGGACAGATGGGATTGGTAGGGGTAAAGTCAGCTCCATCTGGAGTCCCAGGAAAGAAGGCACATAGTCTTGACTTCTGGGTAGAACAAAGTGCTCAGAACTACTTCAGTAGAAATTAACAGCAATTTAATCCTTGGTTTAATAAAAGCCACCTACATTAAAAAGTGTAAGCCAAACACTGACACTGTTCATGTTACTACAGTATTTAAGATGAGATCCAGTGCACTTCAAGCAACAGACTATTATTTTTATGGAATTAGTAGCACTGACAACTGTCAGTGCATGACAATCCCAGAAGACTGGATCACCATTTAATCAATTTGCTACAAACCATGGCCTTAAAAACCATCCACACATGGGAAGAGCTGCCTTATTCTGGCCCTGTGAAACTTCGTTATGCAATGGTTTCAAAATTTGTTTCCTGTGTTGGCAGATAGCACTTTTAGAAAGCAAGCTCTCGCACTGGTCTACCTGGTTTGTTATGTCCCAATATTCCATTCAAATAGATTTGTGTAAGATGTTAATTTCACCTCAAGATGCAAGACCAGACTGTGCACCAAGATGGATTGCTATGTTTATTATATTAGTCAGGAAAGACTGAACCAGTTCTTCAAATTGAGAAGTACTTAGAGTGGGTACACAGTGCTTTTACATTTTATTTCAGTTTGTATTCGGCATCTATCCATAGCTCCATACTAGCTTTTGATAGCAGTTAAGTCAAAAAGTTGTCTGGCTTCAGTTATTTTGTAGATGTTTTTACAAGTTGACATTTAAGTGATTTCAGGAGTGAATTCAGGCCTGCCCAATATTAGATCAAGCAGCAGCAGCAGCGTGTGTGTCTACAAGCAGGGAATTGAAAGATTGCCAGTGGGCTCTGAGAAAGGTCTTATTTAAAGATGATTGCATGCTTATTGTCACCTCAGCCACTACTTAGCTACAATACACAACAACATCTGAAGATATGCTACTTGGATGCTAAAAAACAGATTTACAATCTTACTGTCTGCCCAACGTTAGTTTTGGGGCACCTTCTAATGGTAGAGTTCTTACCAGGTATGTGTTCTCCCCCATATGTGATATTGACATCATAATCTCCTGGCGCATAAGGGATATATTCAGCACTGCAGCTGCCATCCTTGTTATCTCTGCAGCTTATCTTTGATTCAGAAGGTCCTTCAACAGTTATTCCAAGTCCACCAATTCCTGCCCCTCTGCAAAAAGAAGTGCAGCACATTAGCATGCTTTCAGATGGTTTGCTAATTGTCACAGAAATAGTCTTCTCCCACTTGCATTTCAGACTTTATGTAGTAATGCTAGCATGGACTGACTGCGGCTTTGCTGCATTTTCCCCAGAGGTGGCTACATTTCAGTTGTGAATTAACTAGTTCAGGAATGGTTTGTGAAAGTGCTTTGAGCTATAGATTGGTGTAAACTTTAGTGGTATAGGGGATTTGATACAAGACCTCCAAAAGAGGTTTGCGATAGCAACTGCTGGAGGGACATTACTTCCACTGAGCTCAGTGTCTTTTTGGTAACCACCTATGTGATTCACCACAGATTAGATTAAAGTGCAACCTTTGTAGTATTTGTATTGGATTTAGAGTCCAAAATCAAGATGTGCTGAATTACTTGCTACCACGCCGCGAGAGCACGAGAGACTTAGTTACCTGGTTACAACAGTAAATGCATTTGGTTTGTTGGTGAATGCTTCTTTGAGTCCTGCTCCTTGGGCTGTTACACGGGATGGATGGCAGCCTTCAGTGACATCCACTTTAAAAGGACTATTTGGAACAGGTACATCATCATAAGTCACTTCAACCATGTGTGGACCTGTTAAAAGTGAAAACCCATCATTGGGTTAGATCAGGGGTGGGCAAACTACAGCCCGCGTGCCATATATGGGCCATTTGAGCTTTTCATCAGGCCCTCCAGCTGGGCCTGGCCAGAGCGCAGTGCCGCTCCCCTTCCCAGTCCCACCCATTCCCCCCTCCCTTCTCCCACCGCATGGGCCCAGCAGCACCCTGGCTGCAGCACGGCAGCTGCTCCCCCCTCCCAGCGCCACCTCTCCCACCACGTGGCCTGCCATACAATTTCATACCCAGATGTGGCTGTCAGGCCAAAAAGTTTGCCCACCCCTGGGTTAGATGATTACCCACTACCTTCAAGGAGCTATTAATTTAAAGATACTGGAGCTGGATTGTTTAGGCAGTGATCCTCCTCTACCTTAAAAATGGAGTTTTTGCATAGTCAGAAAGTTACTTTAATACTAGGGTCTTTAAAATAGCATGTTCTGCTGAAGCTATGCTTAAAAGGAAATGAATGTGTATGGTACAGATATCCTATACTATTTACCTCCCGCAGAAATAAGCTTTTCAGTCCTTCAAAGAAACATCTTGTACACAGATGCTAATGTTTAAGTAATAGCAAAAGTGGACATTGCTACAAGCTCATTAGCAAGATGTTTTTAGTTGTTTTCTGCTCTCCACACAAGGTAGTCAGACAACAGGTTACCTTTTTCAAATGGCGTAAACTCTACCGCATATGTTCCATTGGCATTGTCTTTGATGAGGCAGTCTGTGGAAGCTCCAGAGGGATTTGTAATTTGTGCTTTGATATGGTCTCCTCCAGTCTTTGTTAGGGGCTGGGCATTTACAGTGAAATCTGTTGTGGCTTCACGGAAAACATCTGCAGAATAAAATTTGAAAAGTCATTTTATTTTGATGGACCAAATATTTTAGTTTATGAAAAAATCTTTTGATTACTTAGACTTATGACAAATATGAATGACTGATAAAGGTGTAGAAGTATATTATTTTGCCAAGATTACCAGTTGTAATATTGTGTCATGGTATCCATTATAGCCTTTACACTAAGATTCTGCGCAGGAACAGGCAGAGAACTTAAAGTGTACACGCCTTCCTACCTTTTCCTTCTATTCCTGGTCCAAACACTTCAATTTTGCTTGTGTCCACAGCTGGATCTACTTTGACCCGGGCAGGAAATTTTGGTACTTGCTCTCCTCCATATTCCAACACAAGTGTATACATTCCAGCAGAGAGTGGCAGATATGTAACTGCATAAGTTCCATCTTTGTTATTATGAACTTTGACTTCAGCTTTAGAGCCAGAATCTGAAACTGCTTCTACACCTAGTTCCCCAGGTCCAGCTTCTGAACAATCAACATTTAGCAATCCTGCTTCACCCACTTTACCATGCTCAAGACCTGGGCCTGTGGCAATTACTTTAGACACATCAAATGGCATTTCAATGTCTGCTTTAAATGGAGAACCAGGAATGTGAACGTCTTCAAACAGAATATTTACAAAGTATTCTCCAGGTTTAGTAGGCAGGTAAGAGACTGAGCATGTCCCATCACCATTGTCTGAGCATTCAATTTTAGCTTCACATGGGCCCTCTACTGTCAAACCTAAACCTCCAGTTCCTGCTCCTTTGGTATCTATTGTAAATTCTGCTGGTCTTCCAACAAGACCTCCTTGAAGGCCTGGACCATGGGCTTTTACCTAGGATAAAAATATTCAGTTAGATGCGATTACATTTACACAAACGCTGATCTGGCAGTTGTCTGGCAAAATAAAGCAGTTCCATAAAGAACTCCAAACTAATTCATTTGTTAAGTCTTAAAGTCTGCTAAAAGCTCTCAAGTTACATAAATGCTTTACAGCAAGTAATAAACTGTTTTCCTTTGATGGAAGTTGATCTTAATGTCAAGTTACATTAGAAACATGAAGTCTGCTAAAGTTTCCATGCTTACAGACTTGAGCTTAGCTGTCTTTGTACACCCATCAAAAAAGGTAGCAATATTAAGCAGCATTTATACTAAGTTATTAGCCAAATATACCACTGCATATAGTCTTTGAAAGGTGAAACCTCAAGTGATTCACATTAGGTTCATTGGGAGTAATACTTCATTTCATATTGCTTAAAATACCTAGAGTTCATTTTCCATACTGAGCTTTTTGTTGTCACCACACTTTTCAAAGCCACTGTTTGAAAAATGAAATCAGTTCTGATTTTAAGAAGGAAACAACTTAATGTTCAGTTTGATTAAGAGCTACTTAACGTACTTATTCCATAATCATGACAGAAGGTCAAACAAGATGTTAAGTGTATGCTCATATGTGAAAAGCAGGATTCAGTTTGTGGCTCAAATTTTTTTTCTGTATGTCAATAGCAGAAGCATTTGCTATGCATTTACCTTGGTAGGATCTGGAGGTAGAGTGGCTTCCACAGCATAAGGACTTCCTGGAACTGGATTGCCATCATAACTCACATCAACCATGTGAAGTCCTTCTTCTCTTGGGAGATACTTCGCAGTGCTGCACTCTTTGCCTAGAACTGGCTCCACCACACATGGCACAGCTTTCCTTGTAGGGCTGGAAATACTAACATCCAGTTTACCCTGTCCACCAGCTCCTTGTGTGTCAATTATGAATTCCTGATCCTTCCCTACTTCCACTCCTTAAAGAGAAGATCCATATTAGTATTTCAAGATTTATGGTCTTTAGATTTCTTGAATCCTATGATTTGATGCACTCAAATGCCTCACATCCACAGAACACTGAGATGCTGTTTTCGGTTGATTTTTATCAACGGATACGAGAAGCTACTACAGCTAAAGAAATGTTCTTGAGCAGCAGAGACTATTGATAAACTGGTACATTGCAAAGTAACAGTGACAAGCAAGATAGTGGTTTGACTTGTTTAAACAGCCTCAACAGATCTGAAATAGTGTATGCTCCTGAAACGAGCATTATCTATGTTGCAGCTGTCTGTCGCCCCCGCCCCCATCCTCCACTTTACACATAGTGGAAAGCAATGTGCAATTTAAACCCTTTGGATTATTTTGAATATTTGCTCAAAGAAGTGCTCCCAAGTTCTTCTGCTAGTAAGTGTGGCTAGAGCTGCAGTATTCCAATGTGTTACTGGAGTTGAGCCTTGTGAGGAATCTTCACAAGGGCTGTGAATAACAGTTGGGGGGGGGGGGGGAAGAGAGAAAGAGAAATATATGGAGGAACGCCACTATCTTTCACTTTTGCTGGAA
This sequence comes from Mesoclemmys tuberculata, assembly GCA_007922155.1. Lineage (NCBI taxonomy): Eukaryota > Metazoa > Chordata > Testudines > Chelidae > Mesoclemmys > Mesoclemmys tuberculata. The sequence continues at coordinate 21,956,109 of ML677084.1, read as the reverse complement.
GCTGGCTTCTAGCAGGGCACTTTGGAGCTAATTTACTGTGTGTCAAAGTAAGGCATTTGGAGCCAAGAAAGCATCTGGTGATATTTCATTCAGGACCTTTGAACAATGAAGGTTTTCTAGACTCTTCCACTCACCCCCAGAATCTCTGCAACAAGGTTTATTTGTTTGACCTTAAGCTTCTAGCATTACATGGAACAGTCCTCTGCTTGACATGACTGTTCAGATCTGGCGTGAAAAACAAATTGCTAGAACCAACTGGAGTTTTAAAGTTATTTAATACAGTTAGATGTTTAACTCCCATTGAAATAAATGGGAGCTAGGCACTTAAGTGGGGGTTAGTAGGTGCCAATGAGATTTAAGTGTCTAGCTGCACCTTTAAATGCCTACCTACCTCTGAAAATTAAATACCTGATTAGAAGTCTGGCCACTAAGTTATCACTCAGTCATTAGCTTAACCCCAGTTTCTATTAGACAGCCACCAAACAGTGCCCACAGTGTTATCTGCGAGCGGTCTCAAAGGCCAAGGACTTAATTAGCATAAAAACTAGCTTTTCTTGTGCAGGCACAAGACCGTAAACAGAAGCTTGTATTGCCATAACTATACGGATGAGGATAGATCTGTGGAATTTAAGTGGAACATTGAGATTTGGGAAGTACAAAAAACAATGTAATCCTTGCTTTTGGAAGCCTTTTGGGCACCCCACTCAGGTTTAAAATAGTGTGCACTGATTCAATATTAACTGAGTCTTGCTCTTACTGGAGTCTAAAGTGGCAGATTCATGTTGATTTCCAGATATCCTTGGTGCAACCTAGTCTGAAAGAGATTCTTTCAAGTGCAACTTCTATGAAGCATTACTTCTGGGCATGTAAAGTGTTACCAAGCCTTTAAAAAAGTAGAGATACCCCACCACATTTACTAAAAACCACAAAAACTTGAAGTTTAGATATAAATTAAGGATTCAGAACCAAATATAAATTTAACAAGGCCTAGACAGAGCAGAGAATTTGAAGTGTCTGTACCTATGGCCAGAAATAGGATTTTAAGGAACTCATTTTAAAATTTGTTACCCTTCAGCATATAGTTTACAAAACTACATGTACTCTAATCTTGTGAGTAGCTAGTACTAGTAGAAGTTCAGATGGCTTCACATCTTTAATAGACTCAAACTGAAATAAACTTAAGAAAGATAGCTTATATTGAAGTGGTATTACATGATTCCACTGTTACTTGGGCTAGAATACCAAATAGTTGTAAGGAACAGCAGAACATGAGATTTTGCAACTGTTTTACTCACCATCATTCTAGCCAAGTTACTCAGTGGCAAGATTTAAAAAACCCACCACAAAAAAAAAAAAGCCTTTCCACACTGAACTAGACTATGCACTGCATAGCTCATTTGCAAGTGTACTTACTGTTTTCAAATCCACTGACTTTAATTTTGCTCAGATCCAGTGGAGCAGCAACTCCCACAGTGAAAGGGCTTTTGGGGACAGGATCACCACCATAGGTTACAGAAACCTTCATGGGGCCCTGACAAGAGGTTAATATTGCAGGTTAGAAGTTCAGCCATTTCATGCTTGCGCTTTACTATTTAGACAGTATATATTACTCAAGGGGTAATGGGATACCGTGATCAGGCTCTAAGTGTCATGCGAGCTCCTTACCCTGACTTCCCACTCCAGCCTTTGAGCTTTGAACCCTTTTCATTTAATGGAGGGAGAAAACTTGCTCTCCTGCCAACATTAGAGTACTATTTTGATTGCCTGGCAGAAATCCAGGTTGATTCCCACCCGCCCAGAACTCAGGCATGACAGCTGAATGAATGACCCAACTCAAGACCAGGTATCTTTATTCCACAGTACAGACATGCCAAGTTCAGGCCTGCAAAGGGATTATATTTTTACAGCATTTGAAATACCAAAGTTAGGATGAATAAATCAGAAACAGATTAATGCTCCTGTGTGCGTTGGCTGGAATGCCATATAGTCATGGCTAGATTCAGCCCTAGATGTGTGCTCCCTTTATGCTCTCCTACCACAGTCCCTATTTCAGCTATACTCACTGTTTGTTTACTTTTCGTTCTTGGCTGGTTCAGCTCCCAAGTGAAATAACCATGAATGTTTCACATAAGCCAGCAAACAGCCTTCCTGATCTTACCTGGTCCTGCTATAGCTAGCTGTTATTAAATTGAAAACAAGTAGATGGTTTGAACGAAACAGTATTATACTAAGATTTTTCTACTGTTGATGCTGTCCCTTAGGAATTTGTCGTCTTAGTAAATCCCCCAGCTCTAGGAATTTATGTAGTCCACACCCTACTAACGACCTCTGCTGAGAGACATGCTATTGCCCAGATCCAAAATAAAATGGATGCAGCACAAAAAAAATCCATGCCCAATAACCACAATTCTCTCTCCTTTGCCAGGCTAGCAGTTTCCTCCCCAACTTCTATACATACTATTCAGCTCCATGATCTATGAGCTAGTCCTGTTATTTCACAGCTGCCCTTACCCCAAGCTGTTCTCCCTGATGAAACTTGAAAACTGCATGACCACCACCACCACCACCACCTCCTCCTATATAACCCATAATTTCTCCTGGCTTTTGTACAGCAGTTTGCTTGGTGCCAAAAACTGAATGTTTATTGCCTAGAAGCCACCATGCAGTGCTCTACAGTGCTGAGAATGGATACAGATTAATATTGCCAGCATCTCTGGCTTTCCTGTGTTCCATCTCCACAGAGCTTCTACAAATCTCAGGAACAGTAAAAGACTGGATACTTGGCCCAAGTCAAAGACTAAACACTAGGAGATTCAGCAGGCTAGAAAGAACACAATGTGTTTAATCCTTTGAACAAGTTTGAGAATGAAGTTGCATTTTTACAGGGGCTGGGAAATGTTTGATAAGTGGCATTAGTCACTGCTGGGTTTACAGATTTGTCACAATATCTCCTGCAATGTTTGCTTAGTCTTCTCCCACAGAAGCTTTCAGACTGCCTTCTCATTCCCTGTGAACCTTTGCTATATTAGCCTGTGAAGAGCACAGGAACATACGCGTCCCTGGTCAAATAGGGTATTATTTCTCAAGAGATAAAACACCCACTGTATTTTTTTTTTAAATGTCTGTAAAAGCTGGCAGAGTGCCATCTTTACCCATACGGAATTATTCAGCTTCTTTTATCTAGCCGGAAGCCTTCAGGGCTATGTACAGTGATCACCTATACACAATGTTTAGACATCCCACTAACATTTAGCTGCCACCCTCTTATGTACACCTGGGAAAGCTTTATACACTAGCTAGGTTTGTTTATAGTATTAATATCCAAACTTACTTCTTGGGTAAATTTCCACACCCTAATGACAACAACACCAGTTGCCAGGAAGGTTTTGGGTTTGGCAGAAAACAGCAGTTCTGAGGACCCTGAGTGCCTGCCACCATTTTTACATTCAACAGCAAAACTAGATTAGGAATTCTAGAGATCTGATTTTAACAGTGCTAGAAAAGTGGCTTACAACCATGACTGATTTATTCCTTACTACTTAATAAAGCTTCAGGGACACAGGTAAGCCAAAACTAAAACCCAGTCCCATTGATATACCAAACAGCCAAGCTCTGAAATAAATAATACCACTCCAAATATATTAGTTGAGGCTACTGATGTTCTTTGGTCATGAACTTGTCATGTCCAAACGGGACACCAACTTAATGGTAGATCCAAGAGTCAGACCAATGTTATATCTTACTAAGAAGTAATAACTGAAGTCTGACCGTTCATTCAGTTTGGTAGTTATTTTTTTCAAAGGACTTAGCACTGAGATTAGTCATGCTTGAATATGGCAATAAGTGCACACTTACTGGGAAAGTCATCTAAAAAGAATCCGCTTTTACTTGTTCGGTTTCTGTTCTTGTCTTGTTTAGACTATACAGTCTAGGCTCCTTGGTACCCAAGTCATCTTAAGAGCTGCAGTGGTTTCATTACCTTGCCATTACAATTTATTCATAGAGTGTTCCAGGGGTATAATGCGTGTTTAGAAGCGCACGCGCGCACCCCCCCCACACACACCTTCAGACAAAGGAAAATATGCTCTTTGTAAGTAACCACTTCCAGCTCTTTAATGTGGTCAACTAGGAAGGCAGCATCCACTATTATCACAGAAGTTACCTACCCAAGTTCCTGCCTCCTAGAGGCAAACCCTTATGTAACACTTGGAATCATGCAAAACTGAGTTTAAGGCTTTGTCTTCACCTACAGCAGCAAATTCACTGCCGTCAGATCGATTTCTCTGGATCAACTGAGTGGTCAGTGAAGACCTGCTCAGTAGACCCAGAAATCAATATATTAAAGCCACTTCTCAAGTGGCATAGCACTGCGTGGACAGAGAAGTTCCCATCGGCGCAGTGCATTGAAGACAGAGTTCAGGAACAGAAGCGGACAAGTCATTGGGAGTTATGCACATTTTTTGTGTCGCTTGCATCACTCCTGTCGACTGCTGCCAAATCTCCAAGCTAAGTGTAGACAGGGCTTAACTGAAATTACCATTCTATATCCTGCATTTAGGAATGATAACATGAATTATGTAGACAAGGTAGCTGAAGAGTTACCCTGGAAATGCATTTCACCATGAAATAGGAGTCATGCACTATTGTTTAGGTTAGTATTAATGCTGGAGCTCATACTTAACTGAAGACAGTTCAGTTTCATTACCTGCAGCCCAGCAAAGATTTTTGCAAGCTGCAGTTATTTAGGAGTCCTAAACATCTGCCCCAGCTCAATTCAGAGTAGCCGATAGATGCTTTTAGTAGTTTCAGATACTGTTTGCTACCTGACTGTTGATAGTGTAACATGGTCTGTTAGTACAGCAGAATCAGTTTCTTACTGTTTCCATGACTATGTCTTATGTCAATAGCTACATTTTGGCTTTAGAATTGGAGGTGGCTAATTTCAGTACTCCCATTCTCTAGTCAGATTTTCTAAGCATCCTTGTTTTAGCTGCACTCTGGACAGGTCATTCCAAACATTTAGTCACTTTTTTTTTTTTTTAATGCTAGTGATAGTTTCTTCCTCGGTATAGTTGCAGACACTCAGGGTCCCTTACTGTACAATTTTTGGGAGCTCCAGAATAATGAATATTAAGAACTTCATCACTGTTTTTCCTTTGATAGCTGAAGTTCAGTTAATCAAGAACTCATGTTAATTCACTTGCAATTACATACATTTCCAGTTTTATTTGTGCTCTGAATTGTGATATGGAGAACACCACTGCCATTTCTCCAAAAGACTCAGACGTACCTGCTGTACTGGAGTGTATTTTACAGTATGGGAATAGTCGTAGTTGTCAATAATGTCTAAGTCTTTCACAGCATCTCCGGGCACAGGTCCGCTGAACTGCACATCCACTGGTGCTTTCCCAGCACCCTTAGTGAATACAGTGAAGTGTGTTGGTTTGCCATTTTCCACACCTTAACAGAAAGCAAGTTAACTTTCAAAGTCAGAACATGCTTGGGTTTCTTGTGCTATCTACACAGTTTGTTTAAGTTCATAGTCCATAATATGACAGTTGACCAGTCTCAGCTTGGTCAAGTAAATTCCAAGAGAAGGCAGAGCTACTTATTGTTAGTCTTTTGATGCCCCAAATTTTGTTCTGGCATAGAGTAATCCCATCCCAGATCCCTAGAGAGAAAGTTTGACATGGTTTTGCCTACATAATGAGTTTGATATACAAACGTGAGCATGGGGTGATTAACATTCGGCATAAAAACAAAGGAACCTCACCAGTTTTACTTAGTCCAGGACCTTCAGCTTTCACCTTGGTGGCATCATGTGACGGGTCCACTTTAACTCTGAAAGGGCTGGCAGGAATTTCCTTAAACATAAAACAGGCTACTTCAATAGGATAGTTACAGCCGGTTGTAAGCTAGCGCAAACCCTGCAAATAAGGCATTTGCCTTCCAGTGAAAGGACTATTATTTAGGATCAAAATAAGGCAGTCTGAGAACAGTCAGATTTCTTGAAAGTTTTAGCCTGCCAAATAGATGTATTCTAATGCATCCCATATGATTGCTAGCATTTCCTGAGCAAAGCTGAAGTAATCTTCTGCATGTATTTTTACCTTCTCTCAATCCCACTGCAACTACTAAAGTAGTGGTTCCCAGACTTCTTACGCTGCCCCTCCTGCCCCCCCCCCCAACCCATACCCTGCCAGCTAGGGCTAGGAGCAGGGCCATGGTTGGGGCCAGGGACCAAGCCTAGGAGTGGGACCAGAAGCAGAGACCACAACCGGTCAACGAGATGGGGACTGGGGTCCAATGCCAGGTGCTGAGGGCTAAGGCCAGGTGGCACAACTGGGGGCAGAAGCCACAGTGAGCCAGGGGCCGGGGGGAGGCGGCAAGCAGAGCTCAGGGCAGAGTGGCACTTCCTCTCTGCCCCCTGGGGGGGGGGGGCTGGTGAAGGCCCTGCTGTGCCCCCTAACATTCTTCTGCATCCCTTGGGGAGCATGCCCCACAGTCTGGGGACTGCTATACTAAAGGCAGAGTGATATTAAAGGGGCCTCTTGTCCCGGTTACATTTCAGTTTTGGCAGCTTTACAAGTTTTGCAGCTTGGACAGAGTGAAGTCAGTTATCCAGCGTTCTCTTAGTGCTCTGTACTTAGACTCTGAAGAAACTAAGATTAGGGAAACTTCTCTCTTCCTTGGAGTTTGGCCCAAAGGGTAGGTTTTATGAACAGCTACATTCACAAATGTAATGACCCCCCGAAGTAGTGCACACTGACCAGTAATTTACACTAGCTATGCAAAGAGCTTTGAACAACGAATGTTTCCAGTCAGCAAAGTAAGAGCTACAAACCTCCCCTGCAAACAACACTTTGATGGTGTAACGCCCAGCAGCAGGTGGCATGTACTTCACAGTGAACGTATCATTAGCATTGTGTATGATGTCGAAAGCTATGTCTTCCTCTTCCTCACTTATCACATGAGCATCACATTTAATGCCAACACTGACGTCACCTAGGCGGAAACAGAGCAGTTTGCCACAAGAGAGTCAGGAATTTGTTTAGTAACAAAGCCACTGTAGTACCGAGAAACTGAGCAAACTGCATCTTGAGTAAGTCATTGGGTAAAGCTGATAGTTTGTTAAGTACTTGATTGGATCCCTCCAGGTCATCTGTGTAAACAGGAATTTAGCATCAGATTTCCCTTACCAAGCAAAAAGCTTGAATCCAGAGTTCGTATTGAACTGAGGATATCAGATTCCCATTCAAACCGGGCATGTTGGTCAGAATTCGAGTTTTGATACAAGATGGTAAGTAACGTATTGCTGTCTGCATTTACCTTCTCCTGCTTCTGTGCAGTCAACTGTGAAGTGGGTAGGCTCATTAGCTTTCAGACACGCTCTCTCCACACCAGGTCCAACCACTTTCACTTTCTGAGGATGACTGCCTTGTCCTATGAGGACCTAGATGGGTTTTCAGTATTCAGAGTTAACCCATACCACGGTCATATTAAGTTAATCAACTGAAAAAATACCAACTTTAACTATTGTTTTTGCTAAGGAAAGAACAGGGAAAGCAGGAACTTTATTTTCTATGTTTATACCGTGCTCTGTGGTATCGGAGCCTTTTGACATGCTAGCCTGCTGAACGCGACAGGTCACTTTCAGCCAGACTGATGCTTTAACAAAAAGTGAAGTTATGCAGCCCTTACTCACGTTAGCAAGAGCATCTACTCATGAGTAGGTCTATTGACTCAAGTCATCACTAGCATGGACAAGCAAAGCACAAACTAGCTTAATGTTTGCTTGTTTTACACCACATACCACCAGTCCCAGCAAAGTAATTTTGCAGGTATTTGTACTTACCCTGTATGGACTATTAGGTACATTAGCTCCTCCCCAGACAACAGCAATAGTATGTTTGATTGGTTTAACGGGCATATAAAAGCATGTATAGATTCCATCAGGCATGCTCTTCACTTGGATATCAATAGGGCTTCCTTCTGCATCCTGAAAGCAAGCGTTTAACTGAGAATTGGATGGACTGGCTATATACAAATGCATGCAGGGAGAAGGGACAAGTCATTTTAAGGTGTTGTACTATCAAAATGGTTAAATGATCTCAAAAGCAGCAGCTATAGCAAAGCTACTTGAAATTAAGAAATTAACACTTCTAGTAGTCTTATCACAAATTTAAAACTGAACATCTGTCACAACATCCCAAACTGCAGAAGTCTAGTAGAGACTGAAAAACAATTTATGGGAGACCACTTCAGAAAGTCTCAATGCATACAAGACCAGGGACTACCTACATGCCTTAATAGAGGGCTCTAATTCTGCACTGAAGTTAACGAGTTTGGGATTATGCAAGCCTTTTAGATCACAAAAAAGCAGTTAAGGATCAAGATGCAGATCTCCTAATTAGCCAGAATGTGCTAGGTACCTGTTCCAGAGAAGAGACCTTGACTATTGATATGAGTTGCAGATAGTTAATGTGGGTTTTTACCTGTGCATATATCTTCAAAGGTGCCTTCCCAGCTTCCTTTGTCTCAACTGTAAATTCAGCTGGGTTGTTTACAATGCAGCCAGTTCTCTCCAACCCTGGACCGTATGCCTTTACCTAAAAAAAGGTAAAAGCAGAAGTTTTACACTGCACTTTTTTCCAGCAAAAAGGGAGCAAAGCTAAAAGCAAATATTTCTAGAAGATGACTGGAAACCCTGGAGCAGGTCCTTACATTTGTGGATTTCATTAGTCAAAAAACCCTCATTCATGAAGGCCAAAGCTAGAGAAATGTAAGTGAGTTTAGAATTTTGGCTCGAGTAGTACCCTGCCATGTTACCCGGAATGCAATCATCTCCTTCTTGCAACAGCTCTTATGCTCAATCTAGTAAGGGCCAAGCAATAACATCACTTAGAGTATTTAAGAAAAGGACCACCACTGGGATCTCCAAGCAATCTATGGTTACAGCTGGTTAGCCATAACGACATGCATAAAATTGACAAAATATTACGAGTAAGTTCTACAAGTAGCTTTTAAATAACTTCCTCTAGAAACTAACATATCAGAGGCATATCAAAGGCTATCGATAGCTGAATTTTTTTGTATCTTGCCTTATCTGGGTTGAAGTCTCCTGAAGCTGGTCGGATGAAAGCCATGTATGGACTATCTTTTATGTCTTCATCATCACACATAATATGAACAGCATATTCACCAGGCTCTTTGGGCCAATATTTCACATCACATGAGCCATCATTCTGATCCTCACATTCTATTTTTGCTTGAGAGGGGCCTTCAATGGCAAAACCTAAAAGAAGACAAATGTATCTTGTCTCTCAAAGCAGGTAAGTTTTAAAGGCTTGCTTAAGATTGTCTGCCTATCCTGTCTGGCAGGCATTCTCCCTGTTCACTATCCTACTATACCTTTCTTATGTAATTTGTATGTGCTGTCCTTTTGAGTAGGGCCTACCCACAAAGGTACTCAGCGGTGATGTCTCCCTTCAGCCCAGTATCTGGCTCGATCCCAAAGAGTATCCCACATTCTAAAAACTAGAACGTTGTTTTCTCTGCAAGCAGAGTCAGATTTATGGAAGTTTAATGTTTATAGTTAGTGACTGGGTGACTGATGGGATAGCCATCTAATAGTCAAAAAGGGTATTGCCATTGAGCACTTAAACATTAAAGCACTTGAAAAATCTTTAAACCAGGACAACCAGGCTGACTTACCAAGCGAACCGACTTCGGTGCCAATGGATTCTACAACGAAGTCAGCAGATTTACCAGCAATCCCTCCATGAAGTCCTGGTCCCCAAGCTCTCACTTTCTGAGGACCTGCTTCAGGACCTACTTGAACTTCGAAGGGGCTATTAAATAGGGACAGAGGTCAAAACTTAGCATTAGGAGTGGCAGAAATAGCACCCACCTCATTTCTGTCACTTAATTAAGTCACACGACTACCTGAAGCTACATTATTCAACGTTTGTCAGAGCCCACCCTACCAGCACATGTAACAAACTTTTTAGACTGAATTATGTCATCCAGAGCCAAAGTGTTCAGACCTGTCATGCCATTGAAACAAGTAAGTGCCAAGTAACTAGACAGTGTCTGCTGGAGCCCTCAACAGTGAGGTGCCATGCCTTCCTGGGACCCTACTAAAAAGCTCAATGAAATGGTGTTTCCTGTGATCTATGCAGTTTAGTACAAGAGACTGGAAAGAGACCTATAAGCTCCTTTCACAAGCCTGATTCACAAGCATAGCTGGCCCTGGAGCAAACAATTCGTCATAGCTGCTTAGAAGGCAAATTTGGCCCCAGTGGACTCCGTTCAGTGTTGATTCCTACCCACATGATCTACTGAATGATGCAACTCACCTCTTAGGAATGTTGTGTCCACCCCATGAAATGGTGACAATGTATTTCCCTGGGCTAACTGGATAGTATTCAAATGCATATATGCCATCCACAGAATCCTTTTGTTTCACAAGCTCCTCCAAACCCTCTGTTGAAAGATCAGCTCAACATTAGTTTCCAGCCAACAGCATTTTAAGGTATGCAGGCAAGTTCATGTTTTCTAGTATTAACTTTTGCATGGAGAGACTATTTTCCACCAGCAAGTCATTATGAAAGGAAGACAGGGCAGCTAGAATTAAGACAACATATATACAATCAAAAGAGTGTTTTAAGTTACCAGACCCAGCAGACTAACTTTGTGGTATTTTATGACCACAAGTATTTATAGAATGCCTACTTCAGTTTTCTGAAAGATAAAAATCTTTAAAAAAGGCTTAATGTATTGAAATTTACAGTGGTAAAAGGTCTATTGCTTTTCTCTCCATGCCATATTAAGCCACAGCCAGCATGAATACCACCTTTGCTAACATTAAGGGTGTACAGGATACAGATATCTTGAGTGTTCATGTCCAGCTAGGAACAGTTAAAGAACAAGTGAGCTGGCAACAATGAACCTCAGCTATACTGAATTAGGGCAGAGAAGGCAAGCCAGCTGCTCCAAAAGCCTTTTTGTATGGTTGAATAGGCTAGTTGCTTACCCAGGTTTCTGCACAGGAAAAACTGAAGTGAAAGAACATTGGTGTTTAGAAATAGGTGACGGGAGAAGCAATCTTGTGGCGTTTTAGAACTATATAAACTAATGAGTTTAGCCACACCCAGGAACTCCTCTTAAGATTTAAGACGCTCTACAGTGCGTCTCAAAGTAAATAGCACAGCATTTCCAACTGCATAGATTAGACAAAATCAGGAAAGCTTTCAACTGATTAAATTGGAAAGTCTGACCTCTCTCTAGCATTAAGTGTCTGAGTGGTAGGTTTGTTTATACTCAAGTGAGCCAAGCTGAAACTTGTTTTAGTACCTAGCCCAGTGGCTTAACAGACAATGGAAGTTCATGGCGAACACCAGGCATCCAACCCCTGGAGTCTTGCTGACAGAGGCTCATACCTAAAACTATATTGAAGTAATCTTCTCTAACATTCTCCAGTAGCTACGAAGATCCTGTGTATCACTTATGACAAATGCTGTAGGCTGGTTAAAAAGGCAGATATGGATTGAAGGTCGTCAAGTTTTCCAGCCCACTACAGTCGATGACTGGACAGGCTATTTTAAAAAAAAGACACCAAGCCATGATATGAAACCATGGAAGGAGTAGCAGGCTTCATAGCTACATCCATGAATAGATGCTCATTTTACACATGAAAGAATGAAGAGCTGTCTTCACTTTTTGCTCTCTCCTTGTCAAAGATAGCAAAGACCCACATTGTGGTTCTAGCCTTCAAAGCGGTAAGGCCTTGACTGGCCCATATTGAAGTTTCTTTTCCTCTTTTTCCCATAACAGTACTGCAAACTGTGTCAAAGCTGTAACACTTACTTGGTCCTTTTATGGTCACATTGATATCCCCACTCCCTGCTGCTTTAGTGTCAACCTTAAAGTCTGCGGTTTCTCTGATCCGGACTCCTTTAGGTTGCACGCCTCTACCACTGGCACGACAAGCACTTGGATTGCATGCTGCAAGTGAATTTGAGAGATCAGTACAGCCTGTGTTTCTCAAGTAGATGCAGCTAGCCAAGACAGCTTTCACTTCGAAGGTTGAACTGGGGTGGGAATATTTTAGCTTTGGAATATAAAAAGGTATGACTGCCATGCTGTATCTCAAGGGAACCAGTATGGCATCTGTCTAGCCTGTCTACACATGGCCTTTAGTATTTTGGACTGTAGCATTCAGAACATTGGGAAATACTTTAAAAGCAGCTGACTTAGATGTTCACGACTAGAGAGGCTAAAAGCCCTCACACTTCTACACAGCAACTGGTCTCCACTGTGTAGACATTAAATACCAGACACTAACTGGAGCATGTTACTACATTACTCATAGAAGCAAGCCCATCTTTCCCAGTAGTGTTTTTCCTCAGCATCACTTTTACACTAGAGCCAGACTGCGGTCAGCAGGGAGAGTTTCACTTTAGGAATGTGCCTTACTTGGCCATTCCTTCAGCAGCAGAGCAGAGACGGTAAAATCTACAGTTACCAGAGCTGGCTTCACCAGACACCAGCAGCTTGGAAGAAGGAAATGAAACCCTTGCTTCACTGCAGGTTCATACAAATACAAGATCTTCTCAGTGTTGACGTTTGCAGAGCCTGACAACACCACATTGTCAGATCAGCACAATAGGCTACAGAAGCAGAGTAGGTGGCAGATCCTTGAACTTCAGAGTTTTCATAAGTATAGCTGTCCAGAGTGAAGTCTTTTCCCAGCCATGAGCAAATGGCTAAATGCAAATTATTTCTACAACATTGATTATGGGGCAATTATGAATAAATTGCATTACAGAAGTGTAATTCCAGTTATCTGGTAGTCTTCAATCCCCTAACAGCCTAGAGGCATAGTAGGTTTGAAACTCATGATTGTAAGTTCCCAGTTTAGTCCCACTATGCATTTTTATATTATGCAAGTGCAGTGTTTATAGCAGAAGTGCTTGCATACAGCATTTGTGGACAGTGACAAGCAGCTCATTTTGCTTTTCACAGATGAATAACTTGGTATACATTTTCTGTTGTCACCCTGAGATAGTTGTATCAATTGTCATCTAGTAAGTGACCCCTAATCTAGGCTGTGTAAACAAGATCAAGGCACTAATCACAAGTTATTGCTAGCTCTGGAAAGCACACAGCAGCAAACCCAAGCTCAAGGAGGAAAAAAAATCACATGCCCTTAAGCAATTCTGTTAGGCAGTTAATTTGTGGTTAAGTAGTTTCACCAACTTTTTATTGCAAGATAGTCTTGTTGCCATAAGAATTGGTATGCAAATGTTTCACATTTTGCTTGCACCTTTTTTTATTCTGTCCAGGAAGCAAGGGGGAAAGAAACAGACAACAGTCAAACAAGCTGAAGGTTAGGAGTGCAAAGACAGCAAATCATGAAGAAAATGTCACCCTGCACCTCTTACCGATATAGCTTGCTCAACTAGGAAGCCATTGGCAGTCAAGTCCAAAATTCCACAAGTGGAGGGTTACTCAGGAGAGGTGAGCAGAGGTCTGAGCACGCAGGGGCAGGTGAGGATGGAACAGAAAGCCAAGTGTCAGTTAAAGAGGAAAAACAGAGTTAAAGTAAATATAGTTGACTAGAGAAAGCTGGAGAAAGAAAAAGATACCAAAGTGGAATTAAAGACAGCCTTGTCGAACGAAATGAAGGGCAGGCTTAAGGTAAAAGTCCACTAAGTTCAACGCAGATGGACTAGCATCGAGCATATTCCTTTTGAGAGCATTAATTGAATTACGTGATATGCAAGTAAACGGCTTTAATATTTGAAACAAAAAGGTTGTCATATACAAGATAAGATGTGTATAGCCTGTAATCAAATCCCCCAATATGGATGAAAATAGACCATATTTTACAGAAATGTCAGTGCAGCCACTCTTAATACATACCTTCCCCAACAGGAACAATACAAGGACTTTTTGGAATGGTTTCTCCAGCAAAGGTCACTCTGACAGCATGAGGACCAGCTTGAGTAGGTTTGTAGGTGCAACGATAGACTTGGTTCCCTTTGTCTTCTACCATGAGCTCCATTATATTTTTCCCTTGAGGATCCTCCACCTCCACGTTAAGATCACCCACACCAGCACCTACCCACATGAAAACAAGTTTAGCTCAGCCGTGAACTCAGATGTTTCTAGTGTTCACTTCCCTAGGAGCAAGAACCTTTCAAGTCTGATTCTGCTCCAACCAGATTAAAAAGGTACTGCTTTGGATTGGCAGCCTGAGCATGAAGGTGGTTTTTTTTTTAAAAAAAAAATAGTCCACAAGGCAGCCAGCTCTGAAGTGTTCTGCTACAGCCCTGCCCCACCACTGTAAGGGAGTAAGTGACACGCTAAGGTGATCAGGTATAACTGATAGTTGCTACTCCGTGTTAGATCCATTTGATCTTTATACCATTTCTGTTCAGGTGGCACCTGAGTAGCAGAACAATTAAATCCTACCTGAGCATTTACTTTTACCTTCTTGCCTCAATTCCCCTCCCTGGTTCGCAGCCCAGGAAGGGCCAAATCCAATCTGATAGCAAGGAAAGGCTGGCAGCCACCTAATGTGATGAGTAGCAGTTGGAGGGACTCCGTCACCTCCCCCAGAAGCGTTTGACAACTAGGATTAGTCATTACTCTTTAAAGGTACTATGCAGTCGGTTCTTTAGACAGCCAGCTATAGTATTTGGCTTTCCCTTCCCAATCTTTTCACAACTCCGTTTGTTTGCACGCACTTTCAGAAGCCATAGGCTGTGGAGGCCAACCCAACCACTTTTTGGCCACATCAAGTGAGTTAGCAGCAACCCCATGTGCTAGATTGCAATGCCACCACCTTGTAACAGAGGGACAGCTGGGTCTGATTTGAGGGAGGGTTGGTGTGACCTGAAATGCAGGGTTGCTGTGCCATTCAGGTTTGCCCCAGCTGCCCTATGGGCAGGGGAAGTTGAGTCAAAATTTAAGTGAAGTGTTACAAACTGGTACACAGTTGAAATGCCACTCATTTTCAGGGGTTGGTATAGACCCATCTGTGCTCTGGTTTCCCCACCACCCCCCACTTTAAATAGCTCTTCATAGCCCTCCTGGCAGATGGTAATCCAGTTCTCTCAAACTTTCAAATAGGGCAAATTGCCAATACAAAATAAGATGTTCCCTGACATTAACTGGGACTTAAGTGATTCCAAACAGTAAACTGGAGCAGCTAAGGGGGAAATTAATTTTGTTCTATGTTAGAACTAGTTAAGATTAAAAGCTTTTAAATCAACCTCTTAGTCTAGTCTAGACAAGGGTGTATAAGTTTGTTCCTTTTCCTTCACACCCCCCCCCCGCCCTTCCCCACTTAAGACACCTGTTATTCAACCATCTTGTACTGCTGAACAAGCAACTCAAGTGCTTTTTCAACATTGTCTTTACATCCAGACAAGTCTCTACATGTGGCCGATTACCATCTCCCCCAATTAGAAACAATGTTTTGTCAGAGTAGTGGTGCTTCCCCTAAACCAGACAACTGCAGCCAAGATTTTAAGAGCCTCAGGCAGAAAGCAGTTTAATATATTCAACACTTCAACCCAGTGTTTAAATACTTGAAGTAATTGCCCCATTTTGTTTTACAGTCAAGTTTTGCAACAGCATTTGCAATACTTAATACTATATTCCACAGGAATTATTTAATGAGCCACAGAAAGCTGTGAAGTAGATGGCCAGTAGTGGTAATTTACAAATCACTTAGTCTCTGGTTCATCACTTAAGACTTAATTCATGAACAATAGTAACTAAGTGGATTCTTGTGATGAAGTTAGATAAAGAACACAGTAAGCATTTGGAGTGTTTGTATTTACAAGGCTGTGGAGCTCATTTTCAGCTTCTCTAGGACACAGGTATATCACAGCCGCATTTTAGCAAATAGTGGAAGGAAGACAGGTTAGTACTGCCCCCCCCAAACCACAAAAACCCAAAAGCCACACAACACTGCAAGTTCATGGCAGAATACTGGCCTATGCCAGAGCAGCTCCTGCTTGAATTAGGCTTCATTTTCTAGATTTCAGATAGAAATGGATTTAGAGTGAAGTGGTAGAACTATTCTTCTAGTTCTTCAGTACTCACTCCCAAGAGCACAAACTAATTTAAATGAGGTTCCTAACAGTGTTTATCCCACAGAACTTGGTTTCATCTTCATCAGAAGGGCTGAAAGCTAGGGAAGTATTTTGGCCCACAGAAGTCAACCTGGAACAGCTACTGTAGGGCATAGAATTGTGTAGCTGCATATACTAAGGATCTGTAGTGCCCTCTTCTAAGCATTCTTACCTGCTGTGTAAATGTCAAAGTAGGTAGGTTTATTGGCAATGTTTCCAATTGCCTCCAAGCCTGGTCCTTTTGCTGTTACTTTGCTAGCATCTCCCTGAGCTTTGTCAACATTTACATCAAATGGACTCTTTGAAATATGCTGTCCAGCGAACAGAACTGCAACCTAAAAATCATAGACAGACATTAATTCTAGTCATACTCCCACAGCACTAAGAGGCCACCTTGCAATTACGTAAGGGGCCTGGCAGAACTTACTGCATGGGTCACAAGATCAAGTGCTTGAACTTAATCTTAAACCTTAAGAGTTAAGACAGTGGTCCCCAAACCCCTTCCTCCATGTCCCCCCTTACACCCAGTCCTCCCCCCTGCCCACAAACCACAGCTGAGTCTGGGGCCATAGTCAGAGGCCCAGGGCCACACCGAGCGCGCCAAGAGCCAAGCACCTAGTCAGTGCCTGGGGGACAGGGCCGAAGTAGAGTCAGGGCAGAGCAGGCTGGGTGGTGCTCCTCCTTCTCTGTGCCTTCTCCCCTCCACCAGCTGGGGCCTGCCACACCCTCTTCCATCCCAAAATGGATCTCAGAGTTTGGGGAGCTCTGGGTTAAGCAGCTTTAATGTTCACACCATTGCTCTGTACCATCTGTAGCCACTCACCAACCTCCTAGAAAGACAGGCTGAGGGCCAGTATTACCTAAGGAGGGTCTCACACACGCATGCAACAATTGTGTGTATTACACTAGTGCACATGGACTGATTGAGGATGGGGCCCCACTGGGCTGGCATAGTACAGACAGTCTCTGCCCTGTAGAGTTTGTCTAAAAGGAGATGGATGGATGGGGAAAGGGGTGTAACAAACAGAATGAACAAGGTGACTGCAGTAAGTGCCATGTCACTGCCATGATTTGGAGAAACTGAGCTGCTGAACTGAAAGCATGTCCATTGTGGGGCAAGTTGTGTGCTCCGTCATGCTTCTGACATTTGCCACATCTTGGCCTAATGAGTCTATTCTTTGGACCAGAGTGCGTTTACTTGGACAGGGAGCATGCACCACCATTTCCCTAGTTTCAGCTTATTTCTTGTCCTCCCTTGCACTGGTATTAACCAGTTTGTCCAGCAAGGGCCTGCAAGTAGCAAGCTATGAAGATTAACTACACATTGTGGACCACTGAACTGAATACAGATCAAGACAAAAATCCAAAGAAGGGCCACTCATCTAGTGTATGTGGAAAACATGCATGCAGTGCCATGGCTGACAAGTCTAAGCTACACAGAAAGTCCCTTATTGCTTAGACCATGGATATTCCCAGCTAGAACGGGGTGTTACAGGAGACAAGTGACCCCTGCCATCTCTTTTGATGAGATCAATCAAGACAGCTAAGGCACAAAGATGTCTGCTCCTCACTACCCTCCTATAAGCTTCACTCCCAGCACATCCAGAGAAAAATGAGGATTTTCCAGTTCTCAAACTCTCTTCAGTGACTCTAGAACCGGGCCCAATTGGTTGCCAGTCACAGAGGTGACGAGAACAAATAAGATTGCTGCACAGAGGCCAGGATTAGAGGGTCCGGAACAAAAAGTTTAGCGCTCATCTGAAACGGATTCCAGATCTAGAGCCTCTGCAGAACTTGCAGGTATTGAGTAGTCCAGGCACTGAAGATAGTAAATAGGATGAGGACCTGCTGGACAGCAAGTGAGCCAGCCCAGAGTGCAGACTGGAGAGCTGAAGCAGCCAAAGAAGAGATCAATACAGAGCCTCTGCAGGGTCAGCTTTAATACCCTGCCTGGTGGAACCACAGAGTAGCCATCTAGACTATAGGAGGGGACAGCAAACAGCTGTACAGCTAAAGGGGGGAGTTCTGAAAGGTAGTTCTCCAGGCTTGTGGCAGGTGTGAAGACTACCAGGGTGGTCTAGGGGTTTAGCTTCATTGTTTCCCCACAGAATCTAGCCTGGGACAGGGAGAATGACTGGCCTGACAACTTCACTGCATTTTACTTTGGCCCTCCAAAGAGGTCTGCATGGAAAAAAAAAAAAAAAAAAAAAAAAAACACACACACCAGATTCCAGGAGCCCAGGACCAGCAATTTAGAACAACCACCTGAGAAGGTGGCTGATTTCCCTACTGCTTGAGCTTGGGAAGTGGAAGGTCCAGAACGCTTTGTATTGTAGCATAGGCCTTTCAACTACGTGGCTTGGAGTGGAAGACTTGAGAACTGCAGCACTGAGACAGCAGGAGCAACTGAATGGAGCCCATCCCCTTCAACTTCATGCTTGCCAGCCTCTTCCCCCAGAGTGGTCAGTGGTCCCACTGTACTTACCCTCATTTGGGGCCCACCAGAATGGTGGGTCACATGCCTTATTTCTGGTGCTAAAAGCTCTTCGAGAGCCAGTGCTCTGGAGAAAGGTTTGCTGACAATAATGTGGAGAAAGCAGCAGAGGCAGATAAACCCAGGGGCACAGAGCACATACTTTTCCCATCCCCTTTTGGAAAAGAGAGATTAACCTTCTGATCAGCAGTAGCAGGTCTTATTTGATGTGCAAAGAGGAGTGTTAGCCACAAGACCAAATCCCATGCCCACCAAGAAAGCTAGAGTAATGGATGGACCCACCCACCCACACACTAATGAGGAAAAGGTAGTCTATTAGTCCCACACAGTGGAGACTTGAACAGAAAATGGAAACAGGTTATTTACATCAGGGTTTCTGGGTAGTTTTTATGTCACCAGTAAAGATGCACGTTTAAGATGCCCATTTATAATGCAAAATTTACTTAATGTTTAGCACCCTGACCACCCAAAACCTAGCTCACTCACCTTGTGAGGTCCAGTAACTTTTGGCACATATTGTACAGAGTATGTTTTGTTCTTGTCATCAGGTGTCACTTTTGCCTAAAAAGAAAAAGCATTTGTCCCAGAAGTGTTGTGTCTATTTATCTATGACTTTTCAGCAGTGAAGATAAAGCTTTAGTTTTAGTATCAGAAAAGTTCTACCAACTAGTCAAATGAGAGAAGAAAGATCTATTCTCTTTAGGAAGCATAATCTTAGATACAGTTGCCATGGCAGCAAGTAAACTCAATTCTCCAGTATTTGCATAAAAGCCACGGTCATTTCTAGGAACACATGAACCAAGTTAGTAAACCTGTGACCTATTCGGTTCCTCTGCTATCAACTACACTGGAGGGGCATAAACATCTTTAACCAATACCAACTGCAGTGTATAGTTGTACTCATCTGGAATGTCTTAATTGAAATGCTCACTTGGCCAAAATAGCCAGCTTTTATTCCATAGTAGGAGTTTCCTATAACAAAATCAAGATAGTTCTAATGCATCAAGTACGAAGTGATTAGCAGCAGATATTCTACAACTTTAACCACTGCTCTTGCAGAACGAAGAGAGCTATCATGATTTAGTTATATTTGGTAACTGAACATACTTTCATTTAAGAGTGTTTCCTTGGTGATTAGTCAAGATTAGAACTGTGTTGGTTAGTTGTAATTGGTCAAGTCAGTTGATTGTTCCTCAGTTGGAAGAGGAAGATTTATTGTCAGGAGGGTTTGAAGCCAACTGGGGCTTTGAGTCTGGTAGGTACTGTGATCAGGAGACTATTTTAAGTCTTCACTAGTAAGATAATGCTTAGGGAAAACTGGTTGTGGTAAGATTTCAGAATTGCTTCCACAACCACATTGCATGCAGGAATTGTGCCACTGGATCCTAGTTAAGGAGCACATTTTTCTGGCTTCTTTATGATTTGTGCCAGAGCCTAGCAAAGATCTTCAGGAACCGCTACCTCCAAGCAATGTCAAGGTTTTGAATACCACTTCAGATGCATGTCTAGCATATGACTATAGTTTTCAACATTTGTGATAAGCAAATTTGCTTAACAGAAAAAGGAACTGAATGACAACTAGACAGATAACACTTGCTCATGTCCCATCCAATCAGCTGAAATTTCTACACTTTCAATTTTAAGAACCATGTACGCTAATCCCTAAATAGTGAACTAAAGTCAGCTACTGTCTTTTTGGAATTTTAATTGGCTATATTCTATTTAAGATCAGAGTTAACATTTATGTCTTGTGCATTAAGTACAGATTATGAGTTACAGTAGTTAGTAACCATTTAAGATAGATTTTTTTTCCTCTGTCAATTGTCATGCAAAATCAGTTTAGTATACAAACCTCTTCTCTGTTCCCCTCTGGATCGTCTATGAAGACCATTACATCTCCCTGCCCAGCACTGATAGTATCTACTGTGAAGTTGGCAGGTTGCTTTACCATGTTTCCGTGAGGCTCAACTCCTGTTAAAAGAATAGGACACAAAACGGCACATTTAGCTGGTTGCTTCAAAAAAGAAAGTTTTTTTTCCCCTTTAAGAGGTTGTTTGTGACAAGTACACAAGCCATCTAATCCAAGTTCCGATACGGTCTCACTACAGGGGCTGTAGCTTCCCTAGTAGCCTCATGGGTGCGCTTGTTTACTAAAATGCCAGTGGCCATAACCAGTGTCACAGCTCAGCAGCTACACGAGTATTTCCCCTTCTTGGCCCCACAAAGGCACCCACTCAGACTTCCAGCTCTCGCATCTTGGATGAAGACCTGCATCTCTCCCTGTTCTGACTGCGTATTCCCAGACTGCTCAGTTCCCTGCTTTCACTGTATTCTCCCAGCACAGAGATTGCCCAAGGCACCCCCTGCTTACTTTTCAGAGACTGCTAGCCCAGTGATTGTCATATAAGTACCACAGGTCTAAGCAAGCCTGTGCTATTCTTAACAGGTACAAAGCCTTTTTGGGACCTCAGTAGGCCAAATCCTTCCAATCCTTTTGTAAGGATATGGGCTCTTCATGTACCAAGGGTCCTGTGTTCGCTGGATCAGCAAAAAGGCCCTGAGTCTAGATAAACACCCGACTTAAAACTGAAGAGTTATTCCCTGGTCTCTGGAAAGCCCAGTTTGAGTAGTCTAGGCATTTCTCTTCTGGGGGATGTCTAAGGTTGATGACCAGTCTATTAGCATCCCCTTCTTTTCTAGGGAGAGTACATATGCTGCCACAATGGCATTTTTAACACACTATACCCCAAAGATAGTAACCCTTAATTCAGTAATATCTAACTTCATTCAATAAAGCTTAATATCCTGAATACACCTTATGGAATTATCAGTCCCTCAAACCACAATTCTTCCTTCAATAAAGTCACTGTTCGGTGTTTTAATAGTTAACAAGGCCACAGCAGGGTTAGCCCAGAATGAAGTCAGGAATTCTGAATACCTTGGCTTGGAGTCTCACGATAGCTCAAAGAATATGGCAGCCTGAGTTCAGACTATTCTGAAGAGCCAGCACCAGTTCACTGCCACAAAAATGTAGGTATGGGTAGAACATTCTAGTTCCACATGTGGCCTCTTCATTATGGCAGTAAGGATTGTTTTGTTCTAGTTAGAAAACCTTTTTGTTGATGTTACTTATGGGAGTTCATAGACTCAGGAATCTTCCAAATATTTCAAAAGCCACAAGCCATGTGAAGGTTTTAGCAGTTGGAAACGTGCTACAGAAGTTCTGAACAGTAGTTTGATATTTGAGAGCAAGAACAATTTGTAAAAAACATTAACAGTTATTGTGGCCAAAAGGTTATAGTTTTAATAGGCAATTTTAACTTTCACTACCCTGTCCATTACATGTAGGGGTTTGTTTATCTGCCTGTGAACATCCTCATCTCATCCTAGTTTTTCCCTGTACAAGTCATTCAAAAAGCTACCTTGCCAAAGCAAAGTTTACACAGCCAATATATACCAGCACTGGCTTAAGCTAGGATCTGTGTGTCCTGCAAGACTCAACTTTTAGTTTATATTATGCTAAATTTACCTCAAATGGAAAGGCTCGGTAGTTATTTTAGCACAAGACTTGTCACAGCATGCATTTACTGCAACTTAGTTACTTCATTTTTTTAGACTTAACCTGTCATGCTGTTGAGCGAGTGCGTGAAGGAGCTTCCCAACATTGCTAGCTCAAGCAGATACATCACATCATGCCTAAGAAATTGCTTCTCATGCAACAGTGCCTCTAGTTTTATTAAGCAGCTGTTTCTCCACAGCCATTTATACAGTTAGGGGAAAATGCAACAACTGATAGTTTATCCAGGAAGTGATTGTGAACTGCAGAGTTTCTGAACCTATTTATCTCTAGAGAAACTTCAAGTAATGGGAAGACATGTTCATATTTTCTATTAACACATTAAGGTGTTAAGAAATGCACCAAAGACATGGCAGCCTGAAGAGATTTTCTAGCACTCTGGGTATTAGGTTGCCAGTCAGCCTCTTGTGACATTTACAAACCCACCCATCCCAGGATGAAATTTAAAGATGTGGACAACATGGTTACCAGCCAAGTACCATCATCTAATAGAGGGTGTCCCTTTTGCCAGAAGGGTCATGTCTTCTCTCACCACTGTTTATGTTTGCACAGACGTAGTTAAGATGGCAACCTTATTTTTCTGTTGAGTAGTTACTTGTCCTTTCTGGGGGCAACAGTGCATCTAATATAACTAAGAATTTAAGTTTTCATCTACAAAATACATGGTGTCATATGCATTGATTACTTTGTTTCAGCTGCAGCTAATCTTCTAGGGCTGGAAGCTCCAGATACATTCATTAATGTTTTACCTACTTCTTGGTTGCACTTTGATTTTGGGGCTTTTTAAAGAGTATGTCATATGGTAATAAACGTAAGTGAGCACCACCCTGTTTATGAGCATCATTTAAGACACTGATCTTGTAAGTTTCATAAAAAAAAGTCTTCTCCATCATCCCACTTTTTCCAGTGGTGAGTGGTAGATACCCATTAGTTACACAAGTCAAGCTTGGAAACGTGAACTCCAGACCTTGTGACCATCACAAGCAAGCATCAACTTTTTTCTGAAAAAAGTCAACACAAGTAAACACTTGCCAATGCAAGGTATTCCTTACCTCTGCCATAGGCTCTTGCTTTCTTTGGATTCAGTTTGGGTTTTAGAGGAGCTCCTGGTTTGAGCTTGGCTTTAGGAAACTGTGACAGGTAAGTCATTACAGAGTGTTCATCCACACTAGGGTGAATAATTTCTTCAGGAGTAATCACCTGGAAGATATGCAGATTAAAGGTGTTTGATACATGTATTTAGTCCACAGTTCAACATTAGGCTCCCAAGAACATTACGATTCATGTGCATGGGAATTGGACACATTTAATAGCTCCCCTTACACCAGTGGTCCCCAAACTATGGGGGCATGGAAGAATGTTCAGGGGGAACACGTTGTGGGGCTGGGAGGGAGTACCAGCTAGCCACCATCCAAGGCCCACCCACAGGGCCATTCTGCCCCCAGCCGCTCTCCCATTTCCAGTTCTGCTATTAGCCCAAGCTCCTCTGCTGAGCCAAACTGTGCTGTAATGGAGGGGAGGCATGGACAGATTCCCTTACATTGGAAGTGGGGGGGAGGGGGAGGGACAGGAACAGGAAACATTTGGGCCCCACTGCCTTAGATCAGGAAGTTTCCTAGAGTAATCTAGAAAGATTTTTCAATTCAGTTCCCAAAGTAGTATGTAATACAATACCATGGATTGAATTAGTAGCAAAGAAGTGTGCATTAGAAAATGTGCAAGCTATAGTCTACTTGTACAGTTTTAGGTAGACAGTGGTGGTTTCCATCTTTGTTAGCTTCAATAACTAAAGAATTCAGAAGAGGAATTGCTGTCAAGCCAGAGACCTTTATATGTATCCTTCTGGGAAGGTAACGGGGGATATTCCTTCAGTGAAGAGGATGTAGATGAATAGCAGTGAAAATGAAACTCTGAAAGTTACACCAGTTGCAGTGAGGCGGTCATGTCCATCTTTAAAGAAGATATTTTATTTTGTTCTAATGCAACGAGCAGAGTCACTGTTCAGAGCACGTTAGAGATTAATACACTGCATGTTACAGTAGCATGAAAGTCTCGTTTGAAATCTATGGGCTCTATTCCTCATCTGCGATCATCACTGCAAGATAAAGCTACTTTCTTACAAAAGTAGTTAGACTTCAGGTGGCAGATTGAATGAATAAATTAACTCCAAGGACCTTTTCAAGCAAGTACACTTAGTAATGAAGAACCAACTAAGGATTCTCTTCCTCCCCCACCCCCCCAAACCATGCATAAAGAGACCGATGTGTTCCAATACCCAACCATATCTTTAGAACAAAGGCTAGTTTTATCTGAAAGGAGACGATTACATGGAGTTCTGGGTGTACACTGGCATTGAAATTAATCCTCAAGTCAAGTCTGCTTGAAAACTTGATCAAACTATCTCTGATAAAGCCAGCTGAGCAATTCTGAGGGTCCAAGTCAAACTGTTCTCACCCAACAGAAAGATAAAAGTGGGCAAGTAGCCAGAAATGAAAATAAAAGTCTCAAGGTTAGACTAGAAAAGTCATCCTGGCCCTGGGCGAAACATTTACTTTCCCTGGAACACCATTAGTTGCTGTACCACTAGCACCCAGCCTTGCTTTGCTCTCCTCCATAAAGCTATCATGTAAGCCCTGATCTACACCACAGAGTACGTCAGTACACCATACCCTTGAATGATGCAGTGATACCAACCAAACTCTCAGTGTAGACAGCACGAGGTCAATGGGAGGGCTTCTACTGCTGACAGCTATTGCCTCCTGGGAAGGCAGAGTACATACACCAATGGGAGAAGCTCTCCTATTGGTGTAGGTAGCCTCTTCACTAAATGCTACAGTGGCACAGCTCCACCAGTGCAGTGCTAAAAATGTAGACAAGCACCGAGTCAAAACAGCAATGCAAGTTACTTAAGACAGATTGCAGATTTCCAGCTGCAGACCCTAAAGACTTCTGAAGGGCTCGTATTGAAAGGAAGCTCAGTTTGATAGCGAAGTCCCATTAAGTTTAAGTTTGTGATAACAGTTCGACTCAGTTCATGCTTTAGCATCCTCTTGGCTCCAAGCACTTTTGGTTTCAACAGTCTGCCTTACCTGTGGCACACCCAGCCAGTCATCAGCTTGCTGCATAGCTTCACGAGCATTGTCAACTGGTTTCTTGGGGTCCCAGTTCTCCCAGTCAGGGCAAAGCCCTAGGAACCAAGTTAAGAATTTAGAACTTTCACATTGACAGTTCAGTTGCTAGGGAAGGTTATTTTAAAAATGCAAACAGTCACATCCAACACTGCTTATGCTGGGTAACGGCTTTCCAAATCTGTGCCCAAGACTGCTTTTACAGTCCAAAAAGCCACAGGCTCTCAAAGAAGGAGATCTGAACAAGACTCACTAGTGAGTTTGCTTTCGGATTAGAAGGCTGGTTTCCTCAGAGTTCTAGAGCTACACTTTTATTGGCGGCAGCTTTAATATTTCCAAAGGAGGAATAAAGTTTGATTTGTGTCACTTTCACTTACTGACTGCCAAGGGTGTGTGCTGTAGGATATAGTGCAATTGTCAGTGACACCAAGTAGTTCCAAGCTAGCCTACAAATCAAGAGGCCAGTCAAGACATCTTGGTGAGCCGAGTTGGAGAGTAAGTTTAGAGAGCCACCAGATCGGAAGGTTTTAGATTGAGCCTGAAAAAGCACAATGTGTTGCCACCATTTAAGTCCAAAAGAAACAGATAGTGAGTCCAGATGCTCCACTGGAATCTTCTGCAGCTGACAATACTTGGCTATTCTCTCAATGGTGCATAGCCAGAACTGCATTAGGTTAGCTAAAGTAATTGTGTTCACAACACCATCATTTCATCAGTGCGCTGCTCTCCCTCCCCCTCATGTTATTTCTCTACTAGAGAGAATACACAAATAAAAGGTGAAGATTTAAATACTGAGGCATACAGCTTCCTGGATTGTGCTCCTGCATTGTGCTCCCCAGGAATTTTTTTTTTTTTTTTTTTTTTTTTTTAAAACACACTTTCCAGAACCTCCTATTACAAGCTGAAGCATCTTCCTATGTTTAGGCCAAACAAGGTATCTGATCAGTTTAGGAGCCGATATTTGCTCCTTCATCCCCTGTGCTAACCCACTAGGTTAGAACAGACAACTCTAATGGCTGCTATTGTAAGCCAAACTTTTTTCAGTTTTATATTAATATTTCCCTGTAGATTTAGCCAACTCATTTAAAGCTGGCTTCCAAAGCTACTGTTTTACACCACTTATAAAAGTCAGCAGTAGTCTCGTCTAGAGAGGCACTGGAAGTGTAATCTCAGTGCTAAATTTAGAAGAGGAGCTCAATACTGCCACATGGAACAGAAGAGGGAGGCAAGACACTGGTTTACGAAGGGAAAGCTTACCTGGAGCACAGCTATCAACTAGGGCACCCAATGCTTTGCCATCCTGCCAGTTTTGATTGAAGTTTGTGATTGGCAAGTAAGGAATTTTGTTCTGGATCCATCCCAGCAGTCTTTGCTTAGGGGTTTGTTTCTTAGCATCGTCATCTCCTTCATCCTCCCACACGGGCATGGAGATGGAATAATGGAGGATAAGGGTCCATACTAGGCCAAGGATCAGTTTTAGGTTCCCATCAACAATGGCTTTGCTATCTGCAAGACAAGGGACAAATATTAAATTGATAAAGGAAAGTTCACCACACACTAGTTTATCAAGCACTGGCATTACCAGACTGATCATGTGGCCCAGGTGCCCCCATCTGATACCCTGCCCAGTACTTACTGCTTCAGAGAGAAGAAACTCTCCAGAGGGCAGTCCTGGAACAGCCTGCCCAGAGAGTGAGAGGACATTCAAGCCCCATAAAAAAAGGGACTTATGACCTGGAGCACATTAATTTTATCATCAGAAGGAACAGAAAGGTTCTCATTATTTAACTAAGTGGATAAACTTTTAGCTCCTGTTTAACTCTTGGCCTCACTTGTATATCTTTGGGCAGCCAGTTCCACAAGTACTTATTGCTTCAGAATAGTCTCTTTTCTTTAGTTTAAGGCATGCTGCCTTAAAGCTTGAATTAAGGTCTCCTTTTACAATGCTCTAATGAGCTGCTGATTTGGAGCCATGGCATTGTAGAACGCCACTTTTCCTGCAAGGGATTTCCTACCTTGCAAAACAATTTTGTTCAATGAATTCCAGTGGGAAACACGCCCTGTCTGTAGGAGAGGGCATTTTAGAGTCTTACTGCAACTCGGACACACCTTAAGACACCCATGGCCGTGTTGCCAAGCCTCCAGGAGTCTGAGTCAGGCTGTAACATTCAGGCTCAAGCTGGAGCCCATGTTCAGTAACTCAGTTTAATTTAGAATCAGTTCGGAGGATAATTGATTTCAGTGAAGTGGAAATGGCATTTAGAGACAATCCATAAACACACACAGGTTTCAGAAGGCAAGGATCTTAGAAGCCAATGTAGGACCTTCCCCAACTACACCAAAGCAACCCTTTGTTATGCAGCATGAAACCATCCCACCAAATCCAGATAATGAACCAATGTGATGATGAATCCTGGGCAAGTGCCACCTGAAGCATGCTGCACCTATGCTAAGAAGTGAAACTGATTATGAGTTACATCTAGGACCAACTTTAAATCCATGTGAGCTACTCTGCTATTGATCAGGAAGCAGCTGAAAGTCTATTCTGCATGGTCCAGCCATGAAATACTGCTACAGGAGCCTATGGCAGAGCTGGCACCTGACAAAAGCAGCCAACAGCTCCTTGGAACAATCAGGTCAATCTGGCAGTTACCAGGTTGACCACAAGTCTTAAGAGTTCTCCCTTTATCAGAGGTTGAGGAGCAGCAGCTGCTCCCTACAGAGGAGCAATTCTTCACCAAATATTAGGGTCTCCATAGCTATAGTGAGCAAGCACTCCCAGAGTTGATCCTCATCGCACACTAGTGAGAACTGCAACAGTTAAGTGATTTGCACAAGGCCATACAGGGAAACTGTTAGAGAGACACCAGAAATAGGTTTTCTAAACCCCAGTCTAGTGACTGACATTCAAGACCACGCTTGGCCACCAGCACCAACTGTCTAAGAATGTGAATCCAGTTCTGCAGATGTTAAGACCATCATGGTGCATTTAACTAGCACAGGTAGAGAATAGAGTGCTGGGTTTAAAAAAAAAAAAGCGGCCACTTCTAAAGTTAAAAAGCCTTATCAGGAACAGTTTATCCTCCCCCTCACCTTTCCTCTATGTCTTAGGACAGCAGGTTTCAGACCAAGAGACTATTGTGCTTACACAGACATGTTTCAGCTTTAACAGCCAAGTGTGGCACTAGGACCACATTAAGAATGGCTTTATTTTGCCAAACAAGTTGACCTCATTGGGGAGCCCAGAGCGCAAGAGTACAGCTTGTCTAGGAATGGATTTTAGTTTATTGGGAATTCCAGAAAAGTCTGTTTGCATTTGAACCAAAACCAAGACTTTGACTTGCCAAAAATTTCACTCTTTCCCAGGCCCAGTGACTATATGTTATGAGACTGTGAATGAGTAACTACAGCCTGTTAAGGAAATTAGGGTGTGGGAGTTCAAGTCCCTGCTCCAATAACTATTAAATATTGATCTTAAGTGGAACAGATTTGACTGGAGAGTTTAAACGAACACCCATACCACAATATCTCAGCAGCCAGGGCTCTCCTCTGCTGTGTATGAGACCAGGAGTTCAAACTCCTCCACAGCATACCAAGGTGGGAAGTGAACCTGGGTCCCCTACATCCCAGGTTAGCAAAGCACCCAGAAGGTTAAAGGAGGTCCTCCCTCTTGACTTGCCTTGTTTTGTTAAGCTAGTCTTTGGTTTTTACCAAAGAGCCAAATATGAAAATGAAATGTTTTGACATTTCAATCAAAGCTATTTGGTAAATTCAGTACCAGTCTGGGGTCAAGGGAAACTGCCAAGAGTCATTACTCCATTGACACTGAGCCACAGAAGTTGAAATAGCTGTATCAGCTTGTCCAATTAAGTTTGTAGTCATGAATGCATTAAGAGTCCCTCCCCTTCAGAGACACTTGTTAGGCCAACTATCACTGAGAAATAAGGCAACTGTTGACTTCTTACATTTCAGTAAGAGAACAACCCTTGCAATAGGCTTTGGTTTTAGTGTCACAAGAGGACTAGGTATCTGCCCATTAACAGTTTGCAATTGCTACGAAGACTGGAATACTTACTGGCAAAAAACACCAAACAAACCATCTCCTTTAATTGAAGCTCAGACATGCATGAGGGATCTCTGCAATAATACAGAGTAGGTTTGGCAGCAATCCTTTTAACAGACCGAGTCGGATGCTCCAGATCTACTAAGCTTTACACTGCAGACATTTCTTGTTCTCATTTACCTTGAGATCAAAGTACAGTGAAAACAAGGTAAAATATAGAAGAAGCCTAGGAGTGAGAGACGTTAAAATATATCTTGGAGACTCCTGCTCTGACTGGAGAGTTTGCTACTATGGACAGCTTTGCAGAATAGTCTTTGAGTGACTCCTTTTGAGAGGAGCCAATATACCAGATATATAAAAGCTGACCCAATGTGGTTCTGCCCTGTAAAAGTGTTCTGGTCTCCAAACTAGAGCTCAGTTTAGGACTGAAAGTCCTCAGACTCCTCTCTCAATCCTCGCTTTCTGCTAGGCACGCATTATGACCCTTTTCTATTTTGGAGGGGGGAATGGGGAGAACACTGAGTAGTAACCTGACACCCATGTGAGCGTCAATTTGGGCTTCTCTTAAGCTTATCAAAAACAGTTAAAAAGACTGCCAAATTTAAAAAAAAAAAGATTATAGCTCATGGTATGCAGTTCTTACAAATCAAGAACGTTAGTTAATGTACAGCAGAGTAGGTAAATATTCAGTTTCACAACAGTATGTTCTGTACAAAACAGAAATATAACATCCCAACTTGTATCACTCTCATTCTAGGTGGTTAGCTTGGTCATTAGACTCTTTCCAACAATCCCTTGCAGAATTTTGCCTGTTATATTTCACTATTTGTGAAAGGTGTCTGCTTCCATGTGAAATACCTATTAAACAGACTGCACTCTGTTTTGTTGACTAAGGGCCCACAGAAGGTTAGAGGTGCCAAGAGAAAGTTCACGCTATGCAAGTAGTGGTTTATTCTAGCAACAAAAACAGTCCTTAATATTGATCATATCTTCAGCCAGATTCCTTAGTTTCATTTAAGTATGAATATTAATGAGAGGACAGATCAGCTTCAGGGAGGCATGCCCTTATAGGTAGGATTTGCTATGAAGTACAACGCTTGGCTAAGTTCCCTGAAACCGTATTTTTAAAAAAGGCAGCTAGAATGAACTGAGTTTAGGAAATGGGTAGAGTATCTTTACAAAAGAGAAAGCAGATGCCGATATTGCAAACCTGTTCTCTATCATGCTTACCTATTTTACATTTCACAATACTGCTCTTTGTATTATCCATTCGTGTATCACAGACCCAGATTTACCATTTCACAGTGTGAACTAAATTTGTGATAACAGGTAGTCTAGCAACAGAACATCACTAGGCCAGAAGTGTCTTGGTGCTTCAGTTTCAGAATTTGTACAGGCCATTAGCACTTCAGTGTTACCCCTGATTAAGCAAAGAGGCAAAGCAATGACTTTTCTAGTTAGGAGGGCTTTTTAAAAATTATAGCAATGATTAAAGTTTGAGTCAGAAATAGCCATCCAGCAGTCCCAGGAAAGTAAGCCAGTCAGAATAATTCATACTAATCAAGTTGCTGTAGGTATGAAATACTGCTTTGTTATGACAAGGTTTGGCTTCACCAAGTTTAATTACATCACTAAAAAGCTTCTATATTTTGCAGTTACAGCACAACTGCAAATCTACACCGAGATCACTGACTGCAGTGAGCAACAATATAGATTAGTGGCATGAATCTGCTTCCTGTAATACTTGATCCTCACCATTTCCTTGGGTGAGCCTCAACAGCAGTCCCTGAAACAAGAAATTAAAGAATGCTAGTTCCTCAGCTTCTGAAGTCTTGTTTTGGGGGAAGCCATTTATATATACAAATAGAAACAGACAAGACAACTGAGGAGAGTTCAAAAGATATGGATCTGGAAGAAAGGGTCTTATATGAACAGGACAAATCTCACTCTGCAGTTTGGACCAGATTACTTAGGGTATCCTCCTGATCAACTGCATTTGCTCAGTCACTTAACTTCTATGCAGTGGTAACTTATTCTGTCATGGCTTCCCCTAACCCAACCAGAGCCACATGACATTCGAGTGCTCTGAACATCATGAAAATTGCATTAAGTTATCGGGGGGGGGGGTGAGGGGGGGAAATTTAGCACAAATCCTGGATATTGCCATTTTTCAACTCTCATTGAACCAAAGTTACTCTGGAGAGGACAATTCCCAATTTTACTTTGTGCATTTGACAGTTGGGCCCCATCTGAGGGTCTTTTACAGGAAGGTGGTGAGAAATAAGGTAAGAAAACATGACTGTTTTAGACAACCCCCGACTCCGTCAAGCTTCACTTGTGGTTATGGCAGCAGAACTTGGGTGTGTGGGGAGAGGGGGAATCCACAATCCACCCCCCACAAACCAGAGTGATGGAAGTTGTGTCAGCATAAGAGTGTAGCACTATCCACCCTCATGGTGATGCCAGCAAAACATATCACTTGTGGGTCGGAGGGGTTCCACAGCCAAGAGCAACAAGTTTTGCCAGTATAACCACAGGTGTAGACGTTGCTTCAGTGAGAAGTTCAATTTCAGAAATATTATTTTGTGCCAATTTTTAATCTCTTTAAGAACATTCACCAACATCTCTGCAATCACCTCCAGTTTGGTTTCAGCATTAGTAAAGGAATCTATTCCTGCTAAACTATCTTTAAAGTGTACAATGCTATAAGCCATGCTGCTACACTGATTACTTAAGACTTCTTTTCCTCATTCACCAAGTGAATAATAGAACTGAACAAAAGGAAACTGTTCACCTCTAGTGGAAGTCTCCAGCCCAAAGTTGAAACTTAGTACTGTTTTTTCTTTAAAAAAAACAGTGACAGATCAGCTCATGTCTATTTAGCAGCTTTGATCAGTTCTCTAGTCTCAATTGCTTGTAATACAAACACCAGCAAGATGAGCAAGTATCCTCTTGTCACCACTGCGGAAAGGCCGAGAGCCACTGTTCTAAATTATTGTACCCCTTTCAGCTCTGATTTTTCTTGCATACCTTAGTTTCACTTTACTTCAGCACTGGCAGAAGTCTCACAGCACACTATTACTGAAAAATTGCTCACTCATTTTTATTGTATTATAATTCAAATCGGAATGTAAATGTGTTACACAGTATACAGCACTGTATAAGCTAAGTCATTGTCTGTATGAAGTCTTAGTTCGTACTGACTTCAATAGTGCTTTTTATGTAGCCTGTTGTAAAGTTAGGCAAATATCTAGGCGAGTTGTTTTACCCCCGAAAGACCTCTGCATAGCTCCAAGGGCATGTATACCCCTGACTGAGAACCACTGCTGTAGAATGACCAGAAACTGTTTACGTATTATTCTAGGATATGTCATCCAAATAGGAAAGCTTGGATGGCCAGCCTCCAAGGCTTTTCCCAGGCCAAGATGGCCCCCAAAACTGTAGTCAGAGTTCAAAAACGAGGAGACAAAATGCTGGTTAGCCCTCTTGCCTGTGAGGACCTTTAGGTTATCCTGTTATACGGCTGAGAAGAGTGCGCTACCACATCTGGAGCCAAGCAAGCAGCAGAGCTTGGCACTGGTTAAGAGTTCCACCTAGGAAGAATGGGCATGTTCCTTTTGCCCTACCTACTATGCCAGACGTGGTCTGATATTTGGGGACATGCAGAACGGTGCTGCTTTGATGGAGCCCTTTAAGCTCAGTCTTTTTCTAGCTCTTTTAGAGTCCGTTTAAGATTTGCATGCAGTCGTCATTTCAGATGGTATTTCAAAATGGTCATGCAATATTGTACTGTAATGTTTTAATGTGCATTACCATTAGCCATCAATGGGTAACATCTGTGCGTTCAACTTGCTGACAGCTTATTTGGGGATATGCCAACACAAGGGGCTCGCTTTTAGTTCTGCACAGAAGCTCCACAGAAGAGACTTAAGCAAGTTTCAGAAAAGATTAAACTGCTGTTTCTAATTGTGACTATGCCTAATAGAGGGAAAATATAAAGCAGTATTATGTTTCAGTGCTGGAAAACCAGAGACTATCCAATCTATCAATAGGGACTGCCAAGTTGAAAGTCCACCATACTCCGCCAGCTGGCCAAGCACAAGACATAGAAGCCTAGTTAAAGTACTTTTCACGCTTGCAGCATCCTTACATTTCCCAGTGACAGTTATTTGAATGTGTTACCATGGGCCCTGCAGTAAAAGCAGAGGCTTTGTCAGTTTAACTTTTGGCTCTTGCAATAGGAACAGATACAGCATGAGCTTGAAGAGAGCATTGCAGGGAAGCCACAGGGAAGGGTAAACAAAATGGCTTTGAATAGAAGCAGAACACATCGCAACAAGAAGGGAATGAGCCGTATTCCTACTACAAGCCCAGGCCAGATAGAGAAGCCCCCAGAGGAGCAGCACTGAGTGATAAGCCTGATGTCTGTCCACACTAGCTTGGAGGATCTGACTGCAGTCCATTCGCTGCTTCCCCATCCTTTTATATTCATCTTGTGCTGGTGCATTTGCTGCATGACAACTTGCAAGTTCCTTAGCCCCACAGCCAGTGCCCAACACATTTGCCCTGTCAAATCTCCGCTTGCAAACAGAAGAGGTGACAATTAACACCAAAAGTGAAGCAGGCAGGATGACCAGTCCAGAGACTCACGATTAGGCTGGTTGTTTGGTCTTATTAGGGTAGGTAGCTTGAATGGGACTATGCAATCATTGAATCTCGAGGGTTTGCATTACTCACTTAAATCAGGGATCTGCTCTCATACATCTAACTCACTGCACAAGTCAGCAGCGCCACGTGTCACTTGTGCGCCAAAAGATGCTCATGTATCAAATCATATCAAGTTTACAAACAATTGTCCAGATCTGTGATAAGTGTTTCTGTATTTCGCCTCTAACAGGCCAGCAACGACCCCACCTTTAAACGCCTAGCTCCAAAGCAGTCATTTCTGCCCGATAGAAGCCAGTGTCTTGCCCTGCCCTTCTGATCATGGTTTCTCCAGGCTGCACAGTTCCCTGCCTACGTTAGGTTCCCCACAACTCTCCCCCTAAGTTGCCAGCTTTGTTTATAGCCTCTGGAGAAAAAGCACTGTAGTTTACCACTTTTATTAGTCACCACACAGCCCTTAGCAAGCACATTAAGGTGAAACTACTACAGATTAACAAGAACCTACATGGGTGCAAATCTTACCAGAGATCAGCCCCAAATGAAACAAGGGCTTTCTTGCAGATCAGTCCTTTCCAGAGGTTTCCCCCTGTGGGAACAATAGCTCAGAACAAGCACACGCCTGAATCCGAGTCATTACTTTACATGACGACAACATCGGAGGCCAAAACAGTACAAAAAAGGTGATCAGGAAGAGGTCCCCTCAGAGTAGAGCTACATGACTCTTGAGGCACTACCTTAAGAGTCTTACACTTAATTCAGTAGATGCCTTGAGGATATTGCCAGTAACTGCCATATCTGTCAATATACCACCCCCTCAATAACTGTACCACTATGACGTCAGACCACTATGCTTTGTGGTTAGGCAAATGACTGGGAAGTTGCCAAGTAACTAGCACATCCAGGTGAGGCATTTTTCTGGTGTGACCCAATGGACCCAAGAGCTCTTGGTTGAAGTGCTGGGGCACTTGGCTACACCCTGATGCTCTCCCTCCAGCTCCTTTTCTTAACCAGTTATTGAGGTAAGGGCTGCCAGAGACTGAACGCAAAGTATCCTAACAAGGAGCCAAAGACAGCAATCCCAGGGTACAGCTATGGGCCAACAGTTCACACTATAGGGGTGTGAACTGCATTAACTATTACAGTAGAGCATGCTAACTGCTACACTTAAGACCCTATGAACATGAACCTAGCAGACTACATTAAATCCAGACTAGGTACCTTTCAGTCCACACTTACAAGGTCACATCCCTGTACCCTTAACTGCAAGGCCATGTAAACAGCCCCCTACCAGCAGGGTAAGTTCTAACCATTTGCCATTTTGGGTTTACAAGAATAAAGTTTGCTGGCCCTACTCATCCTGTCAGTTGCATATCTTGTGGACATTGGTAAGATCTGCATGCAAACTAGTCAGGGAGTTGTGGCTCATTGGTGACCTCAGACACAAACTGATCAATAGCCCAACGTGGTTGATCACAGACACGGACACACCACACACACACCCTCCCAGCAAGGAGTTGAATTTAAAGCAGGTCATGGAGTTTAGGATTTCTATTAGCAGCCTTTGCTCCTCAACTATCTTTACCTCAGTTACACATGGACGACGGGCAAGTCAGCTTCAATACAAGTACTGGTAGGGCAGGTGTTTTAAGATTTGTGTTTACCTAGGGGCATCAACCAACATAAGCTGGTCACTATACAGAGCTGACCTATTCAAGTAGTTTGTCTCTACAAGAACCACTTAAGTGTTTGAGTGATTAATTTTCCTCTTTATTGCTACCAAGTAAACAGTTTCCACACCACAAACGTAAGGCTAGGTGGT
The DNA here is from genome assembly GCA_007922155.1 of Mesoclemmys tuberculata. Taxonomy (NCBI): domain Eukaryota; kingdom Metazoa; phylum Chordata; order Testudines; family Chelidae; genus Mesoclemmys; species Mesoclemmys tuberculata. The sequence goes on along the minus strand of ML677084.1, from coordinate 21,920,215 downwards.
AGTTCTTTAGCTTTTATTATCCTAGTTAAATTGCAGCTTGCTGAAAGAATGAGATTGAGTGGCATAAGGCATGCAATATACACCACCACTTTAAAGTCTTGAACAAGACCCATATTTTGAACTACAAGTTGATTTATAAGTTGTTGCTTTAGTATCATTGCCTCTCAAAGACTGTTACACTGTTGGATAATCTCTGCTAAGTCTACAGTAACTTTATGATGTTATTATAGTTCTAGGCAGAGTGTTTTGGCTCACATTAGTCTCTCTAGTTTGGCTTAGAGTGAAGATGGGATTTTACTGCTTGCTGTAATAGGTCTGTCAACTCACCATACCATAACAAGGTAGATGGCAAGTTCACAAAGTCATATAGGGCTCAACAGTTCACATTTGTGCCCTAATCAAGCCAGAGGAACATGCCCGAATTTTGAAAGCTGTACATGGATTTTAAGCCAGGAATGTTATCCTCTCTGGTTATTTACATCACGAGAGGGCTGGTTTGTGCCATTGACAGAGAAGATGGGCCAGGTTTCAGTAATGTCAATCTCAAGGGTTGAAGAATCATGCTAGGCTCAAATAAGTCACGGTATCAACTTCTGTGCATTTTGGCTTTTGAGCCTCTAGGGTCCACTTGGCCCATAGTTTTCAGGCTTCCCTGCAGCCATAAAATGTTAACCTTCAATGAAAGCTAATTCAGTGACAGGACTGCACAAGCCAGGGCTTTACAGTATTCTTAACTGGTTATTATATCAGGAATCATGCACCACCAAGATCGTAACAGCTGACCTTGTACTCACTAGACTTCTGTTTTCCATGCCTAGTGCAGTTGTGGCTGCAGCCATGTGTGTGTTTAAAAAGGACTAGTTTTATTCTAGAGAGCAACATTTTTAGTAAGCTCATTAACCAAGTGTGGACAGGAATCCCCCAGCAACCCAAAGATGTGATTTCACAGACACTAAGTTAGCAATATTTGCTTGTGATAGTTTAAGTCCTTCAGACAGACACTAGACAAGAACACATGTTAGACAAGTGGCATCAATACTTATCTTTGCCCTGAAGTAAAGCAATAAGTCTTTGTTGGACAATTTGTGGAAGCGTGATAAAATATTGCAACAGACATTGAGTCAGACTCCTTGTTAAATACAGCAACTTGACATACCACTGTTAACTCGTGTGTGACACCTGAAGGTCTGGGGACGAGATAATTAGTACAGAAGGTTTTTTGAAGCACATGCAGATTAGAGGTGCCAGAAGATTTGTGCAAACAGAATTTCTCACCTAGGTTCTGAGGAGCACCTCAGTCAATCAAGAGCTGATTGAGGCACTACACTTCACCCCCACCTTAATTTCTGTCTTAAGTGTTGTAACACTGTTCTTTAATAAATAATGTAGAAGAGCATAGCATTCCTTCCCATTAAGATGCCCACAAGTTCATCTTGTATTGCAGTGTTCTGATGTTTTTACAAAGTTTGCTTCCCACTACAAACATTCTTTATTTATAGCAAAATCTGATGCTTCCATTGCGCTTCACTTCACCCATGGAGAAGTTTGGATGTAGTATTAATAAAATGGAGTCAGTCAAACAATATCAGCTAACCTATAAAAAAACCAAGATGTGGACCACATCTTGAAGTGGTAGAGAGGCCAATAAACCTAATGATTTGTTGCTTTTTTTTAAAAAAGAAACACTGAAGTACCTACTTTTTTCAGTCTGTCAACTAATTGACACCTGCCATCGACACAGATCAAGTGTGATCCATAGTTGGTTCAGTACAAGTGCTAGTGTAAGGCAGACCAGACTTATTTCAGGCATCCAGCCCTTTAAGGACAATGCTGGTATTTTCAAAAAAAGTTCTCCCACTTACAGAAGAATGGATCTTGAAGAACGACACTAGCCTAAGCCACGTTCAGTCACCCTAAATTTGCATAGTCTCAAGTTATGTACTACAAGCTTTTTGCATTTGATTCCTTGTCATACGTAATCAAGACGCTAGTTTCATACAGCAAGAAAAGCAGTATTGCATTGTGACCACACCCCCACATCAAAGGAGTCCCCTCTTTCCCCAACACAGCCCCTTGTTCCATGGATACTTACAGTGATGTTGACTTTATGCCCAGCAGTTCTCCTCATATCATTAAAAGGACCTTTATGTTCAGGGCCCAGTATAATTTACTGGATAATCACCTATTAAGCACACCATGGATCCTCTGGCATTTTGTAAACTACATTAGCTTTTAGGTATCAGTTTAAGTGTGAGGAGATCAAGTTTAACTTCATATCAAAGATTTAGTTTAATATGTTTTCCCTGATATCACTTGACTCTAGTTTACCACCAGAGAGCTCTTGCTCTGCAGATGTCCAAAAGCCACTTGCCCTATTAACTTCAAATCTAAGAAATAAGCTTCAAGCTAAGCCTCCACTAATATTGTTGAAGACCAGACCATGCCATCAGGTAGCCAAGTTGGAAGCAGGAAAGATGCATGTCAATCCAAGCTGCATGTTAACACATTGTTAAGCATTAACAGGCTGGATTATGGATGGTAATCTTGTTTAGAAGATACTTTCCCTCCCAAAGCACATTATGAAGTGCTATAAGTACTACTAAAGTGATCCACTTCTGGGTAGGATAGCCATGAAACCAAAAAACAAGACAGGCAGAGAAAGGGAACAGCTGCATTTGTGCTTCTCCCAGCCACACAAAGAGCTACTCTTGAAAATGTTCTGCACTGCCTATTCACGAACACCGAATGCTGCATATTTAACCCTATGTTTGCAGGTCCCGGCTGGCTGTCACCTGCATAGTAATAGTTGGACTGACAAGTATAATGCATTTGCCAGCCTCTCTCTAACATCTCAGGAACTTAAATATTGGAAAGTAGTATCCGAAGGGCTTGTGTTCAGAAAAGAAGAGGTTCTCTTTCCAGCCACAGCCATAACTGTTAGGGAAATGGATTTGTTTTGCCACTAGAGTATACGTGAGGGAAGGTAACAAAACTTCCACAGGCCCCAGCAGTTCAGTCTCAGATGTAAGTCCCTATAAGAGTTTTGCACATATGAGCATGCAGATGAGACCCAAGTGAATGAGCTGACAAAGGAGATTTTTTCTTGAAGTGTACTATAAATGTTCATGCCATAAGCTTATTGTGGCAGTTAAAACAATTAGCTACATCCTCTATGGGGATGTGTCTTTAAATCAATTACACAAGTTCAGTGTGCCTTGATAACATACATCCATTATTTCCTTCAGTAGTTCTTTAGTCTAGGCCCACCTTGCAACTTTGCAGGGCCTGGAAGAAACAGCTTGTCATCTATGACTTCTAACAGTGATCCCATAAATTCTGCTCACTTTCCACAGCTGGCACCAGGGGAAGAGTTGAATGTTGGTCATTATCTTATATTCCGTGTGATGGCAGCAAGCTCTACAGGTTTATTGTGCCTTGACTAGTCTGTCCCAGCTTTAGTGCTATTTAGTTTGTTCAGAAGTTTCAGTATTAGTAGACTGGGACCATTTTGTCGAGACTAATTCCTTTATGGGTCAGAAAGTGGCACTGCAATCTGACACACTGGCTCAGTTGCCCTGCTACAATGGGGAACCTGTCAAATAAGTTAGTGTGTCAAGATGTTGATGCCCTCCTTGTACTTCTATAGCTGGGCTTTCAGGAGGCCAGATGGGGCAACTGGATGAACTATTAAATTAATATTCAGAGAAATCAGTGATGTTGCATTCAACCTGGATGGTTTACCATTTAAGAATCATTCATCTGGTAAGAACAATTCTTGCAACTGTACTCTGAGACAGATATTCCGTCACCAATTAAGTTAGTCACAAGTAGATTTTCTATGGTACATCCATGAGCCCTCTTTAAAGAGTTTGAATGTTCAATCTTTATACACCAGTAAGCTTTCATAAGTGCTTCTTTGTTAGTTGATACTTTGTCCCTTGCCAGTTTCACAGGGCAGTCTGCCAATGCTAGTAAGTTAGCCACCACCACATTTTGAACTAGAAATCTCTGGTTGTAAAACTAAGCTAGAATCTGGCAGTTGTGTATGAAACAAGAGGCACGCAGTAATGCTTCCTGTTCTAATAAATTCTTCCACACCCCACCTGTGGAACTCTACATTTGTTTATTACTAATCAAGAAACTAGCTTTCAGACCCCTTCTTGTGTCCTTGAGGCCTGCTGCAGCATGCTTTGGTAGATGACATCATTGACAAACTGCTTATTCTGACAATAGGCCCCATAAGGACAGACCCTTTATACTTAAAGCACATTCCTGGTTAGTGAAGTCACCTTTGCTCCTGTGTTAAGTCCCCAGAAGTGGTTGAGATCACAATTTGTTTTCGGCATGGGACAAGTCCTGACAAACACTGTTTTGGAGACACTTCATCATGGACACTACAAGATTTTTCTTGGCAACTTGACCTTTATGGACTAATACACAAGGTAGCTCTCCTAACATCCATTCATTCTGTATCTGATTTGCTCATGATGCCGGAAGAGCAGTGTTTTCCAACACTCCAATGCCTTTTCCTATGGATTAACTACTGTACTGCTTCATGAAAAATGCTTTCTGATTGTGAAGTTAATCCTATTTCTAGCATCTGAATGCAAGGTGATCTTCTGGGCTGGGCTGAGCTTGTGCCCTTGTTTATTACACAAAACATTCTGCCAAAAAAAGGTTCCTCTAGATTTAAAATTCAGGTCCTTTCTAACCTGGAACAATAGTGACATTGTGAGGAGTTGATTGAGAGCTGTAAACTGGATGAGGGATGACTAAAATTTCAGATTTGTGAAAAAGCCTCATTGACCAGTCATAATTGGAGACAGGCCTCTTGGTTCAAGGTGCAAAAGTTCACAACACATCTGAGAATTCCAGATTTTTTTTTAGGCAGTGCAACCAGCAAAAAGGTCAGAGGACGTCTATCAGTGCACAAAACCAGGAATGTTTTTTTTTGGGTGAAAGTATCAAGTGACTTTAAAAGGTCCTTTAAGGGATCTCAATTTCTGGCACCTAAAGACTAAGTGCTATTACTATCATCTGATTAGCCTTTTATCAAGCAACAATATAGGACATTACACAAGGATAGGTCTGATTTAAGAAAATTAGCCTTCCTGCGGCCCCCCCCCCCCCCCCCCAAAAAGACCATTACTTCCTGAAGTCTTTTGACTGAAGTTTACTTTGACTTTTACAACACCACATACTGGGCAGGTAATCTAAGATGACCTGAACAACCCTGTATAAGCTCGTCTCTGACAGAAGTTGGTCCAATAAGAGATATTACCTCACCCACTGTCTCTCTAAATACCCATGTGCCTTATTGGCTTAAATTCAGTTTGGCCCTGAAACTCAAGTTTACACATGAAGTATTCTCCAATAGAGATGCTATTCAATGAGTCCAAAAGGAAGTTCAGCTAAAGCAAAACTGGAGCATCCACCTCCAACTTCGCTGATTTTACTTTCCATCTGCTTCCACTCAATGCCTCCAGCCTACATCAGCTGTATTGCTGTGTAGAGGGTCACAGTCAAAAGGGATAGCCCTGAAATAGGACTTTGGAAAGAAGGTGACAAGAAAGTCTCCCAGAAAGCAACAGCAAAATTCCATTTCTCTGGATCCCAGGACATTGGGATTGTGGCAGATGTGCCTGATGTAATGTATATCCTCTGCCTGATCTGCTGGAATAGGTCAGTATATTTGGACTGGAAAATCTTGTAGATTTTGGTGCTCGTGAATATTCTGACTCATCAACATTTCAATCCAATTCACCTAGCTATAACGAGTTCTATTTTAAGACAAGACAGTAAAACCTTAGTCAAACATATGCCTGTCTCTAGGCCAAGTTTGTTTAATTGCCTCTAAATATAAAAATCAGTGAGGTGATTAGAGTCTGATTAGCAAGATGCTCAGCTTGTGTGTTGTACAGGATTAAAGATTACAAAAAGTGCTAGTTGATGGTGGGTGGAGCATGCTCAGTGTGCCAGGAGGCATTTAAGAAGCTCTTTAAAGGAAAATAGCATCAACCTTGAAGTCTCCCCAGTTTTCTGGATCTGTACTGTTTTATTTGTTCATAAACATCCAAGCTGGGTTTTCCCTTTAAAAAGACAACTAATCAGGTGTACTAGGACTCCTTATTGCAGGGTGGCATTTCCAGTGAGATGAGAAGTACAGAAATGAGTTTCTTCCCCTAGTTCTAAATTCAATATCACCTTTAACTGAAAGGACCAAGTGGGGAGAAGAGTCCATTCCCACATTAGCTTGGAGTGCAATCACAATTAGAGACATCCTGCCACACCATCTTTTCTGCCTTTTCAGGATTGTAATACCATAAAACATTCTGGACTCGCTGACTGGAGAGCCCTGCTTCAAGTACAAAGGAACTGGTGACCCAAGTTCTAAATATGTAACCTGACTATTAACCTGATCCTGAACAAGTAGTAAGCAATGTGCGATATAGGTGGTTATTGTATATATTGTAACTGGCTTATATTTCAAAAAACGAGACCCCTAAAACTGAAGTACAGGATAATAAAATTGGTATCTCTTATCTAAAATCATGGTCTAGTAAACCTGACTGCAAGTGTTCTTCCCCCTCCTATAAGAGGCAACTAGATACCTTGGGACCAGAGGATTTAAAGTACCCCTCAGGAAACACAGGAGGCCTCAGCTGAGTGGGCTATTAACTGAAGCAGTCCCCAGCACTTCAGTGTAGCTGTCCCCTATGGAGCTACAATAGACAAGCACAGGAAATAGCTGTTTTATGGCTTCCTTGGAAAAAAGTTTGAGCACAGTAAGTTACATCCCCATTTTACAGTCCTGTCCCCCTGACCTCCCACTTTAAAGTTCGAAGGTAACTTAGTGACTCCTGGTTGTTTCCCAGGAGAGCTTTACTCTTGCAGCACGATGTCTCAGCTAAGAATTAGCAAGGCCAAATAGCAACAAAAACTAAAAGGTTCCCAAATGCCAGACTGACCTCTACATTGCTTAATAAGAGTGTTTACTCACACTGCGTGTAGGTCAAGATAGTTATGAGGCAGCAAGTAGACTACTGAGGAGATAAATGAGTCTATTCAGATATGGTTCAGGCGAATGTCTTCTATGCAGCACATGCCAAGTCCTAAAGCCATAGTGGATGGATTTCTTGAAGCCAAAACCAACATGTTGGAAATAATCAGTGATTACTGTTTGGGGAAATCCTTGGCTACAATGTACACTTTGATTCACTTTTTCCATTTGCAGTCACTGTACTAACACAGGACTGGCAGGAAAAAAATCCCCATTCATGCAGCCTTGCACAGTTCAACTGAGCTCTGCTTTGTACTGAAGTATTTTAAAGCAAGGTGAGTTTGAGAAAGTTCCTGGTGTTCATAAACTGACATGATTAAAATAGCTAACTGCATCTTCTGCTTCAAGAAGCCAAGTGAATTTGAAAGATCTGTGGCATTTTGAACAAACGCAAGATCTTGATGTTTTATCTCAAGCCATCCGCACTGATTGTTTCTACTGTGGCACCAATAGACCCATAATGGGTGTGGTTTTGTGGCAACAGGTTGTCCAGAAAGTGTTAGGATCACACCAAATGGCAAGATTTAATGGGGTAAAGGCATTCTCCACCCACCACTCAAGTTTCATGTAATGTGACTGTCAATTTCCATTAATTTTTGAAAGTCAATCATAGTGGTAATCCAGCTATCCTTGGACAGGAGGAAGGCAGTAATAGATGGTAGGTTTTATATGGCATGTAAACAGCCTAGTTGCTTTATGAAGTTTATTTCTGTAGTGCTGCTCATTTGACGAGCTTGGCCAATAAAGTAGACAAACCAGCCTAACCTTTAGTTATAGCAGGATCCAAATCAGCCTTGGGCAGTGATGCAAAAAACTGACAAGTGCTAATGGTGTTACTGGTTTATTGATCCTATAATGGCAGGTGAACACCATATTCCGGTGTCTATTATAAAACTGGGTTTCTGATCTGGGTAGTCACTGCATGTGTCTGGAAGCCAGTGTTGTAGAAGAGTTTAAGCGACACACTCCAGTCATGGGGAGGATATGTCCAATTTGCATAAATCAAGTCCTTTCCTGAAAGCATTCCTTGCACCATAAGATTCAGAGCAGCTGCACGGCAATTGCAACAGCAAGTGAGTTTGATCTGTTCAACTTAAGGTTTGTATTTTGCCTGCATTCAAGTCATTATAGCAGATTACATGGCTGGTAAATCAAGCCCACAGTCTTTGCACTCTACATTTACAGTGAGAAATAGAAGGGGAGACCAGATCACCATTCTGAAGTCTTAAGAATCTTTGTATGTCTACTGTAACTTATTTGATACTTCCAATGTTTACGCAAACTCCAAATTCAGCTCTGGAGTTTTCCCCAGCATATCACCGATTATCTCAGCTGTCACTGTAAGAACACTTTAGTATCACATCCATTCCGAAGACTGAGCCTTAAAGAGACAGAATTCAGAGCGTCCTCCCGCTGTTTAGGTGTGGAGTGACTCCCCCTCCAGACCAGAAGTAATTTTAAGTATGGGTCTGCACATTTGACCCCATAACCAAAGCAAGCAAACCTCCACAGGAAGCTGCATTATTGCCATCAGCCCAGCAAGTTAAACACTGGTATTCTTCATTGCACAGTGGAGATTTAAGATCTGCCTGTTTAGCACACTGCATGACAGTTACATTTATGTAATTTCAACTAGAAGTTGCTAACATAAGGAATAAGAAGGTTGGCTTAAAGCCCAGATAACTTGTCTGATCATGGTGGTCATTGTCAGACAATCCCCTTTTGAGAAGCTTCCAAGACAAGGATAGCAGTGATGAATCTTATGGAATACTACATGGGTGGTCCCCAAGCACCTTAAGAACAGCCATATGGGATTATTAGAGCTCTGGGCACATTAGCCACAGCTGTTCAATGCTTATATGTGCAGAATAAATGGCCACAGAACATTTTAGTTTAGACTTAGAGTTTTATATAGGGGATTTTATATTACAGAAAAAATCTCTTGTTCACCGTATGGTGAGCTTTTTAAGCTAGTTCTAATAAAATCAAAACTGGTTCAAAAAAGCAACCTTTGCACACAAAAAGTTGCTCACTCGCAGCTAGAGCTGGCTGAAAAAGCTTGAAACTCCATTTGTTAACATGGATTTTTAGACAGCTACATTTGGGTTAGTTTTTGGCCACACAGGAGACAGACCATTTCATTTCAAGTAGCAGGATATTTTGCACTTGTTAGTACAGACAAAACTTCCACTTTCTACTGGAAGTCAGACAGTCAAAATGTTCTGTGAAAAGATTCCTCTGCCAGCCCATTGGTATTTAGCTGATTAGTCAGCTTGTGGCAATAAGGTAGAAAAAGAGCCTCCTAAAGGTGGCCTGTTCTGTGATACTGAGGTCAGAGACTCACTCTGCTCCAGAGTGGAACAGGATTTAACTGTTAAGCATTGAGAAATAATCCAGAGGAATACCACCCCCACCCTCCAGCACATGATCAGGCTGGAAGAATAGAAAAGTTTAGCTCCTACAGGCTGCACTTTGTATCACATTTGTGCTGTACTTAGCTTCTGCAACTTGCTTTCTCCAAGATCAATGAAGAGTTAGCATTACAGCATTTACTAAGATTAGGATGCAATTCACAGCCAATCGTTCCCTAGACATACCAGTCAGATTAGATTTCAGATGCACGCAAGCACAAACTGTTTACTTTTACATACCAAGCATGTGTTTCAGTTATGTACTCTAGCTGCTCATCTGGACATCTCTGAATGTTGATCAAGTGGCCTATGAGACACTTCCGTAGATTTCATTTGCAGCGAGATTCAAATAAGGATGAGACACCTATAACCAACACTGCAGTAACCCAAGGAGCCATTGTTAGTTTGAAAGCTAGATAAATGGGTACAGGGCTTTGTTGCCTAGACAACAACATCTTAAAGTTTGCAGCAACAGCCTCTCTTACAGGAAAGAGAAGGTCCTAACATGACCTGTAATCCAGCTCTGCATCAGCAAATTTCATCATGATTGGAAAGGAAGCTGGTCCAGTACCAAAGATGCAGTGTACGCACACAAGGGTCCCTAGACTAGACTAAGCCTGAATTTTAAGGATGGCTATGCATATTTATAGTGCATTAATTTAGCTGTGTTTCACTCAAATGCAGATTCTAGAGATATATTTAAGGGTCTGTTATTTCATCACTGCATTAATATGCATTTGGTTTAAACGCAGGTTATGTAAAATTTCTCGTGGGAGAAGCAAGACTGAATAAAGTTTGCCCTAAACTGGCCACAGCTGGACTTTGTTAGAGTCCACAGGTTCCAGCTTCAACTGTACATCCCATTATATGTAGATACAGGACTTTAGAAGTTCACCCCAGTAAAGTGAAGACTTGTTACTCCACTGACAGCAAGAATTTAGGGACTACACTTTTGAAAGCATTAAGCAAAGCAAAACAGTTGTCTGCACATGCAAGGCAGATTTAGCTAGGTGAAGACACCATCCACATATGGTGCAAATATCCTTTAGCTGATGAACAGGGTGGTCTGTTTTAGGCTTGGGTGTATATTTCAGTCTGAATACTTTCTTTGTCCAACTAAGTTTCAGAAGCTTCTGATTTCTCTATAGCTCCAGTATGCCGTGTACCATAGCTTAAAGCCTATATCTGGGTAATAAACTGGTTAATTAAAAAATTAAATATTTTAGGCTTCCTCTCCACTGCAGGCAATAGTTCTGGAAGTTTAAATTAAATAGTTTCCCTACACCCCCAAACACATTTTGAACATGTTTTCATACTGTAATTTCAGGCTCAATTATACAGTCTGCACCACAACATAGAAAGCACTCCTATTTTAAGATCCTGAGCTCCCTGCTCTACTGCAAGCTCTGTTAGGCAAAGACAGTAATGGCTTTGCCTAATTAACATTTCATTTCACTTCACACTATTCTTAGTGAGGCTTCTTACAGATGTAAGAATCGCTCAATGAAGACGGAAAGCAATGCTGAGGTTACCAAAAACACCCCCCACCCCGTGCACACGCACACACACAAAACAGCTAACTCATATCTGCTGTTTGATTAGTGTTTGCCAACTTAAGTTTAAACTCATGGTTGGCTCTATATTTCTACAATGGCAAAAGGAAGCTGGACGCCAATTCTCATGTCTTCCAGATACTAGCTCTGGAATGTAAACTCACCCTCTGTTAAGGCAGCAGTGTTCCCCAGGTATCGCCAAGGGGATAGTTACGCCCCACCCTCCAAGAACCTGACATGCAAGAAGAGAGTGTGACGTGTAACTAAGTCAGGGCTCAACAAACCCTGGGCGCCAGGTCGCCATGGCACCTAGAAGTTTAAATCTGGCACCTAGTACTCCTGCGCCCATGTGGCAGGGCTGGGGGGAGGGAGCGCTGTGGCTGCTGCACTCCAGCTAGGGCGCCCCACCTCTGAGCCCACGTTGTAGAAGAGAGATGGGGCTAGGAGGGGACAGCGGCTGCCGCGCTCAGGCCAAGGGGACCCTGCCTCTGAGCCCAAGTTGCAGGACAGGGGAGAGCTGCTGCTGTGCTCTGGTCAGTGCCCCCCCCTCCCCCCGGCTGAGCCCACGTTGTGGGACAGGGGGACCGCCACTGCGTTCTGGCCAGGGTCCCCTGCTGAGCCCTGGTTGTGGGAGAGAGGCAGGCAGAGCTGGGACAGGGGAGCAGCTGCTGTGCTCTGGCCAGGGCAGCCTGCCACTGGGCCCACATTGTCTGGCTCCTTAATTTTTGGGCTAGCTCCTGGCTCCGAGACAAGTTTGTTGAGCCCTGCTCTAAGACATTTAATATGCAAGGTTGGCAGTTAGACAACTTCCCTGTTCTATTAACAGATCACTTCTGAAACATGGATCCCAGTAATGTTTGGGGAGACACTTTTCAAACTTGAACAGACCAAGTCTGTTGGAAAGTTTGACACTAGTCCTGAAAGGCAGTGGACTAGCATTAAGAGTACCATGCAAGTTAAGTCCTCAATTAGTTGGTCTATTATAGAGACAACCACCAGGTGCTTACTTATGCACCAATACACCAGCTGCCAACTTACCCTTCCATCTATAGGACCTGCTGGACTGATTTCAGCACATGCAATGCAGACAGTGACTTCTAATGTCACTTTCAGCACAGCCTACTGGCCAATACAGCTTGCATTTCAGGTACAGACCATGACCCGGAAGCAAGCAAGAGGCATAATCACAGGAAACAGATTCTAGAGAGTCAGCATGTATGCTCCTATCTGTGGAATGGCAGACGTCCACAAGTCAGTTTAGTAATGCTCATGTAACACTCAATCTAGCAAAGGCCATGTCTGCACATACAACACTGCAGCTGTATCGTGTCTGATAAAGATGCTCTATGCTGACAGGAGAGCTATTCTATTGGCATAAAAACACCCCTCTGCAGACGACAGAAGCTTGTCAGTGGAAGAAACTCCTGCCAACAGAGCATTTGTGTACCATGCTAATGTCAGTATAACTTCTGTTGCTCAGGGGGTGGTTTAGTCAAACCCCTGAGAAACTAAGTTATGCCAACATAAGCTGTAGCATAGATGTAGCCAATGATCAGACCACACTTAGGGTTGCATCTTCCAAGCTTAGGGTGTAGTAGTGAACAGAATGAGGAGATTGTATGCAGGGAAATAGGCTGGACTATAAAAGCATTTAGAGAGCAGGTGACTACAGCTTCCTGCCTTCCAAAAGCAGGGAGGCAATCTTTGCTTACAAGCTAATTTGGGTATGGATCAGGTCTGTTTCTGTATATTGTAGAAGTCCTTAAACTGCTGTAAAGCAACACGTAGAAGATACTTACCTCTAGGAACTGGAGTGTCTGCAGGCCATAAATGTATGGCTTGTGCTGGCACTCCCTTGTTAGTCTGCTTTCAGCCCATTGGGTTGTGATGCTTTAAAGTTTCTATTCATTAAGGTTTTATGATGCGAGAGCCACTATAGCTGCGATTTCACCATTTCAATTTAATAGTTTGGCAGAGTTTCCTCTGCATCCAGGTACAATAATGGCTTGACAGAGGAAGAACTGGCTAGGCCAACAATTGTCAGAACTTAGGACTACGGAGTTGCACGGCCCCCTGTGAGAGCCTTAAAACTACTAGTACTAGCCATATGGTATCCCATGCCTTGAACAACACAGGGTATTGGGTATGTCTACACTGCACTCGAAAACCTGTGGCTAGCCCGTGCTAGCTGACTCTGGCTTGTGGGGCTTTGGCTAAAAAGCTGTTTAACTGCAGCGCACGTGTTTGGGCTTGAGGCTGGAGCTTGAGTTCCAGGACCCTGTGAAGTGGGAGGATCCCATAGTGCAGGCTTCAGCCTGAGCCCGAACGTCCGCACCTCAAAATTAAAGCAGCACCTTAGTCTGAGTCGGCTGCCACAGGCCAGCCACAAGCATCTAGCAGCCAGGCATCCCCACTGTGTACCCTGCCCCATTTTTACTAGCAGTCTGAGGTCCTGTACCTTAGCCTCAAAAGTAAGCTGCAAGTTACCAAGTTAAGTATTTCATATTTAAGTTGTGATGTCAGGCCTTGTATCATGTACACACAGCAAAAGAGGTAGCTATTACAAAAGCTCAATAAGTCACTGTTGAGACACAAGTAGTTGAACTTACCTAAATCAGTGTGTGTGTATATATTTAAAAACAGGGTGTGACTGTTAGTCACAAATTAGCAGAGAGGGTGGCTTCATTGTCAGCTACAGCACTTGCATATGAAGAGCCCATAAATTAAACACAGTAAAGTGTTCACACCCCATCCAGGTTCAAAAGAACAGTTTGGGTTTACTGCAGCGTGAGAGCTGGAAGTTGTTCTGACAGCCTGTGGTAACCACCACCCCACCCCACCCATACACACTGTACACAGGAGTATGCCACAGGTCCCATGCAACTGTTGCAAGTTAGAAGGTGCTACTAAACACAGAGCAAAAACGTTACAAGCCTAGACCAATTTGTTCTAGTTATTCACAGGAGGTATATACTGGAATGCAGCTTATCAGTACATTCTTGGAGTGACTGAGCCAGTCAAGAGGGTGGGACAGGAAGTGGGTTTTGAGTAATCCACCCATGGAGCAGCAGCTCCACTTGCCAGTTTGCCTCCCAGCACACAGCAGAAGTCAGCAGAGGGACTCTGGAAACAGCTAGAGGAGCCTAAATGGCACACACTTCTAGTCAACATGCAGCTGAAGGGCCGTTTATTGCTCCAAGGGTGTTACCAAAACCAGCACTAGATGTCAGAGCTGGCTGCTGTGAGCTAGCGTGCCACAGTTCCCAGACACCTGTAGTTAAACTAACCAGCCATTTTTGCATCTGCTTTTGAAGGCAAGCAGCAAATAGTGGGGCTGAGTGCCTGGGAGAACCAGTTCTACCCCTGCCCTCAGTCCCTCAGGTTCAGTACAGCATTGGATGTATACTGCTGACCCCAGAAGCTTTGTGGTTCACTGATGCACCACGGTCCAGGGAGACCTTGGTAGCCTATACGCGCACCAGGGTATCAGTTGTTTCAGAGTTGCTTAACCATTGCCACCCTGGGTGGCTAAACATTTACACACATGGTTTAGGGCAGGGCTCTACAAACCCCAGGCGCCCGGTTGCCATGGTGCCAAGAAATTGAAGACTGGCACTTAATCCCCCTCCCCCCCCCCCCCCGAGGGGAGCAGCCGCTGCACTTTACCAAGGCATCCCAGCACCGGACCCATGTGGGGGGGTAAAAAAAAAGTGAGCGAAGCCAGGCCCATGTTGTCTGTCTCAATTTTTGAGCTGGCTCCTAGCTATGAAGCAAAAATTTGTCAAGCCCTGGTTTAGTGTTTAAAATGAAGTTTGAAACTGACAAACTGTACTAAAGCCTCAATTTACTGTAAGACTGTTCATAGTAAAATACTCCCAGTATATTTAAAACCTCTGATGCAAACGAAGTTGAACTACTGAGCTGGTGGTCTAAGTCACTAGCTAAGCACCTGGAAGTTTAAGTCTGAAGTGCTAAGCATTGAGCCAGCCTTTGGACTGCACTAGCTTAGATGGTCATTTCTTATTATTCAATTAGTTCAGTTGAATGGCTACTTCATTCGAAGTACAGAAGCCAAATTTTCCTCTTCCCATTTATCATTAGGAAGTAGAAGTCAGGATGAGAACTACTGGTTCTAAAACCTTGAAGGATACAGCAACCAGAAACAGTTCTTGCATCAAATGCTTTAAAAGTCTTAATTACAGCTAGTGAAAAGACGACATTACACTAGTTTAGAATCCAGCAGGTTTAAACTAAAATACCTGAAGTCCTATTTGCACAGTGTAACAATGCCTGTTAACATCCAAATGGAACTTGACAGTCATGGGTGGAAGACTTTAGAAGAATTCTTCCATTTATATAGCGTGTAGAGCTTCGGTCAGCTTCACCATTTCAGGGTGTGAATTTCATACCCCTGGAGCAATGTTACAAGCCAACTGAAATTTTAGGTGAAAGTATTCTCTAGGTTAGTAAAGATTAGAACCAAGTTACACAATCTCCAAGAGGCAAAACAAGATTTAAGTCAGTTTTCTGCTTGCTGATTTAATCACTAATCTATTGCCACTTCCACCCAGCCTATAAGATATACAGGAAAAGTTGTTTTAGCTTTGCAGCTCCTTGGGTAGACAAGAAATGCTTCTTCAGTTACTACTTCAGGGCACTGCACAAGCTTCCTGTTTGAAGTTTTAATCTAGTGCTCTATACAGAGGTCAGTTCCTTCCTATTAGGAGCTGTTGGATACTTAGATTTGTCTACACTGCATACTTCAGTGTAACCACATTATAACAGGGATGTGAAAAATCCCCACTGGAGTGGCTTGTTATACCGATCTTAACCCCCTGTGTAGACAGCTCTGGGTCAGTGGGAGAGCTTCTCACTGACAGTTACTGCCTCTCTTGGAGGTGAGTTAGCCAACAGAGCTCTTTACCACCAGCTTAGTGCAAGTCTACACTTACAACTTATAGCTGCACAGCTGTATTGTTACACCACCCTGAGCAACCAAGTCTTGCAGGCATAAGTGGTAGTAAGTGCAAGGCCTTGAGGGTCTTCAGCTGTGCTAATGTAAATGTGTAGTGTAGACCTGCCCTAAGCAAATTAAGAATCTGCCTGTATAGGAAAGTAGTTGTGCTTCCTTTACCACCTCCAACAGATTGCGAAGAATATTGAATTGGCTAGAGGGTGGCCATTTAAATATTCTTTAACACTCCAGCTGTCTTCAAAAGACAACGTTATACAATCAAGTGGGACTGCACTCAATCTTCCCTATAACAGCTCCATGTTATTTACCTGGAGACCCAGCAAGAGCCCCACAATAGGATTGAGGATTAATCAACTTGAGCAAATTAGTGTTTAGGTAGGAAAGTTTCTGAAGCAGCTTTGTACTAGTCTATACCTGTGGGACTGTTCAAAAGGGGTCAGGGCTCCTGTATGGTATGGTACAGTACATTTTACCAAGTAAAATTTGGCTACTACTACTACTACTACGCAAACATCTGCATTCCCAAAGCAAGTTAGTAGACTTAGAAAGACTTGTGCCCGTGTGTGACAATACTGGAATGCATACGTTGGCCAAGATGAACTCATGCATCTAAGTATCTAGTATGTTAGTCTTCTGTACGTAATGCATAGCAAACAAGCTTACACTAGGGTAGATCAAACCAGAAAGTGCTCAGAAGAGACCAATTATCTTGCACGATATAGAATGCCCTCTCTGTATAAGCATGCATGTGTTCTGTTGGAGAGAAGTTGAGATAAACAGCAACAGCTCACCAGGTCTAAATAGTTGACCTCAGTGTCACAGTTTAGAGCACCATTAGGCTATGGCAGCCATTAGCTGTTCATGCATCACACTAGAAATCTTCCTTATGGCTTCAGATACTTGAATGGAAATTTTTTGTATCTGAAGCCATAAGGATAAAATGGCATATCCCCAAATCTACTATACAAACCACTTGGGGTAACTGCTCCTTGCTTGCAAGGAGCTAAGAAGAGTGGAGCAGTGTCATCTATTTTTTTTGCTTATGAAACAGCAAACTTTAGACGTTAAAAAGTTCCCCATATTAAATCCTAGCAATACAAGTAAGGCTTAAGGGACTTAGGCTATGTCTACACTGATGGCAGCAACTTCGCCGCTGACAGATCGGCTTATCTCTCTCTACTGAGAAGTCAGTGAAGACCTGCTCAGTCGATCCAGAAGTTGACAGACTAAAACCACCTCAAGTGGCATAGTGCTGCACTAACAGGAATGCAGTTCCCGTCAGCATAATGCAGTGAAGAAAGCACACAGAAGAGAAGCACAGAAGTCGACAGGAGTTACGCAAGCTCTTTGCGTAACTCCCATTGACTGCCGCCAAATTGCCGAGATAAGTGTAGACCAAGCCTTTACTCTAGCATTAGCATTCTGATTCAAGACTCACAGCTATTCTAGAGGTGCAGTTTTAACTCTTAGTTGCCAATGACAGATATCACTTGAAACACTTAGCTGAAGCAGGACTTGTACACTGACCTAGTCCGAGCTCTTTGTTACAAGATGGTTGAAATGAAAAGTCAATAGATCACATACAAAGTACTATACTTGGAACAATCAATTGCACAAATACAAAATGGGAAATGACTGCCTAACTAAGAAAAGGTACAGTAGAAAAGAATGAGGGTTCTAGTGGCTCAAACTAAATGAGTCAATGTAATATGGCCGCAAAAAAGCGCAAATATTCTGAGCTGTATTAGCAGGTGTGTTGCAAGCAAGACATTAGAAGTAGTTCTTCCACTCTACTCAGCACTGATAAGGCCACAACTGGAGTATGTGTCCACTTCTGGGCACCAAACTTTGGTAAAGAGGGACATACTGGAGAGCAACAAAAAGTGATTAAAGTTCTAGAAAGCATGATCTATAAGAAAGATTGAAAGAACAGGTGTGTTTAGTCTGGAGAAGAGAGGACTGAGGGACATAAGTCTTCAAGTACATAAAAGGTTGTTAAAGTGACAGGAAACCAGTTGTTCTTTAACCACTGAGGTAAGTAGTAATGGGCTTAAATTGCAGCAAACGAGATTTAGAGGAGACATTAGGAAAAAAACTTCCTAGCTGTAAGGGGAGTTAACACTGGAACAAGATTATCTAGGACCATTTTGGAATCTGTCACTGGAGGTTGATTAACAGGTTAGACAAGCCTGTCAGGTATGGTCTAGGTATTTAGTCCTATTCAGAGCAATTACTTGGACTAGACAAGATGATCAATTTTCCTTCCAGT
Source organism: Mesoclemmys tuberculata (assembly GCA_007922155.1). Lineage (NCBI taxonomy): Eukaryota > Metazoa > Chordata > Testudines > Chelidae > Mesoclemmys > Mesoclemmys tuberculata. Next base: position 21,901,947 of record ML677084.1, on the reverse strand, counting down.
CCTGCATTTCTATGCCTGAATAAAATTTTAGGCATTATGTTTTTAATATCAGTAACTGCTACACAAGGCTGCCAAGAAACAGTTGCTTAATACTATATCCTCCTGCAACCATCGCAAATGTTCCATATGCATTATGTTTAAACGAAAGAATGGTTTTCAATGTCTGGATTCACCTCACATTCAGGGCACCATTACTCCGTTTGGATTTTCAGGCTTGATCTCCTGAGAAGGCTTGTCACAGCTTTCAGCCTGCAGACACTGCTCCTCAGAAAGCACTCCAGAGCCCCATGGTCGCAAGCAGGGCCTAAGGAAGCTCAGCTCGTTCTATACTGGAAGACCAAAAATCTTTCACTTTGACTTCGGGATCAGGCAGACAGCTTTTTTCCTAGTAAGAGATTTGGAACATCTTAACTCAGGCTAAAAGACAAGCCCACACTTTACTTTGCACCAACAGATATTCTGCCCTGGAGAAGTTTGAGAATTGTTTTTATAGGACAGGGACGAGTAGAAAGGATGCATCCCTGTTTTCACCTACTGCATGTGAAAACCGACAAAACTGCTAATGCCCCTTTCGTTATTCCAGTTCTTTGCTCCCTAGGAAATGGGATTACCATCACTCTAGAGACAAGCTGAAAGTCTTACTCTTCTCCTTGTGCCCAAGAAAAGTGTTTCAGTTTCTGGTTCTTACCAGAATGTTCTAGGGTATAGCAAGTTTAACCCTTCAGTAGTAATAGCCACTATGACATTTATCCTCATCCACTGGCACTGAACTCAATCTACAGACTCATACATCAGGTCTTTATCTGAAGTGCAATTATGCAAATCCAGTGATTCATCTTAAGAGCACCTCAGACTTGAGGGCCCTGTTGCCAGTGCCTAGATGGCATTTTATAAACCCACCATCTCAAATTGTGATAAGTCAAAGGTAACTATGGGCAGGAAGCATTCATGTACCTGTAATGAACACGTCCTCCAATGCACATGCATGTTTTTTTTTTATAGCCAACAGAAAAACTCCATAATGCTACAACATACAAGCCAAGCCAACATTTAAATTCCCAAGTGTACTTCTCTTTACTATGTCTGCTTAGTGTATTCATGAGTTAACCAGTAGAGATTCTTTCCTCCCACTGTTTGAGTCCCTTAGATCCAGGCTAGCAGTGCATCTCAGAATACTTTCCATGTCATGTGGAAGTAGCCATGGCGTATCTTTGTGCAGTTCATTTTGAACAGGAGGATTTTCAGAGACAAGCAACAGAAAGATGAGTGTGAAATTAACTAAGGATGGGAGTGCATCAAGACCAGATGAACATACAAGACTGATCCAACTGAAGTTGTCATTGGCCGTCAGTTTATTGTGAGGGGACAAGGGCCACTGTGCATCGATCTATTGCTTTTAATAGCCAGAGATCCCTTTAAACACATTAGGAGGATTCTGGGGAGTCAGTAAAAATGTAGTATGCATGTAGTGGACCAGTTCAGTGTCACTACCAGTAAATCAAGGTCTTACCATGCGACTGTCACACACAGACTGAAATTAGGTTCAGTTACACTAGCATGCTATATTTCAGGTACAGGAACCGATACTATGGTTGATGCTACCCACCAAAGGCTGGTGAGCAAGACAGTTTACACCAAGGTTAGCCACTTTAAGTGGGTTGAGTGGTTGAAAGTTCCAACATTCCAAGAAGTTACAACTTGCTTTGTTGTAGGCTGACTCAGGTTCTCCTGTTTTCTATTTTGTTCTTCTCATCAGGGGACATTAAGGTTTACCATCAACATTGGACTATTTGCTCCTCCCAGATAAAGATACCTTACGCAAAGCTTGTTTCCCTTTGACACTGAAGCCTGCTTTTAGGAGTTCCAAAAGAGGCCAGCAGCTCCTGTAAACTAGAGGCTATCACGAGGGATTCAAGTTTCAAACAATAGCCCTTACTAAGAATAATTCTAGGAGAGTTGAGTAATTACTTGCTTCTAACACCAATTTTCCAGATAGCCGCCAAGGGAGGCTGAAAAAGTTACAAGTTAACAGCACACAGAATGCAAGTGTATTTTGACTTTGTAGCACTTGAGGAATCCGGAGATTTATACTGTGCTTAAAATGCAGTTCTCTTCCTCTACTCTTTGAAGTCCAGTTCTCGTAATTAGACTAGATAAGGCATTCAGCAGCACAAGTATGGTTTTGCTTTTAAAAAAAACTGACATTTGTTCTCGTGATAGATTTGCCAGTCATCTGATGTCTTCACCAACCTAAGCAAACCTTGTCATCTCAGATCTACATCAGAAGCTTTTAAGCACCTTACTGGTACTTATGGAATCCACATCCCTCAGTCAAGTATCTGGGCTTATTAGACAATTCCTGGGCAGAGATATGCATTCAAGAATGGGATTCATGAAAGCTAGCATGTCGAGCAGGAAGTCCCCTAAGTTAGCCAGTAAGAAGTGTGAGGGATGCAGCCAAAGCTCCACCCTTATTGCCAAACTAGAGAGGCACAAATCTCCACAGTGAACCCTCTCATGGAGGGCAGCACCAAGCTTCCCCCCCCCCACAAGAAGTACTGAAAGAGTTGATTGCCCCTTTAACTTCTAGTCCAGTGGTGAGCACACTTGACTCACTCTCTCTTTGGCCCAGTTAATACTAGTCCAAAGGTTAAAGCACTCACCAGCAGTTAAGGGAGACAAGTGCCAGCATCCCTGCTCCAATGAGATTTTTCCCATTTATACTCTGGAACTGCTTCCACAGGAGCGCTAGCTGCTCTGCCCCGGAACAGGCATAGTTCAGTGGTTCAGGCAGTCTCCCAGGAGGAAAGAGACCCAAGTTCAAATCCCTTCTCCACATGAGGAGGAGGATGAATGGAAAGTCTCAGCTGTGTGCTCTAACACCGGGATGAAAGTTAAGGGACAGCACCACCTTTACTGGTGGTGGTTAGAGTAGACCGAGAACACCTAGCTGACTGGGTCCCACAGGCAAGATAAAATTAGGATGGCAGGGGAGGGGAGATACTTACGGAGTCTGCTGGGGCTTTGGTGCAAGATACAGCCCCAGTGCCTAGACTGAGGTGGTTGCATGCAAGTTCATCAGCAGAAATTTAGGCCCCTCTGGAGTTAGGTAGCAGCTGAGCAAAGGATTGAGGATCTCAGTGGCACCTAACGTGGATTTAGGAACTCATGTCCTTTTGTGATCTAGCCCTCAATCCTTTTCCTTGTAGACAATGGTCTTTCACAAGGACACTTCTTGCTTAAGGGAGATCACACGGGCTGACTAAGCCAGGCACTCAACCCATGGTCAATCTCAAAATTGGGTCACCAGTGTGTCAGAATCCTGCCCCTCACCCATCACGCTGCAGTGACTCCTACAGTCCTGGTTGGGTTCAGTGCCCTGGTCCAGATGCTGCACAGGATTACAGCACTGCTTATGTTTGGCCCAACTGCCTGCCATGAGGAGGACCAAGCCAAGCCCAGTTTGAGTGAGGGGTGCTGTGACTCCATGCAGCTCAACATCTGGAGCAGGGAGCTGAGCCCAGCTAGTCCTTTGGGACAGGAACCACTGTGAGAAACAGGGGGGGTTGTTTAGTGTTTAGAAAATATTTCTTACCCATAACCTAAGGCAGATTTTATTTTGGCACTAAAGCTATTTACTGGTTTTAACAGGCCATCAAGGTTTACAAGCATCTCCTGAGCTCAAAAAATTGATAGCCACTGGACAAAGCCATCTTTAACCTTAGCAGCCCCTTGAGATTAGGGTTGAAGTCTGGTAACAAAGTCCTTCGGGAAGTTTTAGCTAAAGAACATAGAGCAGTGGCTATAGAGCACTTCAGTGTTAAAAAACCAAATGGTGTCTACCGACTGTCACCAAGATGGACTAAAAAACCTTCACTGAAGAAGACACTAAAAACCTTAGGTCAGCTCTTTGTAGTTTTCATATTAGGCAGCTAGGTGAGGTCAACAGTGTACCTTACAGCTAAACTGGAGTACCTTGTCCCCAGTAAGATTGCAGAGTGGGCTGGTGAATACATTTTTAAAAAAGCAGAGACACAAAATAAGTTCCTCTTCCAGTCTGTCAGTTTAATGCTATCACCACTAATCTTGGCAGCTTCATGTCAAGCTGTGACAGTTTTAGTGCAACTTGTGAAGTGGAATTAAATTGCTTCTGTCTTCATCTCCTAAACTTGATCTGTCAGCATCTATTGCTGCTAAAGTTTCCTTTAGTCATGCTAGTGACAAACCTAATCCCAGTCGACTGCCCCACAAGACTTGTTCAAGCTAGTTTGAATGCAGTGCTGGGGCCTGTAGAATAAGGAATCAATCCATCAAATCCTCATCCTGACTATACAGCATGTTGTAATTGGCACCCATCTGATTATGTGCATCTGTATAGCACACAGCACTATGTTTAGTGGCCACTAACCTTCTGGGTTGACTGTATCCTTCTGCAACCTTCAGCAAAAATCCTCTTCATGTCATTCATACCAGTCAATAATACCCTTGACCATGCTAACATGTTTTCACTCCCACCTCCTATACGTACCAGAACACACCCCAACTTCAAAACTTACACTCCAAGCAAGTGACCTCATACGCATTTGAGAAGGCGATACACCCTAAATGTGTTGCTGAGGTAACATTGTAGCAGTCAGCATATTATGAGCAACACAATAGCTGATGTGGTTCTAGGAGTTGTCTGGCAGACAAATGTCATACACTCTCCAGTTGTTAGCTAGAAAGATTTGGTGAAGTAGCTTCATGCAGAAGTCAGTGTGTAACAGCTATCAGTTTTCCTGACTAGTTTGAGTCAGATGCCTGCAAACCCTCTAATACTAGAAACTCTCAAGTACAGATCTTTAGGAAAGTCTACTTACATAGACCAATTGCAAGCAGATTTAAGGCTAATGTTCGCCCGTGACTGCTTCACTTTAGGGTAGTGATGCAACTAGTTGGATGTCTGAAGATGTTTGACATGGTTTAGAAAGTTGCTAGAGGTAAAAAAAATGGATTTCAGTGGGTAGGTATTAGTTTGTCAGCTACGATTTCTGTCTAGAGAGCCAACATTATGCTTCCTGTCAACTCAGTTGCTTTAGACTTCAGTGTCTATTTGGCATATCCTTTTCTTTACTAGAAGAGGCTGTCAGAGCTGCTCAGCTTAGCTAAAGTAGAAAGTTCTGCAGCACTCCTATACCAAACGCTTGGCACCTGTTCTGGGAGCTCAGCAAGATCTGGCTGGAAGACTACTTTAAGAAGATTGAGGGCCATGGCCAGATTAATTTTCTGAACTTGATGCACATATGCTGCCGTGTCATCTATTGAAAACACTAAGCCGTAGAACTGTGACAGCTCTGGGGACGTTAAGGTCTTTATGTAACCTGCACAGGATTCCCTACATGGGAGAACCTTGCAGTATGGATTACATTGCTGCAACAGTGCTTCACTACTCATCAATAAGAGACATTAAAAAACTAAGCCTAAATAGACTACTCAATTCACTGGAGCACTGCTGCTCCAAGCTATCACGTTTCTCAAGGGAGCTCCTGTAGGCAAAGACATAGGTATATCATTGATAGGTTGAGGAATACATTTATGAAACAGAAGGAAAGCAGCTTGCTTAGTTTTAGTGAAGGCTAGTAGCCAAAAGAAACAGCTTTGCAGTAAGGTTTCTTAACTCCCAGTCACTGGAAAGCCAAATGGAAAGGTGATCTCTCAACAAGTGAAGTTCAAGCATCAGCTATGTTTCCACAATTACTATAAATTCATGAGTGAATAGATTCTTGAACCAAATCCCCTACTTTGTATGCCATGTAGGTCTGCAAAGCACTAAAGATGCAATGCTAAATAAAAATACTTGTTTTCAAGTAAGAATGCAACCAGGCATTAGGTTTTATTATTTTTCTATAAGGCTCTGATGTCTAGTAGTTTAGAATAAGGGCAACATACGACCCAGTTTTAGTCATATGGATTTCCCATGTTAGAACAGTGAGTAACTCAACACTACATAAGCACAAGAAGAGTTTCCTATATTCAGAAGCCAAGTCTCTTCTACACCATTTACATGGTCTTGCTACCTTGAGAGGGGGAATGTCTAGAGGCATTATTTCCTCTGTGCAGGATGCCTTATTTAATCCTGCTTCACCCACAGTTCACTGAAGCTACAGCCTGGTGAGGGGGATTCTAGATTAATCCATTTTCAGCTCTATCATAACAGCCATATGAACTACTGGTTTCTAGAGAAGGGTATTGGGACCAAGCCTGAACCATTATGCATTTGGAAGGTTTTATGAAATGCCTACTACACACTTGTTGGAAGGAATAATTATGTTTCAGTTGCATGATAATTTTGAGATCCTATGCACATTTCTTCAGTATAATCTACATTAGACCCTCAACTGGCTCTTCATAATGTACAGTGACTCAAACAGTGCTAATTAAAGCAAGACATACAATGTTACAACTACATACACTAGCTCCCATCAAATTAATTTTTCTTGCCTTTATCCTACCCTTGTGTTCCTTGTTATTGACTTCATTACATGCATGAGTCCTATGGCCAAGAAGTCTCCCCATAAAAAGCCTTGTACAACTATGGAGCTTTTAAATAAAATAGCATGTGTGTTCCAGAAGTTAAATCTGTCTACCATGCCTTATCTAGCAAAGGCAAGTTTTCCAATGTTCATTTGCCATTTAAAATATTACTACAACACAATAGTCCAATTGATGGCAGTTGAGATGTCCAAGTTTGTTCAGTTGAGGAACTTATATATTGTCAGACCGTCAGCCTGAGGCTTAATGTAGACAGCAACCAGAGCTCTTCAAATCCTTTTCTCTAATCATCTGGTACAGGATAGTTACGGCCAGTAAGCTTAATTTCAAAACCAAGCAAACTGATATTATAAAGGACAAAAATCAGACAGATGAACACTTTGTTGGGGAAAAGTCATCAACTCTTTTGTAAAGGGAAATCATGCCTCACTAAGCTATTAGAAGTTTTTGAGAAGGTCAACACAGATACCAGAGATCGAAGACTTTCTGGAAAGTCCAAGTACACCGTCCCTCACCAAAGGCTCTGAAGCTAATTAAGCAGTCATGAGCTAAGAGGGAAAGCCCTCATAGATCAGTAACTACTATAAAAAAAACAAGAAAGGCAGGGTATGAAAATATAGGCAATTTTCAGAATGGAGGAAGGTAAATAGTACAGATCCCTCAGAGATCCTACTAGAACCAGTGCTGTTCAACATTCATGATTTGAAAAAAGGATAATGAGGTGAGAGTTTGCAGATTATACAGAATGACTCAATAATTAAGCCCAAACCTAACCATAAAGGGTTAAAGGGATTTCAGAATTGGTTATCTGGGCAACAAAAGGGCAGATAAAATTCAGTGTTGATTGCAGATTGGAAAACAATTTCAGCATACACAAAATGGGACCTAGGGTCCCTGTTAGCAATCAAGAAACATCTTGGAGTTAGTCTGCTAGTTCTTTGAAAATTATCTGCTTCATGAGCAGTCAGTCAAAAAAAAAAAGAAAAAGCTAATCATGTTAGACCAATTAGGAAAAGAATACAAAATATGCCACTACATAAATCCATAGTACACCCACACCTTGATTACAACATTCCCCATGTTCCGGTTGCCCCATCTCAAAAGAGATCAGACAAATCGAGCTGGGCAACAAAAGCTACTAAAGATATGGAACAGCTTCCATAAGGGCAGAAATTAAGAAAACAGGACTTTGCATCTTGGAAGAGACAAGGGGTACGATGGAGGTCTATAAAATCATGGAGTGTGTAGAATGCGACTAAGGTAGTGTTATTACTCCTTCACATAGCAAAAGGAACAGAAGTAACCCAATACAAACAGGCAGCAGCTTTAACAAATAAGGAAGTACTTTTTCAGGCAAGACAGTCAACTTGTACAACTCATAACCAGCAGATTCTGTGAAGACCAAAACTAACAGGGTCCAAAATAAATTAGGCAAATTCAAGGAGGATAGGTCATTAGCTAAGATGGTCAAGGATGCAACCTCCCATCCCCCAGGGGTCCCTAGCCTTTGACTGCCAGAAGCTAGGAATGGAGGACAGGGGAGGGATCATTTGTTGAATGCCTGTTTTGTTCATTCCCTCTGAAGCACCTGGCATGGCCACTGTCAGAAGGGCAGGCAGTGGGCTAAATGGACCATTGGTCAGTATGGCCATTCTGTGTGTTGAACTGCTAGGAAGCCATTAAGCACTCAATGCCCACAGCCCTGTCATCTGGAGAGCAATTATAGGCCAAGGCCTAATCAACTTTAGCACCTGGCACATTTACCAAGCCCCTAAAACAGAAGGCAGGAACATTTCAAAGGCTGTTCAATAAGGCACCTAGTGTTAATGTAGCACATACCAGCCAAGTCTTGCACAATACTGTCTACCCAGACACCCCTCAGTGCAGAGGGGAGTGCACCAGCCAAACTATAGCCACAACCCAATAGGTGTTTCTTAGCTCACACGCTTTCATTTCACTTGGGCCATAGGTCTGCTCTGTAGCACTTCTCCCATTAACCCCTTCTACGGCAACCAAACGAAAGGTCAGAGATGGTTTAAGCCAGTTTTCAAGAGAACCATGGGACCCTTCTTAACAGCATAACCCCCGCAAAGCAGTCCCACCACAGCAGCGGAGAGAAAGTGCCTGTCCCAGCAGGACCAGAAGCTGCAGGCGGCTCCAGCTGCAGGCGGCTCCGCCATACCCCGCGCAGAGGCAGCCCCGGCCCAGGGTCCCCCCTCCGCAGCCCGCGCAGCGCAGGGAGGCGGCGCAGCCCGCCCCACCCCCCGGGGAGCAGGGCGGCCTATGGAGGGCGGCGGTGGCGTCGCTCCCGGGGCAGGGGCGAGCGGCGGCTGTCCCGGGCCGAGGTGGGCGGGCGCAGCCCCCCCCCCGCGTCGCGAAGCCACCGCCCGGCCGCCTCGGGCCACGGGTTCGCGGCCCGGCCCCCGCCCCCCGGCCGCACTCACCGATGGAGACCAGCTTGATGCTCTCCCGGTCCAGGAACTCGAGCGCCACCGAGACGTTCTCCAGCTGCATCTGGCGGAAGGTGGGGCGCTGGTGGTACTTGCGGTACATGCGCTTCTGGCTCAGCACCTCCAGCAGCGCGATGAGGCGCAGCCCGTCGCCCAGGTCGCACTGCAGGTTGCCGATGCGCTTGTTCACGCAGCGGAGGTGCTCGTTGCACCAGCGGGTGAACGTGTTCTGCTGGATCCGCTTCCAGGGCGCGTCCTCCGCCAGGTCCTTCTCGGTCACCGGCATGTCGGCCTCCGCCTCGCCGCGGCCCGCCGCCGCCGCCGGCTGCTGCTGCTGCTGCTGCTGCTCCGGCCGCCGAAGCTGTCGGGTCTGGCTCCGCGGGCTGCTACCGCCGCCGCCGCCGCTGCTGCTCCAGCCTCTGCCGCGAGCGCCCTGGCCCCGCGCCTGCGTGCTCATGCCGCAGCCGCCGCCCCGCCCTCTCCGGGCTGCGAGGAGCGAGCCCGCGCCGCTGACTCCGCCCTGCTGGGCCGCCGGCAGACCTACGGGGCGAAGGGGAGCGGCGTTAGCAGCCGCGCCCGGGGACGCTGCGCCCCC
>ML677084.1:21795369-21892271 GCA_007922155.1 Mesoclemmys tuberculata | reverse complement strand
CAACCCCCCCCCAGCCTTCTTCCCCCTGCCCCCCCCCAGGACATACCTGCAAACCCCCCGCGTTCTTCCCCCTGCCCTCTAGGACTTACTTGCAAACTCCCCCCGGGACTTACCTGCACGTCCTACCGCTTACCTCAGCCGCCTGCCTTCCCAGGGCTTTAATTACCGGCCCGAGCGTGGGCATTGGGCCCCAGGGAGAAGGCGGGGGCGGCCAGAAGTGCTCACACCGGAGCCGAAGGCAGTAAAGCCAGCCTGTGATTGCAGCCCCCTTATCATAGTAGGAATCAGGGATGGAAAAATGCATCCTACCTCACGCTAATTAGAACAGGACCCTTGTTCCTTTCAGCTGCGTGAAGAACGGCTGCTGATTTGTTCTCGTCTCGGTTTTTTGAGACCCGCTGCCAAGTCTCCTAACTAACTGGGAGGGAAACGCCCTCACTTTGCGTTATTACTTTACTGCCTTATTCTATAGACTCAGCCCCTCCGAGGGTGGTGCAAGATTTTGTGATCTAAAGAGGCGTGGGGAGAGATTGGGTTTGTAGCTGAAGTAGTGGGATAAATCGCAAGCACTTTGGAACAGGGACTGTTTATTATATAGTTATACAGTGGCAAGGTCAGTGTGGGGTCCTTTGTGGTTAAGGCCGTTGGGGACTTACAGTATCTCACCAGAGTGTGCACAGGAAGTACCCTTGATTAGGTAGGGCTGGTCTACACGCAGTTTTTGTATCAGTTTATATCTGTTTTCAGTGTAACTGTCTCCTGCGGATGCACTTACACTGGTGTAAATGAAATACAGACAGTTAAATTGTTACAAACACTGTGTGTAGACCAGCTCTTAATGTTTGTAAAGTGCTTGGCAATCTTTGCATGAGAAGCAGTAAATAAAAATAAAGTAGCATATGGCTGCAAGTGTTGATTACTTGTTTTATATTCTTACAAACAGAGACATTTGTTATAAACATGGTAAAATAACTTTGTATTCCAATAAAATCCAGTAGATGTAATGTAAGGAGTGCAATATCTTTGTGTACATCCCAATTGTTGTTCCATTATTTTTAATAGGAGTATCAGTTCTCATAACAATCAATTGCTTATAGAATTGATCCTGTAATGAGCTCGGTGAATGTGGGTGCAGGTGTGCAGCTGCACAGAATAAGTTGTAAGATGAGGACTCCAGATCCCCCATACTGAAAGGATGCCACAATTTTAGCCATTGGTGGCCATCCCTCACATACCTGTGCCTATGCAAAATCCCTTGTGTAGACAGGTTTAAGTGCTATAAACCATCATTTACAACAGTGCAGTTTACCCCAGTTTCAAATGTGGATAAGCTCCACTGTTCAAAATAGAGCCTTTAGCTATCCACAGTAGGTTTTGTATCACAGCAGCCATGCTGGGGCTGGCCACCAGTGGTGATCATCAGACAACATCCCCAATGCAGACAAGGCCTTGGACTGTAAACTTTTTGGAGTGGTGATTTGTTTTCTTATATGTCTGTAAAATGCCACCAATAGTGCTATTTAAAGAACACAAGTTATAACTTGGGGCAAGGACCATCTTTTTATTATGTTTTTACACCATATAGCACAATGGGACCCTGATCTCAGCTGGGGCCTCCCTGTGCTACTGTAATAAAAATAATCATTAATAACTTTTCTCCTCCAGTGGTGGTAGTACTCAGTACACTCCGAAATAATGGTTGAAACCTTAATTTGTGAAATCCCTATAACTAATCCTTTGAATCAGATTACGAATTCTTTCCCGAATAGGCAAATTCCAAACCCTAATAAACTGGATAAAAACAAATCTAATCCCCCAAAGAAAAAAAATATGTAAATACAATGAATTTTTAACTGCATATTAAAAGCCTGGCTTGTGGTTAATGCACAAGGGTGGAACCAACACTCAGTTTCTGCATCTGCCACTGACTTCCTGTCTGGTCATGGACAAGTCATGTAGACCCTAATCCTGCAAACACTCGTGCACCTATGTTTATTTCAATGAGACTGTTCATGCTAAGCAGGCTCAGGGCCTTAATGTCACTAGGGTACATCTTCATGGCCGTTAAAGAATGAGGATGCCTTTTGTCAGCTGACTTAGGCTCATGGGGCTCGGGCTGTGGGGCTATAAACCTGAGTGTAGACGCCTGGGTCTGGTGAACCTGGATGTCTACACTGCAGTTTCATAGACCCACAGGTCAGCTGACATGGGCCAGCTGCAGGTGTTTAATTGCAGTGTCAACATACCCTTGTCTCTCAGTTTCTCCATATGTAAAATGGACATCATGATGATAACACTTTCGCTCTCCCTAGCCCCTTTGTCTATCTTATCTGTTTCGACTGTAAACTCTGTAGAAGAGGGACTATGTCCTATGTGTTTATACAGTGCCTAGCACACTAGAGACCTTATCTTCATTTGTTACTTCTAGGTGCTACCAGACCAGTGACCACTGGTAATATTAATAATTGTTAAAAGAACAGCTCCGATAAGGCTTTTTTAAGAAAAAGGTTCCAAGTAAGGCTTGAGCTGTCACTCAGTTTATCTGACTAATTGATTGGTACGCCCCTCCCTTCCACCAAAGCACCATTTGTGATTTGCTCCTGACTCATTTGATGACAGTGAAGAATCAACAGGAGTGCCTTACTCAGAGTTGTCACACCATAATTTCCCCCAGTGTAGTGGTATTTTTCACTGCAAATATCTGCCATTAAAGGGTGTAGTCAGCTGTCTATATAAGCCCTCTCCCCTAATTTGAACCCATATTTACCAAAGACAGTAGTTTGATAAAAACAGCCCTGATGCTGCAAACATATACATATGTACACAACTTTACTAACTGGAATAGTTTCACTGATTTCAAGTTGAGTACGTCTGTACACGGTTGCAGCACTGGGCCCATTTTTATATGTTTTATAAATATATCAACACACTATTTTCTTTAAAACAAAAACTCATGCCTGTTAAATGACTCTAACTTTGAAGATGCTAGAGGCTGTCAAAAGAAACAAATCAATTAAAACATCATAAATAAAATATAATTGTATAAAACTATCCTGCCTACTGTAATTCCCAATTATTTCCTTATAAAGTTTTTAAATTACAACACTTATAATAAAATGAAGTGCTGGGGTATTCTGGATTGTCTACAGAGAAATATGAAGGTTTTTTTCAGAACAATATAGTTTCTGTGACTTAAACATATCTGCTACGAAATAAAATGAGACCACCCATACCAAAGATAAAAGTGATGTTAACTAGGATTTGAACCCAGGTCTTCTTGGTAAGAGAGAGTGGTGTGCATTAAACCACCCAGCCACCAGTTTAAAACAGAACTAGATAACAGGCAATCAATGTGTAAAAAAATTAACCTGAAGTGAGTTCAGTGAGTCATATTTTATGGTCTATCAGCTATTTCCTTCTGTAAAAAATGATTGGATCAAACACTGACTAAGTACTGAGTAAGGGTGCCCAGATCTAACCTAGTATTTACCTACGCTCAGCTCCTCTAAGTATGTAGGTGCCTAATTCCCACTGAAAACAATGGTAGATAAGCACCTAAATACCTTTGAGGCTCTGGGCCTTAGTGTTTTAAGTGGAAAAAACTGGACAATGGGAGAGCAATACCTAACAAAGGGTAGTTTGCATGCCCGTAATGGCCTATGTGCTACAGGCACACACTGGCATAGCACAGAACAATACACGATAGAAGCAATGAGGTGGTCCTGTTTCAAAGGCCATTCTGCAGTTCACCTTATAATTTGTATTCTGTAGATCATAATTGCTTATTGATTTTGGCACAGGTTGGGGGAGGTCTTTCCATCTCCACATACCAACCTTTCAATAGCAGGATTTTATCAATTTTTATAACATTTTAACTTTAGCTATTTTTGCTGTAGCCCTGCTCAAAAAATATAGTGAAAAAAACCAAGAGTCCTTTAACACCTTAAAGACTAACAAATTTCTGCGGGCATAAGCTTTCTTGGGCTGCAACCCACTTCAGCAGATGCATCAGTTGCAGCCCATGAAAGCTTATGCCCGTAGAAATTTGTTAGTTTTTAAGGTGCCACAGGACTCTTGTTGTTTTTGCTGTATACAGACTAGCATGGTTACCCCTCTGGAACTTTTCATAGTGAAAAAAGTTACAGTGGAAACCATGCTGTATCTTATTCATTCTCCTGTAATTTAAAAATTGTGAAAGGGATTTTGCTCAGACTTTCCAAAAAAGTTCACCATTAGCACAGACCCAGCACAGAAAATGTCAACCCAAAAGATGAGTGTTTCATAACATTTTGAGCACGTCAACAGAGAATTTTAATTAAAACTGTTTTGCGTCTTATGCATCTTCCCTTTACTTGCATGTCCTCTCCCCACAAAAAGCCAGTATAAAATGGGGGGAAAGAATGCAGACAGCTACAAAACTAAATCCAGTCAGCCTTGCCACATGCCTTAAATGGCCAGTCACAAATCCCTGCAGTCCCATACATTTGCATTAGATGTAACAGGTCATCTGGGGGAGTGGATGCTGGACTATAAACCTGAAGACAGCCATTTGATCCTTGGCTCTGACCTGCTATGTGATCTTTGGTAAGTGTCTGTGCCTCTGTTTCCCCTTTGTCGGTCTGGTCTAGTTAAGTGTCAATCCTTTCAGGTAGGGCTGTTTCTTTCTTGCTGTTTTTAAGTGACTAGCACTAGAGGATTCCAGCCTTAGTGCTGTTGCGATTTAAAAAAGAGTAATAATAATATGATGAAGGGGCAGGTGGAGGGGAGGAAAGGAGCATCATTAGGCACCAAGTAGGCATGCACCAAGAGTCCAGTCCAGTTCCACTGGGGAGCAGGAACAGACCCCAAGCAGATAACGGTGCCTTTAGCAGCAAGCAGAAGTTGCTCCCATGACCGGTATCATCTGAAAGGAATAGCAACAAAAGCTCCGTTGAGGTAGCAGCCGGGCTGTCATAGGAAAGGCTATCCAGGGTCTGCAGGATTCTTGTGAACTGGACACGCTGGCTGGTGACCCTGCTGCTCCTTGCTGCTCTGGTTGCACAGTGCTTAGGCTGGATTTGGCCTTGTGGTTAGTGTCAGTAAAGATTAATGAGAAACAAAGACAGCTTTATACCATCAGTTAAAAAATAGTCATGCCCTAAGGAACATATCCTGTCCCGCCCTCCCTATCCACAAAGGCCATGCCTGCAGTGGAATGAGTATTCCACAGTACAAGTTTGGGGAATACATTTTGGGATCCCAGGCAGCCCACCTACATCTGTGCTCCCTATGCCCCAACACACATGGTCAACACTAGAACTGAAACAATTTTTATAGTACCTTGATCACACAGATCCACAGCCACAGAGAAGGAGTGCAGGAACTACAGGTGTGGCCACAATCCTGAAAGCTGCAGTTGGAACCATAGACTGGTTCCATAGCTGCTCTCCAGCCTTGGGTGACAGATTCCTTCCCCTCCAAGGCTGCAACGAAATCCCTATTGCACTGCCCAGGTACTTGGGCTGTGTATGGAGCCAGGATTTGGCCTTTAAAGCTGAATGCTTGCACAGTTAAAATTTACTTCTAAAGTAAATCTGAAGATATTTCAACAAAAATGGACACATTTCAAATCATGTTTTCCTCAAGAGACAGTGAAGTAAAAACACACCTTAAACCGTACATCCCTACTTGTTGGAGCACCTCCTTGGTACTATATATTATTACAAATATGCATTGAAGAAATGCCCTACCTGTAAATTTGTATTAGTAAATGTGTGCATATGTGATTATATACATATACACACAGATATGTCAATGCTGTATTCAAGAGCAGTTCCTGTTTCTTTTATTTGTTCTACATGGCAGTTATTGAGTTAGGATCTTTCTTCACCAGCTCTTCTATTACACAATTAGATGTCTATGTAGAGGGGACAATTTGTCACTATTATTTTCACCTTCAATAGTTGAAAGAATTATATTGAGGTGTTTTCCATAATTTAAAAAATGCTTTTCCTCACTGTTTGTTTATGCTAGTTCAGTGCAAGACTGAAACTGAAATGTAATCCTTTATTTTAAAAAAGTGTTCTTCCATTGTCATATACAGGTTGGTTTGTTATTGTAGGGCTGCTCAGAGTATTTTAGATCAAAGGTGCTATAACACATGAAATGTGACGTATTGTAATTATGAGCTACTGACATTTATTTAATTTATTTGTACAAAAAACAACACTGAATTATCTTTCGAAATAAAATATGACTTACCAGTATTCAGACTTACATGGAATTACTTTGCAACCAGGAATAACAAAACCAAAAAGGTACATGAAACTTTGGATCTGCCAGCCTTGACAATGGGTCTGACCCCACTGAACTTTGTGGGAGTTTTGCCTAAGGTTCCACTGATGGAAAAAAACCTCATCTCATCGCAAATTATGTGTGATATACATAGCATGGTGCTAAACATGTCACAAACACAATGTGTCCTTATATGTTAATACTGTACTGAACTGTCTAATACCTATGCCAGTGCCCTGTGATTGATGGAATCAGAAGTCTTGAAATGCGTGTCTCAGATACTATTCTAGTATTTGTTACCTAAAATTCTCTTTTAGCTCTGTTGGAAGGGTGATGGATTCTTGGAGCAGGAGGATTTGAGATCTGTCTCTATTGCTGCACTTGAGTTCTGTATGTGTGGTGTAGAGGAAAGAAACAACTGTGAAAATTACTCTCCCAAATCAGACAAAATGGAAATAATGCTACACACCCAGACCTACAGAAGTAGACCTTGCTTCTGAATCCCAATTTCCTCACTTATGACAAAAGCATGAAGTTACTAAAATGAAGTGCTATTGAAGAGTTCTAGCTGAAAATTACATCTTGGAGATATTTGCAGGTTAGTACTGTGGTCAAATTAGGGATTTGGGATATGCAAAGACTGCTATATATATATATAAACCTCTCTTCCCCCCCAAATCCCTTAAATTACCCTCACATTACAAGGCATATGCGCTCTAGAAATAATTGTCCAGTTAGAACTCAGCAGCAGGACTTTATGTTACATTCTTGTGTTTGTTTTCTCTGAAGACCCTGCTAGGTAATAGTAGCTCTCAACTCTCATTGTTCCTTTAAAGAGTGATCTTTTTAAACTTTACTTCCATCAGAGGAAGGGTGTGGAAAAGACACTGTTGCTACCACTCACTGACATGATTAAACTGAGAGCACATGATTGTGGGTGACTAATGCAGTCCAAGTTTTGCTTCATAATAACCAGCTTTATCATACTTTCATGTGATTGTGTTCTTGGACCATTCAGAATCATATTTGCTTATGAATCAGATCCCAGACATCTAGGATCCAGTGCATACTTTAATTAAATTTTTTTTTTTTGCATTCTATAGTAACTCCTTGCCTTGATTCTAGCAGAGGAAGGAATCAAAATATCAAATGTTAGTGGAGCATATGCAGACTTTTGGCCAGTGTCCTATCTTCCAACAGTGGCCAATGCCAGGTGCTTCAGAGGGAATGAACAGAACAGATAATCATCAAGTGATCCATCCCATCAGCTGTTCCTAGCCTCTGGAACAGCAATCCCTGCCTATCCTGACTACCAGCCATTGATGGGCTTATCCTCCATGAACTTATCTAGTTCTTTTTTTAACTCTGTTATAGTCTTGGCCTTCACAACATCCTCTGGCAAGGAGTTCCACAGGTTGACTTTGCATTGTGTAAATAAATACTTCCTTTTGTTTGTTTTAAATCTATGGCCTACTGGTTTCATTTGGTGACCCCTAGTTTTTGTGTTATGAGAAAATAAATAACATTTCCTTTTTTACTTTCTCCACACCAGTCATGATTTCTAGACCTCTATCACAGGCAGAAAATGTAAATGTAAAAGATTTCTCTACCATTAACACATAGAGGGAGTGGTTAATTAGTCTCAGTAGGAGTACATGTTGTATGGCTAGGTCCACACACCCTGGTTTAAGAATATATCTCCGCTCAGTAGCAATAGGCTGTGAAAAAATAACAATTTTCTACTTTATCCTTTATAAAGGCCTCTTTCAAACCCAACATGCCATGAGGGTTTTATACCTCAGTGTTTTAGAGGCTTGGGAGTTGTCAGGGCAATTGTGGCACTCGTTTCTCTTTGGAAAATTAGCAGTGGATCTGAAATATTTATGTCTTCAGCATGTACTAGTCCTATACAAACACAGTATTGTATTGTATGGTACAACCAAAGCACATGTCCAACAAATGCCACAAAATAAAACTTTGTACTTATTCAAAGCATTATGCAAACTGGGATGAAGTTGCCCTTAAGCATCTTCTTCCACCGCTTTGTGCTCAGAGGTAACTATGATTCACCAGTGACTTGCACCAACTGAAGCAAAAGGAAAGACAGCTAATTAAAATCTTGGCATTAATCTGATTGCATCATAAAGAATTTTTAAGATCTTATGCAGTGGCTAGACAGGAGGCAAAGAAGTTCTTTGCCTCTACAATAGCAGCTGCAAAATTTCGAGCAGATTTGTTTTGAGTTGCAGACAGTCTGGTTAATCCAGTTTCTATGTTTTATATGACCTTTACCCAGTGTCAGATTGAGACAGCAGCGTGGGTGAGAGTGAGCTGATTGAGGGGCAATCCAGATAAAATGAAGGTGATGTTTGTAGTTTGGAATAAACAACCAGACGCTTTGTGAGGCTTATAGTGGCCATTTGTACTTCCATTCATAATTTGGGCGTCCAGTTAGACCAACAGCTACTTTCAGATGATCAAGTAGCAGTTGTGGCCATTTTTTTTTTAATCTGTTCTTGGTCAGAAGGGACCAGAGTACAGCTGTTTCTTTTATATGCAGAGTTCTTACTCCCTCCATCCTTGCTTTTGTCACGTCAAGATTAGCCTGCTGCAACGTAATCTACGTCTTACATGTAGCCAGAAGCTGATAGTAATGTAAAATGTAGCTGGCCAGTTGCAGAGCAGAATGCTGGGAACCTGTGTTGCTGTTATTGCTCTGGGATCATTTGCAGATTGTCTTTCAGGTAGAATTTAAGGGGTTAGTTTACCTGAAAATCTGTAAATGCCTGGGACCTGCCTACTTGTAAAACAACTCCCTCCCTCTGCCATCCCACCAGAGTTGTGATCAGTGGAGGCACTAGCATGGTGGGAGGAGCTGCCAGGAGGACATTCATCATGAGATCCTCTTAATTTTAGAATTCATTCCACTCTTGATCCAAAATAGCCTGAATCTGTTGCTGTTCAGAACATGCTGCAAGAGCCATCTGTTTTTTCTGGGCTTTTGGGGAGGGGGCAATATAAAGGTAATTGTGGAGGTTCTCAAGGGGAATGGGGTTTGCTGATTAAGGAGTAAAGCTGATTGGGGTACTTCATGTATCAAAGCATGCAATGCAATGGTTTTAAGGGATGGAAAAGTATTCATTACTTGCCATAGGAATCTTTTTGTTTCAGAAATCTAAATAAATAAATAAATGCTCTTTTTCATGAATAGAGGTTGTCCAGCAGTCAGACACATAGGCCTTGATCCTGCCGTCTGTTCTCTGGCCAAACACCTATTGAGAACTGACTGCAGCAACTGCCGCTGTTGGCATGGCCCTGGGTGTTTAAATTAAATGTCATTTCCTAAAATAAAATTTCAAAAATATGTTAATTTAAATATAATTCAAATAAATACATTTATTTGTATTATTAATGCAGAAAACCAGAGCACATTGTACACCTACTCACGACCGCATATTCAAATCAGTTATCTGTGTGCATCATTTTCATTAGACAGCTCAGTGGCTACTTGCATGCAGACCATCTGGTTGCACGTACAGTCACAATAGCTGCAGTTGCTCACCCATTTTTGCCTGGGACCTTGAGCTTCTCTAGGTTTTGAAATCCAGTATCTCAGAAGGGCCTGCGCTTAAATGGCATCTTCAGAACAAAATATATTACGTCTGCTGGGCCACGTGGATCTTTGGGATAAAAATGAATAGTGATGTTAAGAGTACAGAGGGCTGGCCAAGCTCCTCCTCTGGATAGCTAGATGAGCCTTTCAAGGGGATGTCTTCCAGTGGAACAGATCAGACATTTTTTAAACAAAAGCCAGAGGAGTTCTATGGGAAATAAACAAAAGCACTGATATGTCTGCAGGGAGACGATATTAGGCTATCTTGGCAGGTCATGCTTTAGAATCCAGATCTCTGTTCTGAGGAGAATGCAGATGGATGGAATGGTTGAATGTAAGACTATTCATGCTATTTAGTAAGAAAGGCATGACCTAGCTGATTGGTATAACTATCACTTCCTTTGTATTGCTGTCATGGTGAATAAATAAAAATGACCATTTGACATGCTTTTGCCATCCATCCCCTTCTTCCAGCTCATCCCAATTGGTTGTGTGAGAGGGGGATCTTGCAGTTCTCTTTGCAAGGCTCCGGACCTCAAGGAAACAGTTAGAGAGTTTCCTCCCAAAACAGTTCATACCTCTGGGACAGCTTCTTCTCTCCCAATATCATCCATACCCTTACCTATAATCAGACATTTCAACTTTGACAGACCTATGCAAGGGTTGGACTGGACTGACCTGTAGGCAATACTGCCTCCAAGGGCAGACTAGCTCGTCACAAGACCCTAAAGAGATTAATTTTCCCCTCTGTGTATTTCCCAGAGAGAGGGCACACATAATAAGAGAGGAGTTACACTGGTCTGGTGAATTAGGCACCAGACGGGGCACCAGGAGACCTTGGTTCTCTTCTTAGCTCATTGTCTTAAATGTGACGCTGGGCAAGTGACTCAACTGCCTTGTGTCTCTGTTTACCAGTCTATGAAATGGGGATAATAATACTCAGCAATACAGGTGTTATTGGTAAAGTGAGATTGGAAGCAGATGCTAGGTTTGTCCATTTCAATATGTGCCTCCTGTAGAGCTGAAGCAGCATAGGATAATCCAGAGAATAAAGCCATGCCACATTTTGTCTGATTTACGTGGGCAAAAATAACAAATAGTCCCATGTCAATCAGATCCAAAGTGAATTCAGCTCAGCAGTTCTGGATTATTTGGCAGAAAATTTCACATTTGACATTTGGTACCATGCTTTCCATTAGGAGCACTAGATGTACTATATTTTTCCTGCTGATAAAAACACTGCCAGAAGAGTCAAGCTGCAAAGAGAAGAAAAAATACCCCCAGTAGGATGCAACTCTTATAATTTAGAGTCAACCAAGAGCAAAATTCAACTCCAGCACAAAGTCTATGCATCACTTAATGCCCTATTTTGAGGGCTTCAGTAAGACTTAAGTCTTGGGCTGGCCCTTTGTACAGCGGTGAATTTCACTCTGAACGCACAAAGAAGTACAAACTAAGAAACGGAATGTCCACAATGTGTATATGACCTTAAAGCTGATGGATGCCTTAGAGGAGTGCACTCAGGGTTGTCGTCTCCCTATGCCACACCTTCCACAAACAGACCAGGACTGTGTATGTGACTTGGCACCCCTACCTAGACTGATTGGCCTGATTCTGAACTCATTTGCACCTCAAGTGGCCAGATTTTCAAAGAGCTCAGCACCCAGCAGCTGCCATTGAGAACAACAGAGAATTCCCCTGGGATGAATTGGGCACTATCTCTATTATTGTAATGAATATAAAGGGGACTCAATTTCCCTGTTTAATTTCGTATTGCTGCCTGTCTCAGTGCATAGCAGTGAACCAAAGCAGACTGTAAACGGGTTGTTACAGAACAAAGCAGGAAAGGTAAAACAATGACACAGATAAGACAGCCTTAGGTGCACAACTTGAAAACAGCTAAAATAACAATGGCTGGGCTATCAAGGGGGGGAGAAATTATCCTGTATGGCTCCATCTAGGCTAGAATGAGTTACTGTTCCCAAGGCTAAGCCTGGGATCAGATAAGTGAAAACCACAAAGTCCCTAGAAAAGGGAGGTGGTTTGGGTGAGCTAGGAGAGGCTACCAAGGGTGTGTCCGTGAAAAGCTGGCAGTCCGACTGCTACAGAGAGACAGGGAGACAGAGTTGTTGGGAGCAGGGGCAGCTACTCCGTGCCAGAGATAGAGTTGGCTGGGCTCAAAGGAACTTACAAAGTAATACACACACATGTAGGCCTTTACTGTTATGCTTTGTGCATTTGAGGCATGAATAAAGGATGCTTTGTTTTGAAAACGCTGGCCCTATGTCACTGCAAACATATGCTGTCACAGGCTCCCAAAGGGAAACCACTGCAGGGTCCAAACCAGCACTGGACCTGCTGAAGTAGTCATGGTTGGTACCTGGCATTGTAACTCAGGTCCTGGCCTAAGCATGTGCGAATTGCAGAATTCCACATCAGGAGAGGTAAAGGACTGAGGCCTGACACCTGGTGGAGGAAGTGAGACCCCAAGAAGGGAGAGCAGCACAGCAAGCGCCACAAGACTGACATGCCCCTCAAGGTAGTAGACCGTGGGAGCTGCGGAACACAGGGCTTTCAAAAACCTGGTTCTTAAGTGCTCCCTCGCCATTCTCAATCTGTAAAATGGGGTTACTAGTCATACTTTCTTTATCTGTCCTGTCTAGTCAGGCTGTAAACGGTTCAGGGCAAGGACTGTCTCTTGCTATGTGCATGTCCACTCTGATCTCAGCTGGGGTGAGCCTGCATGGCAATAACACTGCTTATAGTTTATATGATCTAGTCTAGTCACGTGCAAGGAAGTTTTTCATCTTATTATCCCAGTGGTTCCCTCAACCTCTGATTTCTGTGTCAGTGCTGGAACTAAAGGTGCATTTCACTGGGCTTCCCCTCTCTGCCTTAATGACAGGTCTCTGTATTAGGCCTTCCCACTGCTCTCCACCTCCGGTTCTGTTGTGCCATCAGGACAGAAGCTGGGGCAGCCCAAACTGCATTGCTGGCTGGAACATTGCACGCAGCTGAACGGACGTGACGGGCACTAGTCAGGCTGCCTAGTCCCGAGGCTGGTAAACTGGTATAGATGCCTTAGAAGTTCGGGACCCAGGCTTACAAAAGCATTGAGCAGACAAAACGTTAGCGAAAGGGCCAAGTTCTGCTTTCAGTCACACCCAAGACGCATCAGCCTTTTTCAGATGAGTACAGGAGAACCTCAGAGACACAACCCCTCGGGAATGGAGGTTGTTGGTGACTGAAATGTTCGTGACTCTGAACAAAACTTTCTGATACAGTCTCCTGCAGTCTGTGTCTTCCAGCTGAGGCGGGGAGAGATCTCTGTAAAGGTGGCACTTGGCAGCACAGCCTGGTTTGCAAGCCGCTCCCTGCCCTATTCCTGTTTCTTGTCTTTGGGCTGAACTGGGGAGGGAAAGGGCGTGGGCGGGCCGCCCTACACCCTTGGCATTACAAGCCGCAGCTCTCATCCACCTCTCCCCAGGGCTCACCATGCTCTGTGCACTGCTTGCCACACCCCAGAGGCAGCACATGGCAGGGGTTGGCACCAGGCCACTGCCAGTACCCCTCCTTCCCCTGCCCCTTGCACTCCCAGAGGTGCCGACAGGATCGAGGAGTGCAGTCACGGGCCAAGCTTGGGCTGCCTCAGTGCACAGGCTTTAAAACTCCCCCAGAGTGCAGCATGCAGGCAACCGCTCAGACTCCACTCCTGCTCCAGGCCAGGCTTTGGCTGTAATAGCAGCAACTTCCCTCCTAGTGTCAGCAGCTTCCCCTCCCCAGGAGCTCCTGCTGGGACTGAGCTAGCAAACTTGCCCTCCTCCTGTGCGGGTGAGGGGAGGGATGGGGTGGTGTTGAAAACAGCATCGCCCTCCCCAGGGGGGGAAGGGCAAGGCAGGTGACACAGTGCCCATGGCTTACAGGAAACAGCGCAGACACCACACTGCGTCTGCTTGGCCTGCTTAGGGCTGGCAGCAGGAGCTCACAGCAGTGCCTGTGAACCTCAGCGTCTTCACCTCCTGCTTGTAAGCGGCTCCCCTCACATGGCAAGTGGCGTTAGGGTCAGGAAACCAAAATGTGCTGACCTTTACGATGCAATACAGGCACAGCATAACATTTGCCTCCCCCCACTCTCCTTCCCACTGTTGCCTGATTGCTTACTTCCAGTTCCACATGGTGTTCGGGTGACTGGTCAGTTCGTAGCTCTGGTGTTCATATCTTTTAAGATTCTACTGTATGCTGAAATGCGGAATCAGCACTGTGCTCTGCTGAGGTCGAGGTGGAGGAATCCACTGAGATTCTGGGCTGTAGGCCCCCGTAGTTGGGGATGTATGGAAGCCACTTGAGGAAGAGCCACAAACTCTGTCATGCCCAAACTACAGGCACAGGTCCTGTGCAGCAAAAGAAAACCCCCTGGCTCCACCAGTAGAACCAGCTCAAGGGCTCCATCCACAATAACATGCTAGTTTCTTTCCCAGACATAGCCTCTTTACCCTTGCTCATCTAGAGCCACAGAAGAGGTGCTGACATTGCTCACTTCTCTCAGACTGCCAGGATATGCATGGTCTGATATCCACAAGATTGCAAAGTAAGTTCAGGCCCCATTATGTCATGTGCAGCTGCACAAGTCACATCAGAATGTCAGTTACCATTTGATAAACACTAGCGAGGGCCAAGGTTATAGGCAAAGGACTACAGTTAGCCCTATATTACACCAGGTATTGTGCAGGCATGATGGGGTGTACAAGCACCCCATTAAGTGAAGAGAAGAAGGCCTTGGAACAAGAAATAAAACAGCCCCAACCAGAAGTGTCAAGCCTAGGGACAAGGCCCTCCAGCTGTGGTTAATCATCAGGAGAGAACACACTAAAAACGAGGAAAACCTTAGAAGCAGCTGCCCTAACCACAGAAATATATATATCCCTCGAGGAAGCTGAGTGCACAGGTTTAAGACTATGGCTGACTGGGGGACAAGGCCTTTCTCTGGAAAAGGGACGCCTCCCTCTCAGTGAATGAGAGTCTCTGTCCAGGTCTCGCTGAGGTAAGGAAAGGTCCCAGTAGTTCTCCTTCTCCTACTACCATCTCCACAGAGCCCATGCCCAGCTACGGCAATGATTCTCTTGAGTCGCTTGCTTTTTACTCTTACGTAAGTGTTTTCCCAACATCACCGGGGGATGGATACTTCATGACCTCAGCTCTAGCTAGCGGGTCCACAGCTGACATGATACCAAGGCACAGGGCCTGGCTAAAAGAGGACTACTAACCAGAGGTAATTGTAGCCTGTTCTCCGAGGACTCTGTGGCTGGCCAACTCAGGCCCAAAAGAGCGGGGTGTCAGCCAGGAAAAGAGTACGCCCTGAGCAGAGAGCTGCTGATCCAGTGCATTTCCTGGGCAGTCTCTGCCATTGGGACACTCGTGACACTAGCTTAAAGCTACCCTTCTGCAGAATCCTCAAAGCTAATTACTTTGCAGTAGCAAGTTCCCAGAAGCAGAATGTGGTATGTAAATATCTACAAACTGCTGAAATGCAACCGTGAAATCCATCAAGTTCCATCACCATTGGTGCTCTAAATTAAAGGTTTCAAGGCAGGTGGAGCAGTGTTTGAGGTAGTTCCCACCTGCCCGATTGGCACATTCCTTGCCATCAGCCAACTCCTAGAAACACCAATTTGTATACAAATGTGTTAGTTACTAGCTTAGAGAATAAAGGGATATTCAAGGTAAGCACCTCTACCAACAGCTTGATTGAGCGTACACTGCTTCTCTAAAGTTCATGTAGGGCATATACTGCCAATTAGAATGGCTAAAAGCAATGACAACAAAGTGTCTGTGGGTAAAATGTTTTTTCCCTCTCAGTAACTGTACACTTTGTGCATTGCCAATGAACGCACTTATGAAATAAATTAAAAGCATAAGCTATAACAAATTAACAGCCTGGACTGTAGAACAGCTGGAGTACCCTACTACCAGGATTGATGGCTGTCAGGAAGCACCAAGCCTCTCTCACCAAACTGCAAGAGGAAAAGAAGCCTGCCCACTCAGGCTTGGGTAAACAAACAAGAAAACTGACTGCGCAGACAGGCCCTGAGCTGACTTCCACTGCAGTCAATGGGAATTCTGCCACTGACTTCAACAGAAAAAGGAGCAAGCTCTTAAACTGCATACAAGAACTGTACTGAATTTCTACTAACAAACAGCTGATTAATCTAAGAAGCTAACATTAAAGGTGCAAGTACTTTACAATGCTGCCACCTACCGCCAACAAATAACACGGACAAGGGCACGGTTAGATTGTAAAATCCTGAGATTAAACTCCTGGCTGGCTTCCCCAGTGCTTTGTGCCTCGGTAGTCATTTGCACCTGTACAGAGTGGGCATAATATGCTCTTATTCATTTGCTCTTACTCGGTTGGTAGAGGTGTGAATATCTGCAAAGAAAAGACAAATCGGTGTCTCTTTCTCTACTCGCTGAGTCTGATTCAAATTCTGCTCGGACAAGGGAGGGTTTAGCAGTACGGAATGCAAGCATTGTGAACTCGGGGGTGTACGTGCCAGTTTAAAAACATTCAGCCCTTGGCAAAGTCAGCACTTGGTTCTGATCATGCTTACCTTTGTGTCAAAGGGAGTCAGGCCATTGAAGATAATGGAATTACCCCCAATGTAAAATCCACTGAAGATGCAAGCCCTCCCAAACCAACCGCAATGTCAGAAAAATAAAATATCTGTTAAAAAGTCTGCAAGAAAGACCTTACTTTCTCTCTATTCTTTGAAAGATTAGTGCTGATCAACATAATCTGCTTTAATCTAAGGTACGCAGGCAGGAAAGTGGATGTGCTGCTGTTGCAGATTGGGGAATATTTCCTAATGCTACAGGAATGCAATTGTGTCATGGTAAGTAACCCACACGCCCTGTAATTGCCTCATTGCTATTCTGAAATGAGAAAGCACAACAATGTTCTCAATAAATAGTGGGAAGTATTGTTACAGCTGAAGTTAAGGCACAAAATGCTGCTGATAGGACTCATTAATGGGAAAATCTGCAAACCATAACAATAGACTACTGAGACTAAAGTTGTTATGACATTTCACATGCCATAGAATGAAGGGCATGGGAACCTGCTTCACAAATAGAAGCTGTTGTCAAATTTAGGGTAAAGATTTTTAAAATCTTGGTTTAGTACTTGAGATCTGTCAGGAACACAGGCCAAAAGCTCTCAGGATCATAGTTGCCACTGACTTCGCTGGCAGCCATGAACCTGTACGCAAAGATGAAAACTGCCCTCACTCCATAGCACCCTGTCACCCTGGGTTTTTTTAATATAAACCATTATAAACTGTTGTTTCCCACCGTTTTGTATTTCACTTACCAACAGAAGAGTTTTGTTATCAGCAGAAAGAAAATGAAGCACCTTTTATTAGTGCAACTTTTCTTCTTACAGATGTTTTTAAATGCGGCTTTCCTGTCTCAAAGCAGAAGAGTGCTGCATTCATGATAGTTCATATAAAGTATGGCATGTGACTGAGATCTACATGTACTCTTTAAAAGAGGGAAATGAGGCCAAGTTACTCTTGATATGGCTAAAAAACTGACTTGGTAAACAATTCTCAATAATACCCCATATCTGGTGTATAATGATGCATACTGTACATGGGCACAACTATGGAATAGAAGCACAAAGCTTGAAAAACCCAGCTATAAACATTATTTTAAAAACAAATAGCTAATCATTTCCATGCGTTTCATTTAGAGCTTTAAAATATGCATTTTGCATCTGATAGTCTAAAACATGTCATGCATTAAGAGTTAGATTCCAACCCAATGAATGAGTCATCACCCAATGGATGAAATCCCATATCTTCATGGTCAGTCATAAATAAGACAAACTAAACTTTATAGTAAACCATACGTAAACAATAAAATATATTACAATTGGAAAATCAGAATCAGCTGTGGCCAGCCATGTGTATCGCACAAGGGTATCGCACTCACAAAAGAATGAAAAGAGAATGTGATATCATCACCATTCAGATTTTTGGCTAATGAATTTTGGATTGCAATTCTACTGAGGTTTCTTATAACATTGGGTGGGGCTAATGGTCAAACATGAGAAGCCATTGCAGATGTCTATTTGTAATGAACAAAATATTATCCTAACCACAACCTCTGCAATTATTCTAATTCATCTACTTGTCCCTTTTCTGAGATAGCTGTTTGGAGGCAGTTGTCATCTCTTGCCTTCCTATTACAGATCAATATCTCTATCTGGTGACAATGCTACAGGGGTATCATGTGCTCTCATGGCCTGTTACTGGCTCTCAAAGTTAACTCCAGTTACAGTACCTGGATAAATGGCATTTTGACAGTGCTGTTCCTTTACTCTCCAGCAGTACTTACAAAAGCATTAGGGAGACCAGTAGCTTATATCATTACCATTGCATGCACCAGGATGGGTGTTGCAAATTATTTATTTTAATAACAATTTCAAATAGTATTATAATAAAAATATCTTGACAGCGATAGATGTAGAAGGCATTAATCACGGTCAACATCACTTCTCTTGCCTATGAAGTCAATGGGAGTTAAAGATACTCAGCACCTTGTAGGTTCAGACACAATATCATCTTATGAGTCTGAAAGATACCTGATTGGTGAGAAAGAAATACAGCAAAAGTCAGTGTTTTGCAAACTCATTATGATTAATTCCATGGAGTCACCATGCGGGGCAATATGAGCGCATGCCATGCTGAAGAGCTCTGTTCCATGGTGCGTCTGCAGAAGGGAAAAGGCAAGTGAGTGACCAGTGGGGTTCCTTGAAGCCCTTTCTGAAAGTTTAAAGCTCCTCTCCTCTGGCACAAGGTAGCACTAATACCACTGTCAGTCCTCCTTGGGTATGAGTCCCTCCTTAGGTACACGTAGATGTACCTTTGCCCGCATGAATGTTTCAAGCCCACTGTATTTAACAAAGCTAGGAAGTTCGGT
Organism: Mesoclemmys tuberculata; assembly: GCA_007922155.1. Lineage (NCBI taxonomy): Eukaryota > Metazoa > Chordata > Testudines > Chelidae > Mesoclemmys > Mesoclemmys tuberculata. The sequence goes on along the minus strand of ML677084.1, from coordinate 21,873,406 downwards.
TTCCAAGGGGATTTACTCAAACAAACCCACTCCGTTTCTGATTTTGCCCCTTGTAAAAAGCCTTAGGAAACGAGACTTCCCCCAGCAGCCTCTTATCCTGCCTATTTATTGGTTAATTATGCAGGCTAGACTTTTATCTGTGGACCATCAGAGGAAGTGGATTCTTTTATTCAGGCAAAAAACAGGATATGCTTCAGCAGGAATAGTTTCATGTCCTGGGGAGGAAGCGGCAGAATGATTTTTTTAAAAAATTGCTGCTGTAACTATTGTTTTCAATATATGGTACTTTACATGTTCAAATGTTTTACAGCCTCTACCCCAAACACATATATTAGTCCTCAGGAAGACTTGTACTAACTTAAATGTTCTAGCACTGCATAGAAAATCATTATGATACAGGCATCCATAGCTTCCAACACTTGAAAAAACATTCCTGGGACCATCTGTAAGATAGCCATAGCTCTGGATCCTGTTATGGATGGAGATGGTTGGGGGAAGGGCTCTTTTAGGTTTGAGGGCTAAATGGGGTTGGTTTGAGGTGGGGTGGGAACTGCTGATTCTGCGCTATAACATCCACCTTCTCTTCTTCGGTGGGACAACTAGCAATTCAAGCCATGCTGTTCTTCACTGCCATTGAAACAACTAATGGTTCCTCTACATGGGCCAGGTCACTAGCTTTTTTATTGAAAGACAAGCAGATGCAGGGGCTTCGATTCTCCAGGAACTGGAAACTTCCATACCAACCAACAGTCCCAGCATGCCAATTCCCTTGGGACTGTCCTGGCAAAATGTTGGCAGATACGGCTATCCTTCTTATGTAGAAAAATTCCTCTTAGTAAAGGAAGAAGAATCAAAACACACACATACTAAACCCTGCATTCACCAGAGTGAATTCACACCCTGTTGTGACTGAGAAATCTGATTGCAGGGAACTCACTGGGGTTGGGGAACCAGAACCCGTTCTCCCAACCACTGGTCAAGCAGTGGGGTCATCGCGCAGCCCCTCCAGAGCCACTATAGCACCTCTGCATCCTTATGCAGTTCTACATAACTAGAGTCACGTCAACATTGATTATGTGGCCTCTCTTCTTGTCTATCTACCAAGCCTCCTCTGTACCTTTGTAGTCCACATGGAGACTCCTGCTGCAGCATGCATAGGCAGGGCTGGATTAAGGCAATTTGGGATCCTGTGTGTATAATATAAGGGGTATCCATGGCTCCATTCAGTACCCCTCCCTGCCATTAGTAGTAGTAGCAGGGGACCCCCTTCTTTCCCAGAGAGGCCAAGATAACATAATGAAGCCACTTTCTCCTCCCATGTGTGGGCTAGACCTGCTGTACTCTTCTCCTTCTGCCACACTGAGAGTCCTCTGCTGGGGTGGCAATGGCAGGGACCTCCAGAGCAGTAGGTCTCGGAATTAACACCCATTAAAATTCCTGGCACAGTTCACTGCTCTCAACTATCGTTTCAGGCTCCCTGCAGACTCTGGGAGACGTCCCTCTATCCAGTACACTCAGATCACGTTTTCAGGATTTTCTTCACTAGCCATGAAACAAGAGAGTTATTGGTTTTAAAATGAAAGTTGAAGTTTTGCTGTAAGTCGCGACTCCAGAAGCTGGGGCCCGAGGCATGGATCTGGCCCTGTGCACAGGTATAGAGACACTTCTATATAATTAGCCACTCCCGCTCCTTCCAGCAAGCCCAACACTAAGAGGAGGCACTGCCTCCAGCTCTAGGGGGAGGGAAGCTCTGGCTGAGGAACCTACACTCATTAAGGCAGATACTGGGTTGCCCATTCTGCTCCCCACAGGGCAGAGAGAGCCTCAGGGAACATGATAGGTGATAAATAGCTGTGCTTGAGCGAGCCTCCAGGAGGAGACATCCCAACTCAGAAGGGCTCCCCTCTCAGTTACGGAGATGCTCAAGCAATACCAGGGGTAGGAGCCAGCCAGTGAGCCAGGATAAATGGGGGTGTTGCTTTATGGAGCAGCAGCCTGGATTCGGACCCCTGTGTACAAAGGAAGGAGGTAGGGTGCTTTGTGTGAAAGAAAATCCTAGCCCTCTCGACCCAACATCAACCCTATTTTTTAAATATTGCTCCTGTGTCTTACAAGGGGGGGCAGCTGAGCTTTTGAGCCCAGGGCTTTGATGCATGTTTGTCAGCATTTAATTTGCCATTTGTTTGTGAATCCCAGATAAACAACAGTTTGGGTACACCCTCCCCACTCAGAAAAATTTGTTTTTGTCTAAGTGATTCTAAAATGCCAGAAATTGCAGGATGCCTCCTAGTACCCACTTCAATTTTAAGCGTTTCCGTGGCATCCTGACAGCCTTCCCACTTTTGTTTGCCTCACTATGGGCTTGCTTCCCTCACTAGACGCGGTCACAACTGGGGTGAAAGGTGTTGTGCAGCCTTCAGCATCAGTGGGAATTCCTCACACATATAGTTTGAACTAGGGAACAAACTTTGTTCTTTAAACCCTTATCTGTTTGAAACTGGGAAGACCAGTACAGACATACTGCCACTTTTGAAGTACCTCAACACATTATTGCGCTGCTTGTAATTCTGTGTTTGCTCTGACAGCTTTGTGTGCCAAATCAGGTCCTATGTATCAATTGCCTCCAGAAAACTACAGTAGAATTCATTTTAGTTTAACTTCAGTAAACTACCTTGACTTGTCAACAAAATTCTGTAACCTAGTGGATAAAATCTCTGCAAAAGTACAGAGTTTAAAATCTGTAGAAGGGCTGTATTAGTTTGGTTAGAATGTTCTTTCTGTTTTAATCTCTCCAGATCAAATGAAGCCTACATGTTTCAATATGTAATTATTTTTATCATCCCAAAACACCACATTTAATGAAAAACATCAAATTTCTTCTTTTAAAGAAGCAAAATATTATGTATGCAGCATTACACATATTTTCCTGAATTTTCACATACAAAGTTAATTCCATAGTTCAACATGTTTCAGAATTTAGTTGCAAAAGCTTAATTCACTCTTTTTTATCTGTTTGTTGCCATATTCAAATACCCAGAACATGTTTACTTACAGCAGTTGCAGCTCTTGACTAAGAGCAAGTACAACTGCCCTACAACATACATTAGATTTGTTCTTATATGTTACAGGGAAATAATCAATGCTGTGCTTATGAAGTGTCACCAATAATACTCATGATAGTAAGGCTGTATCATCGAATTTAGTATAAACTAGGGAATGCACTTTGTTTGAACATAATAACCTCAATATGCAGCTTTCTTATGAATAAAGCTGTGCAGGGCGATGGAAGTTCCATTCATAGAATGTTTTTGCAATTCAAAATATGGCTTTGTTCCAAATCAGAGCAAGAAATTGAAAGTTTCAAAGCTCTCCGAAGCAAAATTCCAAAACATTTTTTGTTTCAAGTAGTTTGAATTGTTTTATTTTGATTTTGACTTTTTAAATTTTACATTATTATATATGATACAAAATTAAAAAATTCAAATTGAAGTAATTTCAAAACAAAAAAATCAAAATTTTTGTTCTGAAAATATCAGAAATCATATTTTTTTCTATTTTCTATTTTTCTATTTTCTTCAAAATGAAAATCCAGTGAAATTGACCCAGTTTTGCAAAGCATTTTGATTTTGATGGAACCACCATTGAAGTTTCTCTGAACAGCTGTACTTATTAATCATTTTAGTCACATAATAGTTTTACTATTTATTAAAGTATGTTTTGTAGACAAGTAAATACAGAAAAATGGAGTAAATGATTATACAAGACAATTACAAAATTCAGCTGATTAACAGAGATGGTCTTTTATGAAAGTGGAACAAAATTTTGCTCTGTTCATCCGGGGAGAGTTGGAAGTGGTCTCTTTTAAGAGAAATTGCTTAGAGAGGATGGATTATTGTACAGATTCGACTGTAAATTTCTTTATTAACAGAAGAATCTGGAGCCTTCCAAAGGAAACAAATAATTTCTCTATGTGTAAATATGTGATCAAAGACTCGGCACTGGTGAGATTACTACTGGAATACCGTGTCCTGTTCTGGTGTCCACAATTCAAGAAGGATGCTCAAAAATTGAGAGGGTTCAGAGAAGAGATTAAAGGATTGGAATACATGCCTTATAATGAAAGACTTAAGGAGCTCCCTCTGTTTAATTTAACAAAGAGAAGCTGAGAGGTGGCTTGATTACAGTTTCTAAGTACCTAAATGTGGAAGAGAAATTAGATAATATAGGGTTCTTTGATCTAGCAGACAGGTATAACAACATCCAATGGCTGGAAGCTGAAGCTAGATAAATTCAAATTTGAAATAAGGTGCACGTTTTTAACAGTGAAGGTAATTCCCCACTGGAAAAACTTATTAAGGGCTGTGGTGCATTCTTCACTGGAAATTTTAAAATCAAGGCTGGATGTTTTTCTAAAAGATCTGCCCTTCTTCCAACAGGAATTAATTCATAGACTCATAGACTCATAGGTCAGAAGGGACCAATATGATCATCTAGTCTGACCTCCCGCACAAGGCAGGCCACAAAACCCTACCCATACACATTTATAACAACCCCGAACCCATGACTGAGTTATTGAAATCCTCAAAAGTGAGATTTGAAGACCTCAAGCTGCAGGGAATCCACCAGCAAGCGACTCATGCCCCACGCTGCAGAGGAAGGCGAAAAACCTCCGTGGCCCCTGCCAATCCGCCCCGGAGGAAAATTCCTTCCCGACCCCAAATATGGCGATCAGCTAAACCCTGAGCATGTGGGCAAGACTCACCAGCCAGCACCCAAAAAAGATTTCTCCGCAGTAACTCAGTTCCCATCCCATCCAGCATTCCCACAGACCATTGAGCAGACTTATCTGCCGATAATCCAAAATCAATTGCTCAAATTAAACTATCCCATCATAACATCCCCTCCATATACTTATCAAGCTTAGTCTTAAAGCCAGATAAGTCATTTGCCCCCACTACTTCCCTCGGAAGGCTATTCCAGAACTTCACTCCCCTAATGGTTAGAAATTCAGGGAAGTTCTATGGCCTATGTTACACAGGAGTTCAAACCAGATAAGCACAATGGTCCCTTCTGGATTTATAAGCTATGAATCCTAGTGGATAATATATCTCATTGGCTCTTAATGAGGGATACACATGCCCCTGGGGGTACAAAGAAGTCTTCCAGGGGGTACATCAACTCATCTAGATATTTGCCTACTTTTACAACAGACTACATAAAAAACACTAACGAAGTTAGTACAAATTAAAATTTCATACAGACAATGACTTTTTTATACTACTCTATATACTATACGTTGAAATGTAAGTACAATATTTATATTCCAATTGATTTATTTTATAACTATGTGGTAAAAATGAGAACGTAAACAATTTTTCAGTTAATAGTGTGTTGTGACACTTTTGTATTTTTATATCTGATTTGGTAAGCAAGTAGTTTTTAAATTAGGTGAAACTTGGGCTATACAAGACAAACCAGACTCCTGAAAGGGGTACAGTAGTCTAGAAAATTTGAGAACCACTGATATATCTGTCTTATATGTTGCAATGGTTGTGAGTTTTATCCCTTTTAGGGATGCTTATTTTGTTACCTCTTCTATTTTTTTCATCACTGCAATTAGAGTAATTCTTTCAACCTTCCTAAAGCAAAAATGTATATCTGTTATAAATGTTTAGAGTTAAAAATACCCTAGTTTAGAGAAAGAACCATTTAGCCGTACAAGAAAGGCACATTTTTTTTTCTACAGTGTAAGAATTGTTTCAGAGTGAGGTGATGACTAAGGACGGCTGCACAGTCCCCAGCTGCTGGTCTTGGGTTTCTCTATAATGTGAAGTTGGCTCTCCTTTCATTACTGATAACAGATTTACAGCCTGGCCGTATATTCTTGTATCATTGCTGTTTTCAGACTTCACTACATGTATAGGCTTTCAACTCAAAACACAAAATCTGCAATCAGGAAGGCAAATGACCTTTGTGCATGTTCTTGCATGTTTGTATGGTTACATTTATTTTCCTAATTAATTTATTAGATATTCCCTGTCGTTGGCTTTTTTTGTAACTCCCTTTTTACTGTAGCTTATAAAAAAAATTCTTCCAGGAAGCAGACAAAATTTTCCAATTGTTTTCCACCGTGTTTGTTTTCACTACTACTTCTAAAAGGAAAAGCTCTTTACAAAAACAGGAAACAGCTCTGTACTGTAATACTTCCCCCCTGACACACACATACTCTCACCGTATGTGTGTTCATGTTTTAAATTTTTATGAAAAGCCAGGAAAAGCAGTATGTACCATAAAGACAATTAGGGCTTGATCCTGCTCTCATTCAAGTCAATGGAAAAATTCCCACTGAGTTGAGTGGTACAGGATTAAGCTTTTAATGAATAAACCCCAGTATCTTGTCTTAGTTCTGCTCCAATCAGGCTATTTATAATTTATCTACCAAAAACTTTCCATGTAACCTCAGTTTGAGACAAGATTTGTCATTTCCTACATAGTTATGCCCTGTTGCTGTGTGCTGTTAAGTAGTCACTCTGTTTCACCCCAGAGGTAGATACATTTCTGTACCTAATGAACATATTTACAAATGTATTGGTAATGTTTCCAAATTATAGTAGCACTCTGTCAAATTAAAGGTGTTTTATAAATGCATAGCTGTCTGAGATTTTCCAAGCAGAAAGGGATTTAATTTGAATGGAGGATGTATCTAAATCTCCTAGTTTGCTTGGAAATCTCAGCCACTGTCTTTAGCTTCCCAATATGTGTTATCACTTTAAGACCTGCATGTAACAGAAAAGACAAAAGCTGCTGTCCAGTATCTTCTTACAGAGTACTGTTAATGCTCCAAATTTCCCTTGTGTATTGCAGGGCTGGCCTGAGGCATGTGCAAAAGGTTCTGCTGCACAGGGCCCTCACTGTGGAGGACTTTATGTTTGAGAAGCGTGTAGCTAGGTCCGGCTGACCTGAATATACAAAGGAAGCTGTCCTTGGGGAATACCTGGAAAAGAAGGGGGCTATTTGGCCCTGCTCCTGTTGCAGACTGCCACACTGCCCCCACATTCATGCTGCTACTACCACCTCTTCTCACTGGCAGGGTTAATGAGGCAGAGTAATCTGAACTGAGAGCAGCAGGAGAAGCAACTGCCTGCCTACAACTAGCGCTCCCAGCTCCCCCACCAGTAGACAGAACCGTAACACCCATGAAAGAAGATGTGCTCCAGCCGGGCACTTCTTGTCCTGCTGCTTCACCTCCACAGGAGAAAAATCTGTCCTTACCACTGAATCTCTGCCCTCCTGGAGGAAGACAGTTAACCTCTTCATGAGAAGAATTAGGGGATGAGATGGGACCAGAAAGGACACAAAGGAGAAGATTAGATGATGCCCCTATGTTGAGTCCCATCACTACAAGATGATGTAAAGCCATCTCTGCACATCGCAACCCTTCCATGACAGCCACCACAACTGGGGAGCTCCCCTTCTCCTTATTTACTGCAAGCACTGGCCTCTATTGAGCTCTAGAAGGCTGGGACCTCTACAGGCTTATTTCCTGTATAATATATGGTTGTTTCCCTGGAGTCCTGCACATCTGACTTTGCACGGATACCCCAGGACTGCCCCAGTGTGTCGCTGGAAATAGAACACTTCAGTGCTATTCTATTTCAAACACTGTTTTAATAACTTTTCAGAGCTCCTTTTTAATGTATTCAGCAGTCACCACTTTTTTCCGTCGACAGTCGCCCTGATTATTTCTTTTTCTTGTTTTATTCTGCATGCTTTCCATTAATTAGGTCCCATGATATGGTAACAGCCTAAATGAAAAACCATTGACTTCAGTCACAAGAACCTACTGGCTACTTTTATTGTGAAAGACATTTTCAAGGGATAATCAGAGTATAATAAAGCTCCTCAGTATAACTGCTCCCTACACCTTACAATTGTGAGTATTCACATTTCCCAAGAGCAACGTCTGTTTTTCTGCAAGAACAAATGAAATATATCTAGCAGGGGGATTGTACTTTTCTATATTCAGGAGACCCAACTGTGGTCAGTAAGCACAGTCCGGGAATCTGATTCTAGCAACATGAAGATCAATAAAGAGCAACTTAAGTTTTTCTGACTAAATTCTGAAGCGTGTTGATTGCAGTCCCATTCACACTTGTCAAAAACTACTATTTAACAGTGCTCAGTGCTGACTACCTTCCTTCTCATAAATCGTGACTAGGTTATGATAAATTACACAAACCATTTAAATCACAGAGGTAGGAAAAGATTGACAAAGTCTTTGGCTGTTCCCTCATTATAACTAGATAATAAAGGAAAAACAACAAATCCCGTAAGTTTTTTCTGAGATTCACATTACATTAGGGATTATGGATTATATGTGAACGTCAAAGATAATTGGATCGTGCTTCAGTTCGTTTTCTGTTCAATTAAATTTAATGCATATTTCTCCTCTTTAAAAAGGTCATGTCTCCCCGTTCAGTCTTGATTATTTTAATATAATTTTGTTAATGTAATAAATGGTAAAAAAGCATATGTTATGCTAAGGAAATAGTGTCTCTGATCCACTGAACTACACAAGTGTTTTACATTTTACTATTTATTTTTGCTCAACAAACCAATATAGCAGGGAAGACAACATAGGTTTGATAAAATTGGATAACATCTGACATGACTTAGAATCAGACCATGATGTTTTCAGTGTGGAAGTTTACAATGAGGGTCGTTTACAATCACATGGAAAGGATCTTCCATTGTTTAGAAATTGTAAATAAACGTTCCATGCTGTTTGTATGTAGGTTTTAAATAGCTGCCCATCAGATTAGGAAAAGATTAAATAAATTTGACCATAATTTCTTCCTTACAGGAAAATATATAAAACCATAGCTATCTTCCATTACTGCATGCAAGGAATTATTTTACTAAGCCATGCTATTCTAAAGACCTCACAGTGATTTGATTAAAGTTAGCTAAAAAACTCTACATTGTGCAGTCCTGGTAAATCTTTAGGTCCACGACTTCAGTAACACTGGGGAGAAATTGTCAACAACTTAGATATATTAACCAATGAGCCATCTGCTTTCCCTAAATGGAACACAGATCATTCTATTGGAATAAATTTGATCTGAATGTCAGACTGTTCCTCCACCGCATTCTGCTTTTGAAAGGTGAGCATGCCATCTAGTTAAAAAGGAGCATTATAAACCCTTTATACAACTTTATACAAGGAGAAGTTTTACAGAAAGTGGGCTTCATAGCAGAAAAGTAAATGTATGTGCATGATCCCAGTTACAAGATCTTTCCCCTCCACCTACCAGGCTAAGAGACAAAAGGAAATGGCCAGGGGCCTTTGCTGAATCCCAGGGAGGTCTTTGCTCTGACTCTCCTGTTCCTCCAGGTTCAGTCGCTCTGTGTTACAGATTCCCCATTTTTGTGCTGTCCAGTCTTGTGTGTTCCTGGAAATGGATCTGATGAAAATACTGATCTTTGGCTGCTGAATTACTGTTGTCTTAGCAGCAGGAGGTTACTCTGCCCGCTAGTTTTATCTTTAATTCATTTTCCAGATGAAAAAAGTTTAACTCTTTCATATCCTCCATAGCTTTGTAAAACCAAACCTCAGAGAACACCAGGTTTTAGCTAAATCCATCTCCTTCTCCTTACTGTACAGCATATGATAACACTCACATCTTTACTATCATAAAGCCCAACACACCCAGTGAAAGTCAGAACAATAATTTTAAACCTGGGGCCAAATTTTGCTCCCTTTGTTGGGTGTATATCTGGAAACACAGCACTGAAGTCAATTGTCAGATTTTAATATCAATAATTTATGCTTCATTATAATCATGCCAAATCCTGAAGTCCGTATGCAGCTTGTATACATTCCTTATGCCAGCAAATACCCAATGAAGTCAGTAAGCTAAATTGTGACCTACCAGGGGAAAGCTTGAAGGAGGAGTCCGGGAAAGAAGAAACCTCTGAAGCGTTCTTCACAGGAATTTCTTCCAATGGGGAGCAGAAATAGTGGTGATGATGTAATTTGTTCCCAGTGGAAAAATCCCAGGATCCCACTCCCAATCCTTGGGTGTCTGCTGAAGCTACTTAGTGATTCACACACAGTCTTTGACTTCCAACCAGCTCCCACTGCTCCTTTATTGGAGCCAGGCTGCCAGGATTCTCCAGACTGGCAGCCCCCCAAGGTTGGATGGTGTAATGATGTCACGCCAGCCATCCCCACAGTTTCCAACTCTCTTCATGCTCGATCAGAGGGACATCCATAGGGATAAGGGGCGACTGTGCCACAAAGGCTGTTGACCCCACCTTCTGTATATGCAAGAGTAGATATGCAAGCGTACAATGCAATCTACATATAGACCGACGGAGTCAGGATGCAGTTTAGCACGAGTTTGAATGAAGAGAGTGAAAAGGACCCTGCTGTTTGGCCCATATGGAGGAAGGCTAATCTACACTTTGTGAGCTCTTCCAGGCAGGGTCTGAGTCTTCCTCTATGTCTGTCCACACCAGAACCTTGCATATTGTGAGAACTACTGTGATGTAAGTAGTTGTTATCATGGTACAGGCACAGGACTGGGTGCCTCGAGATGACAGTCCTGTTTCTGGCAGATGGAGAAGGCTCTTTGTAATGTCCTCCACCACTTCTTTGCACTTACCTAGAGCCACATTCCAGCCCTTAATTGCTCTGCCTGAGTTTTGCCCTCAGTAAAACAGGGATAACACTTCCCTTCCTCTGACAGGGGTGCTGGGAGGTTACATTCACTGTTTGTAAAGTGCTTTGAATTAAGGATGGTCAGCATTTCATGGAAAGGAAAAGCAATATTGTGGCCATGACTGTCCTGGCCTCACCTTTGTCATGAGTAGCAAATTCAAAGGGCTTTGCTTTTGCTGACAGCCCTGTCAGTGCTTCATCTTGCTGCTGGCAATGCATTCTGTTAGGTGCCTCCTTTCTAGTCAGACAGTCCTTCCTCTGCTTTTCTCTGCTCTTACTGAAGGTATCAAGTGTCTCCCATGCAGCCTGTTTGGAGTTCAGGAAAGGAACTTTTTTTTTTTTGGTTCATACATGCAAGATAAAGTCTCTGCAGGAGCTATTCATTCTCCGACTGTTTGATGTTATTAACTGCCGAAGGAATTAGGTTTTAATGTGAGAATATCCGTGATCCAGTGTTGACATGACATCATCCTCTGGCACCCCATCATTCAAAGACAGCTTAAAACATTTGTTTAGGGCCAGCTTGTCCTTCCCGTCATCCCTGCAGAAAATCCTATAGAAAGGGGGCCAAAAAGCTCTGGCAGCTTCTGTTTGTGGAGCATTCAGTTGATCGTTCCATTGGAGGGAGATGGGGGAAGAAGTTGCCCCAATTCAAGGTAAGCTGGGCAGTTGGTCCTGAGAAGTTGCAGGCCAGAGGTGAGGGCCATCATATGCAAAATCTTTGTACCTCCCCTCCTGCTCTGGGGTCTTTCTGCTCCCCATGCAGCTCCCTGGAATGCCTCTCACCATTGCCAAAGGATTATTCCTCAGAACCAATGGGGGGCTGCATTGAAGTATTAGGTCTGATTTTTCAGAGCACTTGTAGCTTCCACTGACTTCAAAGAAAGTTGTGGGTGCTGAGCACTGGAGAAGAATTAGGCCCACAATATATAAACAGATGCCCGATGGGACTGATGGGGGAATGATGAGTGCAGTGCATCTGGGCCACAAAGTCACCAGTTCTGTGGACATCCCACCTCCTCCCCCCCCCCAGCGCACGCGCGCGCGCACACACACACACACACACACACAATTAGTTCCTAGAAGCTAGAGAACAGTGCTTTAGACCTGGACCCCAGGAATGGCTGGAGTCCTCACTCTCCCTGTACCCAAACATAAAAGGTGATCCTTTCCGACTGACACAAGTTTCTCTTTAGTGATATACTGTAGATGCCCTTGAAAGCAAGGCATTCCCATGCACTGCTGGCATTCATACCTGTTTATGACATTCATTTTTAACTCTGGTGTTTTATTCATTTTCCCCACCCCTCTCATGCTGATTGATGAACACCGGTGCTGTGGGAGGAGGAAAGAGATGGTGCCTTTGACAGAGTCCTTTTCTTCAACATGTCTTTGTCACAGATTTAATATCCATGCTGAGAGTTGCAGACGGGCTGAATCAGTCTCAGATTAGCCCCTCTGCATCCATCATGCGGTGGGATGTGAAATCAGTGTCCAATGTCTGTGCTCAACTCCCAAACCATGCACTTCATAAACCAGTCATTGACTTGCTTAGCTGCATTAGTCAGAGGGAATGTACTGACGCTAAAAGCTGCCGGACCTTTTTATAGGGCTGTCTCCAACAGCAAGCACTTTCTGAGGCATATCTTAAACATGAAAGTTAATGCTTTGGGGATGGGGAGAGGAAAAAAAGGGAGAGGGCAGATCTCAGAGAGAGACGCCAGAAGACAGCAGAATAAAACTTTGGTTCAGATTTGCTCTCTGAGCTGGGGTATTGAGTTTAATCCAGATATAGGGCCTATGAATCCTAGATTCTGCCAAAGAAGAGTGAACAAAACAGGTGATTTTTAAAAAATGGTGGCATTAACAAGGTGCACTCTAACTTCAAGGTTCAGATACTTGCTGTTGCAGCCAGTCCCCACATCCTTCATCTATATATATATTTAATTTGTAAGCTCCTCGGGCAGAGAACATGAGTGACTCTTTGATTTGCCCAGTATACAGGTTAGGCTCTCTAAAAATAAAATAACCATAATAAAAGTTCCTCCTATATGGATTTAAGCAGGGGCATATCTTACTACTCCAAAAGGGAGAATAGTGAGAAGCTCCTGCATAGAACTTTCATCTCCAGTTAGCCACAGCTGGGCATAGCTCTAAAAGGTCAGTCTAGACTCCATGGCATGCAGATTGTACTGTCTTTCAATCCCTGGACACAGTGGATTACATTAAAGGCACAATTTTGCCCTCACTATGGGAGACCACTAGCAGAGAGGTGCAAAGTGGAGGTGTCTGTGGATATGGTTCAAGAACGATCCTGCTAGCCTTGGCAAAGTAGATTGGGGGAAGGGAGGATGCAACATGAATATACCATATGGATGCTTCAAAAGAGGAACATTGTGCACCCCCGCACACTGCAGCCCATCCAGCTGGCGGCTTGACCATGCCCTCATTGAGCCATACGGCACTGACAGGACCCCCTTCCTTCTTAGTGTTCTCCTGAGTAGGAATCTTCTCCCCCTGTGCAGTGTGCTACCAGGGGACGTCTTCCTATGCCTTCTTGGTCAGTGCCCTCAAGAGGAAGAGGAACACTAGCAAATGAATAGTTCTCACATCCTGTTGGCCACGGCAGTACTCATAGGCTCTAAGGTCAGACAGGACCATCAAGATCATCTAGTTTGACCTCCTGCAGGTGTAAGTTGCCATGTCCCGTGGAAAAAACAAGCAAAAATGATATCCAAAAAAAGCAGAAACGCGACTAAACAAGCCCAATTTGGCAACCAGATCAGATGGTGGCTTTTGCATTTCCGGTTCCGGTGGTGCTGTGCTGGAAGTGCATGGAGGCGACCAGCCCAAGGAGAAGGACCAATGAGAAATCAAGCCCCTAAGCCTGACAATCCCCAGAGCCAATGGTTAACCCTCCAGGTCAGCCCACTGGATGGGGCAGGCCGGTCACTGAGGAGTCAGGAGCCTGGATTCCCATCCTCTGTGTGAGTTGGGGTTGCCCCAGAGTGGGGCAGAGCTAAGGAGAGAGCAGCAGACTGAGCTGAGCTAGGAATAGAATAGCAGCAGGTAGATCCAGGGGGGCCAGAAGAGCAGCCCAGAGAGCTGAGTTGGAGGCCGAAGAGCAGCAGCGCTGTGGAGCTGGGGCAGTGTGTAAGTCAGGAAAGTTCCCCACAATAGCAGGACCATTGTCCCATTTACACAGGCCATGTATTGGGCATTCTTTGCCGGTTCGTTGTAAAGGAGCAGTGTGCAGCTCTAGGCTGCAGCCAGCTGGAGGGCTGCCCATGTCTCCAGCCAGCAGATCACACCCAGCTACAGTCATCGTGCGCAAGTTGATATGAGTATCTGGACATCATTTCTTGTGCTCTCTTCAGATCCCACCCAGCTGCTTGCATGGGGAAAAAGAAGAAAGAGCCCCCTCATGCCCTCTTGCCCATAGCAGGTTTGAACATTGAAGTGCAGGAGGCTTTAATCCTAGATCGTTAATTCTAGTCCCATGGCATTTCCCGTGATTTCACCACAGAAAGAGTGAGAATGTTCTGCAGTAAAATCTCACTGCACAGATATCCTAGTTACAAGCTAGATCAGCTTTCGATCTCATGTGTGAGATCAGCTGCACTTTCTCATTTGATTTAAATACCAATGTTTAAAATAATTTCTCAAACCTTGTTCTGATGGGACAGCTACTGGGTTTGCTATTTCAAATATGAAAAATGTAATTGGAGATGATTGTGATTCTTGCCAGAGCTGGAATGTGAGAACCCCCTCATTTCTCAGATTCAAAACCTCTCTGCATTTCATAGCTCTTGCTTGTGTGCTAAAATAAAGGAGGGTTTCTGCTTTCCTTACAGAACATATTTGTATTGCAGTCTGAAAGGGCTTCTCATTTGAGAGCTCCCTGGTGGCCAGCAGCCTTTCCTGAGTCTGGTGTTACTTAGCCAGCAATTTTTAAAAAATGTATTGCCTAGGGGACAAAAATACAACCAAAAGTCAAAAATATGGGTTAAAATTGTTTACAGAACAAAACTCTGTTAGAATATTTTATTAGAGTCCAGGGAAATTACTTTTAAAATACGTACACGCAATATTAACAATGGTAATACACTTTTAAAGCACACTAGTAAACGGTAATGATGTTTAAAAAATTGAACCATTTTTTTAAACCCAGTTGTATTCGGATCCCATCAGACACATTTCCAGCGCAAGCAATGTGAAAAAAATGATACGCTTATGGTTGGCTAAATATGGATATTTTAGCTGTATGTTTATTAGAAACTCAATTCCATTAATATCAGCTGTTTTTTTCTTCAGCAAAAAACAAGCTGTCACCCTTGAAATATGGTGATGAAGACATGGTGAATTGCCTTCATTTCAGTTGTTGTTAATGGATTCCTACACTCTATTCACCTAAACTATATTATAAGACAAAACATTGCTTTAACCAACACATTCAGGGACTTGGGAAACCTTTCAACCAACCGGCTCACAAAAATTATATTTTTAAAATATTTTAGCTTGGTTCTTACTGAGAACAACTCTTAAGGCTTGATCTACTCTTGCTATTTTTTAAAAAAAAGACTCTTTTGTGCTATAATAATTTGTAGGAGCGTTACAAATTGGTGATGGGGGGACAATATTTTGCACAATATTTTTCCAGATTCGTTTCACATGGTTTAAAAGCCTCATTTTTTTGTTTTCTCTGATAGATCAAGAGCCAACATATTCCCTCCAATTTTTTCACTGCTCAGCATTCAAAATTTTCTTCTGGCTTGAAGTTTTATAATTTTGAGCATTTAAAATTTTACACAAAATGAATAGGGCCTTCACTTTTGGTCAGGGAAGACAAAAGGGTGGGGTAGAACACTGGTTCCCAACCTTTTTTGAGCAAAAGCCCCTCTAGTTAACAGCAGGTAAAACACACGCCTCCTCACCCTTCCCCCTCACCGGCCATAAACACATAGAACCCCTATAAATACATATAACGACAATAAAAATAACAACCACCCTAAATTGCATTAATAAATTACTCTTACCTGAGTAAGAAGCTAAGCTTTCTCTGGCCCTGTGTGGCCCCGCCTTGTCCCATCCCTCATGGACAGAGGGTAACAGAGACGGCAGGTGCTGGCAGGTTGGCCAGGGCTGCTCCACTCTGGCTGGGCACCAGCCGGCGTAGGGTTGGGAGAGGGACTGCTCCTCCGCTCCGACCAGCGCAGACCTCGAGGCGGCTGTGCCCGGTCAGCGCAGGGCTCGGGCTTGTAGCTGGGAGGTGAGGCCTCCCTCAAAGATTGACACTGAGGAAAGTCCACACCCGCTAGACCGGCAGCAGGGGGTGGGACAGGTACCAGAAATATAAAAGGCAGCCCCAGTACCTCAGTTGGGAGACAGTTGCCTCCTGCCGGACCGAGTCCATTAGAGACGTTGGCCAGTCCAGCGACAATCCCGAACTACCAGAGGCACTGGAGACGCCCTGCGCCAAGGAATTGCTGGGCTCACCACTAGCGGAGTACCCCGATGAGCTGGAGGATGATCCTGGGTCTCAGGTACACCTCAGGATGGGTAGGAAGTAGCCCAGGGATAGCCAGCCACCATCCCGGCTGTGCTCATGCTGGGGCGCTGGTCGGCGCATTTTGGCCGGCGCCCCACTGACCCAGTGGTGAAGCGCTCTACCACTGTTAGGGCCCTGAGCTGGGATGCAGAGGAGTCAGGTGGGCCTGATTCTTATAGTGTGTATGTTATGACTCCAAGGAGAGTAAGCTAAAAAAATGCCAACTCCAGCTCCAACGCTGACTATGAGAATGGCCACACTGGATCAGAACAATGGTCCATATAGCCCAATTTCCATCTCTGACAGTGGCCAGTACCAGATGCTTCAGAGGGAATGAACTGAACAGGACAATTTCAAGTGATGCATTCATTCCCTGGCATCCAGTCCTGGCTTCTGGCAATTGGCAATTTAGGGACACCTGGAGCTTGGCTAATAGCCATTGATAGACCTATCCTCCATGAACTTACCTAATTTTTTTTCGAACCCAGTTATACTTTTGGCCTTCACAGCAGCCTCTGGCAATGAGTTCCAAGGTTAACGGTGCATTGTGTGAAGTACTTCGATTTTAAACCTGCTGCCTCTTAATTTCATTGGGTGACCCACCCCTACCTTTTGGTGTTATGTAAAAGAGTAAACAACACTTCCCCATTCACTTTCTCCACACCATTCATACCCCCCCACAAACACTCTAGGCTCCTCTTTTCTCAGATGAACAGTCCCAGTCTCTCCTTAGAAGCTGTTCCATACCCCTAATCATTTTTGTTGCCTTATTGTGCACCTTTTCCAATTCTAATATATCTTTTTTGAGATGGGGTAACCAGAACTGCACGCAGTGTTCAAGGTTTGGGCATACCGTGGACTTACATAGGGGTACTATGATATTTTCTGTCTTATTACCTATCCTCTTCCTCATGGTTCCTAACGTTGTTAGTTTTTTTTTACTGCCACTGTATTTTGAGCGGATGTTTTCAGAGAACATCCACAATGACGCCACGATTTCTTTCTCGAGAGATAACAGTTAATTTAGACATTTTGTCTGTACAGCTGGGATTGTTTTTCAATGGGCATTACTTTGCACTTATCAACACTGAATTTTGTCTGCCATTTTCTTGCCCTGTCACCCTGTTTAATGAGCTCCCTTTGTAACTCTTCTCAGTCAGCTTTGGATTTAACTGTCTTGAGTAATTTTGTGGCAGCTGCATATTTTGCCACCTCCACTGTACATCCCCTTCTCCAGTTCATTTATGAATGCCTTGAACAGCACGAGTTCAAGTCCAGATCCTTGAAAGATCCCACTATTTACCCGTTTCCATTGTGAAAACTGACCATTTATTTCTGCCCTTTGGTCCCTATCTTTTAACCAGTTACTGACCCAGGAGAAGACCTGCCTTCTTATTTCATGACTGTTTAGTTTGCTGACCAGCCTCTGGCGTTGACCACTTCAAAGAATTGTAATAGATTGGTGAAGCATGATATCCCTTTACAAGCCATGTTGACTATTTCCCTAACCTACTGTGTTTACCTGTCTGATAATTTTGTTCTTTACTATAGTTTCAACTAATTTGCCTGGTAATGAAGTTAGGCTTCCCAGCCTGTAATTGTCAGGATCACCTCTGAAGCCTTTTTTAAAAATAGGTGTTACCTGGTACAATGGCTGATTTAAGCAATAGCTTACATACCAGAGTTAGTAGTTCTGCAATTTCATATATGCGCCCCTTCAGAACTCTTGGGTAAATAGCATCTAGTTCTGGTGACTTATTACTCTTTAATGTATCAGTTTGTTCCAAAACCTCCTCTATTGACACCTCAGTCTGAGACAGTTCCTCAGACTTGTAACCTAGATAGAATTGTTCAGGTGTGGGGATCGCCTTCATATCCTCTGCAGTGAAGACCAATTCAAAGACTTAATTTAGCTTTTCCACTATGGCCTTCTCACCTTCGGTGCTCCTTTAGCAATTCAAACTGACTATTTGGCAGGCTTCCTGCTTCTGATATACTTTAACAAAATTTACTGTTAGTTTTTGTGTCTTTAGCTAGTTGCTCTTCAAATTCATTCTTGGCTTGCCTTATTATACTTTTACACTTGACTTGCTAGAGTTTATGCTCCTTTCTATTTTCCTCACTAGGATTTGATTTCCAGTTTTTAATGCCTTTTTGCCTCCATCTGCCTCAATTACTCTATTCAACTATGGTGGCTTTGTTTTGGTCCTCTTACAGTTTTGTTTTATGTGGGGTATACATTTATACATTTATGTGGGGTATACATTCAGCCTCTATTATGGTGTTTTTAAAATAGTCTCCATGCAGTTTGCAGGCACTTCGCACTCGTGATTGTTCCTTTTAGTTGCATGTAAAATCATGCCGTAAACTGGCCTCATATCACCAAGCTCTACAGCAACCTATGCTTGAGGACTCCAAATAGTTCAGAGCTTATTTCCATTATAAGGATCTCATCTTCCCACCCCCCAAGCTACATGGCCCTCTGTCCCCCACACCATCCCTCTCCAAATCTTCCTGATACTGGTTCTTGTGGGGACGGACTAATGACTTGCTATCCCTTCTGGCGTCTTTGGTGAATGGACAGCTTGTGATAGCCAATCCATGATGCAGGTGCTGTGCCATCATTTTTTCCCCTCCTGACTGGCATCCCTCTACATCATGCAGGAATACGCCAAAAGAGAGTCCAACTACATCTCCAAGGAGGTGACGCCTGATGTTTAAGGGGTATGTCAATCCCTCATTTCTCCCACGTTGGCTATGGTACATATGTTGGCACTGAGGGCCAGAGTTCTGTGCCTCTTTGTAGTATCGTGCACCAGCTGATAAAATATTTGTGACAGAGGATGCAATTGGCTGTGGCGCTGCTCTCTCTACCCAACTTTCAGATGGCACTAGGTTCCACTGACAGCCTTCTCCATGGTGGCATGTGAAAATCCAGAGAATGATTCTCGGTGGCATATACTGAACCAATGTCTCATCATGGTACTCAGGCGTGCCGGGCAGTTGGCATACAATGCCGACCTACTATATACCACAAGTGGTGGGAGATTTCCAAAAAATGTTTTTAAAGGGACCAAAATAAAATCATGGAATTTCCACTCGAATGAGGAAATTCATATTGCGCCTGATTATCTTTATGGCCTCCTACTTTTAGAATTAAAGATAAAGAGACCTAAATTTGAGGTTGCATTTCCTAGTTATTCAAAACTACACCAACTACCTCAGACATTTTTAAATGTTTCACTATTAACAGAAATGACTATCAGAAGGCTTTGTTTTTTCTATTAAAAATCTACTTTTACTATAAAAATAATATTTCTGTATTCTTACTGTAAATTAGGGCAAGATGCTGAGCTTGTATTTCTGTTTTCAGTCTGAGAATGAGCATGTTTCCTAATTCTTGTTACATCCCACTCCTCTGGAAAGCATGCGCAAAGGGTACAGAGAAGTGAAATATTTCTCTCTAATGTGCAGTTCTCCTTTATTTTTTAAAAAAGAACTTGGTCCAAATGTTAAAAAACTGTGCAAAATAAGCCAGCAGAGCGAGGAGTAGCGTGACGCTATGTCTTCTGAATGCCTCCAACTTGTCTTTCATCTTGGTCTGAAAACCTCATTGTTAATCAAATTAATTGCATGAGAACCACTCAGGAAATTCTTAAACATTCAAAATGAAAACTTGTCACTACAAATTCACCAGTATGGCTAAAATACAGATTATCTCCATCAAACGCTGAGGGAAAGTTTGCTTTGCCGCAGGGAGGGCAGAACAAAATATTCTCCACTCTGCCTTGTCTATCTTAAAAACATATATACGTGCATAAAGCTTCAATTAAACACTATTTGCTTTTCCCCCATGTGCATATCATTTAAACTACCCATTTGAAGCTCATTTAAAGCATCTCTCCCTGGAATTGGGCTGATGGCATGTTGCCAGCAAATCAGTCATATGATTAAACCACCATGGGGTAGGTTGGGCTGCTTTGAATTTTAAGCATCACTTCTTTGGTCTCACCTCCTCTGATCCCATTCAAATGCAAGTGACCCCTCCGCTATAATTTAGAGAAATTTAAAGCAGATGCACAGCTGCCACTGAAAACTTATTAGAGAATGTGTGCTATTTTTGAGCATAAGTGTATCACACATATTCATGGCCTCGGTTGGAGCGTGCATGCTTAACACAGCCAAGACAATCTGAACACTTCTAAATTACTATGTTTAAACATTTTAGTATCCATGTGTTTTCTAAGCGTGCAGTTTATGAAAACAGAGGTGCAGTGCGTGCTGAAATAAATGGAACAATTTAACCTCCATTTCACTAAGGATGAATAAGCACTTCTTTAGGACTTTTTACTAAAGGATTGAAAATAGGCATATTCATATGTGCGTCTCATCAGGATCACTACCTCCCAGTTACTCAGACTATTGAAATCAGTGCAAAGGCTCCCTCCAGTTTCAGGGGGCTTTGGATTACGTTCACAGGCCCTGCTCAACTTTTGAAACCAATGACACTACCCACAGTAGTAAAGTTAAACGTATGTATAAGTGTTTGCACGACCAGGGCCTTAATGAGTACCAGATTATATTCCCCACTCCCACCCCCCCAGCAGCTGCAACAAGCTAGCAGTCATCTTCTTTTTCTTCTTCTTCTTAGTGTCATGCTTAGGCGTTTGAGTCATAGACCAGGATCCTATTGTGCTAGGCACTATACAGTACTGCTTGCCTCCTTTGTCACTGCTTCTGTCTCCATCTCCTTATTCTCTTCATCTTCCTAATCCCACGTATGATCCCGATATGGCCTGTCTGCCTGGCGCCTGGCCTGGCGGGAGGGTTGGAAGTGCAGGAAGATTGAATGGGTCAGGTTGGCTTCGCCGGAGAGAGGCGTACCACCTCCAGAATTCATGGATTTTCTGCACCCCTGGATTTCATTTATCCCAGGCCATGTGATATTGCACAGTACAATGTTGGCTCAGTGCGCCTATGACAAGAAAAATATTCAGAAGTACAGCAGAAAATTACATATGAAGCACCCTAACAGTAAAATCAAGGGAGGTGCTGTGACCGTGGATTGGTTTTTCTGAGAGATGTGTTCTAAAAATGCCAGGGGCTAGTCTGTAATATAGTTGGGCTAGCATGAAGCTGAGAAAGAATTTTTCTCCAAACTGCTCAGGGACATCATGTTAAAGCAAGTAGGTCCAAACACAGCTGTTGCTAGCATCCCTTCAGCAATACCGGGGACATATAGGCTTAATGTCACGTAAAACTTTTAATACGTGTATTAAATAGGCCTCCAATACATGGAGACTCTTTTCAAAATACACATTTTAAAACAAATCAACACAAGCAGTCATTTATTTACAAGTAGCCTTTCCAGTAACAACCTAGTATGTGAATGTGTGAAGGGAAGAAAATAAATTTGAGTGAATAAGTGAATTTGAGCTTCAGGTTTCAAAGCACCTGTTATAAGCAACAGTAAGGGAAAATAATTTAAAACATTACAAACAATATATTGGCCATGCTCTTGAACTGCTGTTCAAATGCCACTCCTGATGTTATTGTGTTAGCTGAGTAGAGAGCACTATTCTGTCCAAATAAGCTTGCCAAAGTCTGTTCATGACATTCTGAATACTGCAAGGGCATTTGTTGATCTTAATGGCATAACAGTAAAGTAGAACAATCCTTTGTGAGATACAAAGACTGTTTTTAAATTTGTTCTTGCCTGGAACCGCTTGCACTTGAATAAAAGAAAAGAGCTACGACTTTGCCCAGATTTAGCAAATCTTGGCTGTTGTTCATCTCGGGAGATTAAGGGCCTGATGCTATTCTCACTGAACTCATTGTCAATGGTGCCAGTGGCTCCAGAGGGGAACCACATCAGATCCTAGACCTAGATGCTTATCTACTTAAATAACACCATTTAATTGCCTATAGCCCATGCTAACCATAAATTTACCAGAGACTAGGGCATCACTACAACAAAAGCTAGATTTAGATACAAAGGAAGATAGCTGATTGTTTTTTGCTCCATTTAAATTACCATTCCCTCAATATAACACATCCAGTGAGAATATTTAGCCTTGAGCGATAGGGTTCCTATGAGTTCAAATCCCTATGACCTGTGAAACAAATCAGTGGCTATCTGGAAAATAATGTTCCTCCACTCCCTCCCCTATGAAGACTGAACAAGAGCACAATTGCTTCTGCCATTTTTCCAACCCACTCCTCTCACCAACCAGACTGAGAGAGACAGCGTAAAGACTTTTAGCATTTAAATTCTCATGGTTCTTATCTAGCTCCTTCACAAACCCCAAATGAAAGTCTCTGTGTCCTTAGGCTGCTGTAATTATTCTCAAAACAGACACTGAAAACAGAAAAAAATATTCTTTTTTTTCAAGGACAGATTTTTTTTATATAATGCTTGGCTGGCCCGGTAAAGACTGATGGGCTTGGCAATTAAATTTGCTGAAGTTAATGAAAGCAGTAAACCAATGACAACGTATCCTAACAATAACTGGCAGACTGGGATGTTGGATTGTTTCATGCAACAGCCTGTCTTCTCATAGCTGCACACTTCATGAATGCAGAGCTAAGCAATTCATTAAGTAATACAGGGTGCCATGAGTTAAGGTTGGAAAAATCATGCTAGTCAGTCCTCTAAAAATGAATAAAAGTATAGAAAAAGGAAGAAGGAAGTGTTGGCTGATGAAATTTGAAAAGATATAGTACTGATAAAACAGGATGATAGGAGCTTCATGCTACATGGGAGAAGTTATTCACACCAACAATCAAGAGACTGAATAAAGAGACAGAAGAGGATGGATGCTAGATGAACTGAGGGGTTGGAAAGAGACAAATGTCTGTTAAATAAGCTGGAATTCATAAGATTATGAAGGTTTATAAACAAGGGAGATGATTTACAAATAGAAAATGAAAAGAATCTATACGAATACTGAATGAAATGCACACATATATACAAATGCATATATAATGAACAGCATATGGAGGAAACCAACCACCATTATATAAAATGTCTATATTGGTCTGAAGTGTCACATCATGACTACTGCACTAATTTTCGAATTCCTTCTAAGGAGTAATAGGATGCTAAAAACACCCGTTTTCCATTCTCTAGCCCACTGAAATAAATGTAGTATGACTAAAAGTACAAGTAAAACAATGCAAATGTCCATAGCACTTTCCAAAACGTGTAAGACTCAGGCTCCCTACACTGAAGAGTGTTTACAGTCTAACATAATCAGGACAGAACTTGAAACAACCATTCAGATAATGGAGGGGATACAAAGACCATGGATAAAGAGACAAATATAAGAACAATTTGTGGAAGTGTGTTTTAAGTATAAATTTAAGGGGAGGAGAAAAGGTGATTGGGGGACAAGAAATGGGAGACTGTCGCAATCCCCAGAATTCTCTTGTGAGCAAGAATGGATGAAGGGAATCAAAAGTCATGTCATATCCATGTATTCAAACCTACACCATATAATTTGGAGCAGAAGAAATAGCCAGAAGAATTTCTGCAAAAATTAAATAGATTTTTTTGGAGGAATATTTTATTTTGACTAAAAATGTCCTAATGTGGAAGAGATTGGACTCCAACATGACTAATTATAACTGTACTTATTAAAACAAAATATGCCATATCTCTTTGTCCAACTTAAGGTTCATGGTTCAGAGCAACACAATGGCCATGTACTGGATATGTGTATATCATAACCTTGGGACTTAAATAAGACACATTGATATAGGGGACACCCAGTTTCTAGAGCACCTTTGGAATTCTAGCATCTCCTCTGATGAGCTACGCTTTGGAGTATTGTTACAAACAGACTTTAAGACACAGGGGTTGGAAAGGTGCTGCTAGGATTTCTTTTAAAAATCAGTTGGATTAGAGAGTCTGCTATAACCTTTGCATAAAAGTTCGGATACGATACACACATTAAGATAGTAGATGGCAGTCTCAGATACTAGAATAGTAGAGGATTTGACCACCCTAAGAGCGTTATGACCAGATGCACTACTAGTTAATTCTCAATGTGATTAAAGAAGAAACCAAAACCTTTACCCAGAATGGAGTTTGTAGAGACTATTTTATAGTCTCCATTTTCCTAGCATAGTAAAGCAGCAGCTCTGTGGGATGTTTTTGAATGAAGATTAAGGGATTTCTTAAAATCAACTGCTCAGACAGAACTATTTCTTGAACTATGGCAAGGAGATTATCATCTTCCAATAGAACCAAGCTAAGGACATTGTACTAATGGGTGAAACTCTACCTTTGGAAAATCTCATCTGTAAAATTTCCATGCTGGTGACACAACTGGAATATTGAGGTAATTGTTTGAGCATTTTCTTGGACTATCCTCTAAGTCTATTGCGGTACAGGAAAAGCTTTGCAGACTTGGCAGAAATAAGAAGATTGGCATTAGAGCTTCTCTATCCTGTCAGGCTGAATGTGAATTTCAGGACCGTATGTATGTATAGCTTTGGACCAACGATTAGGTGAAGGCTTCTGTCATTTCTCAGAAGAGTTTTTAATGGGTGTTAATACGTTATTTAAAAAAAAAATTCCCCTAACAAGAGGCAAAGTGAGAGCAAGTTATGCTCAGCTTTGTACAAACACAAAGATATAGAGCAAGCTCTGTGGGGCAGGGAGTAAGGGTCAAACCCTGCAAAAAAATGCAGACATATAGATCCTTGCCCTCATTTGAAGACTCATTGACTTCAACTGAGATCACCACCAAAGTATAGGGGACCTTCCTTTCCCTGACCACCCTCCCACTCTTCCAGACAGTCCTGGGTGTGGAGGGCATTTGACAGGCCCTCTGCATCTGGCTGAATTCCACCAGTCACCTCTTTTTAGTCTTATATACATATAACGTTACAGCCTAATAATTCAAAGGAAATTCCTGGTGCAGGCACATCACCTGTACAGAATTCCACTGATACGGATGGAACTCTACATTAGAAAGTCTTCTCTGACTGCATTCTATACTTCGCAAGATAAGTCCTAAGTATCAATTGCCTCCTTAGAACAATGGAGAAAGCCATCCCTAGCTAATTTCACACTGATATGTTATCATGGTTTGTAAACAAAACCTAGTGAATAAGATAAGATATAAATTCAAAACTTCTAGTATGGCAATAGTTTAATTAGAATATTCTCTCTCTCGTTTTCTCAATTTCCAGTGAATCGCTAATTTTTTTCATTGTCATTAGCTGCGTCACCTTCAAAATATGCTGTATTCATGAAAATATTAAACAATTCTGCTGAAACAAATAAATTTTGCAGTCTAAAGCATAATTTCCTGAAATGTCATATACAACAAGCTCTTAATATTAAAAACAGAATACACTCTGCTGGAATTCTATAGACCTTCAAATTCATATTTTATTATTAATTTTTAGTTGATATTTTTATTTAGCATTAGTGCCCTTTGTATACACATCAATAGAGGGAAGCATGTTAAGTGATCGTTCAAGGGAAGTACCAAAAATTGGCTCCATGACGGGGTTTGTCTTTAACAAAAGTGGAACAAAACTGTTCAATACATTTGGGAAGACTTCAGGAATCTCTTAACAATAGATTCTTGTGCAGATTCCCCTGTTTGCGTCTCTTTTCTTAAAAGAAAAATATAGAAACTCTGCAGTAACAAAATTAATACATTTGAAATTTAATATATGCTTGCTGTGTATTCTAGTGGATAATGTATTTGCCTTATATCACAAGTCATGTTTTCCCTCGCTTAAGAATGCATATTTTATTACTACTTCTATTAGTTTATGGCATCACTGCAATTAGAGTAATTCTTTCCACCTTTCTGAAGCTAAAATATACATCCATTGCAAAATAATTCAGAGTTTAAAATTAACATAGTTAGAAATAGAACAATTCAGCCATATAAGGCAGTGACATTTTTCCTACAATGGAAGAATTATTTCATGCTGAAATGATGACCGAGGATGGCTGTACAATCCCCCAGCAGTAGGTTTTTTTTGTTTTGTTTTTTGAGCATCAACCTGGCCCTTCTTTAATTACTGCTAACCCCAGATTTATGGTATTGGTATAGGTTCTTTTATCAATGCTGCTTTAACTTCACTAATTACAAAGATTGAAATCAGAATGAAAAATAATACTTATGCTAACTTACGTTTGCATGATATCATTTCTTACCTAATTAGGGATTGGGGCTTTTTATTTGTTGGGTTGGTTTTGTTTTGCTTTTATTTTATTTTATTTTTTTTAAAGCCATAGTAAGTTCTCATTACATCATAACACGTTTCTTGGTATCAGAGTACATTACATACCATCCCCTGAGGCAAGAAACACACACGGTAAGTATTAGGGGTACAACATATCTAAGGCAGGACATTGGAAGTTATGTAACTGCTGAGAAACCAATTTACAGCAAACTGCTGTAGAGTGTGCATGGAAAGCCACCAAATGAATTGCAGGAACTGTGTGTACATTTGGATGGTTTGTTACAGAAGTTTACATATGTGAATCAAAAAGGAAGCATGCAATTGGTGCAATCCAGTATGTTGGGGTGTTGCTATATTAATCACTGTTCTGAAGCAAATAAAGCATTAGCTTTGAAAGCCAGAAGAAACTAGGAGGGGTGACAGGTATCACGAAGTTCCCATCCAAACAGCAAGCACATGAAGAGCTATGATGATGGCACAAACACAAACCATTTTTGGATTTAACTGAGACGATCTCATGCCTCCCAAAACATCTGATTCAGTCCCTCAGTGGAACCTCAGAGAGTTTATGAGCAAGTAACTTTGCTTCTCGCTCCTGGTGCCAACACAAAAACTGTCATTTTAAATTTTAAATGGTTTCCTCTACTTCCCCAATACAGCTTAACTAAACTTGGTTTACCAAACAATTGTGCTTCTTTGCTTTCCTCGGTTCATTTATTCTGCCTTAAGCATCTTTTGGGGTTTTTATTAAATAACTTCTAGATCACTTGCTAAGAAGTGTGATATTTTGTGAGAAGGTATAAATGCCCTGCATCTTACAAATATATTTTATGGATGTATTTTAATTTAACTTTTTTCTTAACTATTGCTTCTAACATGAACTTAGAAATTCACATTCATTTCCTTACTAACATTTGTTGGTAAATAGATGTGGGAATAAGAGACAAAGTCTCTAGCAATAGCCTTACGTGGCTTCTTCGTCTCCATGTAGAAAGAGCTTGTACTGGCAGGGATGTGCTTTGAGAGCTATTGCAACACTTCCATAAAGCAGTTAAAATAGTCCATAAGCTAGTAGTTGTACTGAAAGTTAAAAATGCTAGTATATAAGACTTAAATCCTACATTCAGCAATAACCTAAAAAGGGCCTTATAAGGCAGGGCATTTCCATGTGGCATTCATTACACACATTTTTAACACCAATATCTCATTTATTTCTCCTTCTGCACACACTTCATGCTGATCCAGAACTGCCAACTCTACAGGTTTTCCTCACCAGATATGGGTTTTCTGACTGCTATAGGTCTGATTGGTTGCTCTTCTCTATTAACCCTCTGGCGATAGGTGAAAAAAACTCCCATTATATTTGTGTTCTGAGCTGAATTTCCTGTCCCCCTCCCAGTTTCATCTCTCCACCTTCTTTGATGTAGTCTGTATGCCTGGATCCCTCCCCCAGACTCAGGCTGCCCTGTCTCCATTCACCCTATAGAAGTAGTCTGTCTATAAAGCCTATGAACCCTACTTGCATAGAGAATGTTTAGCAAGGCTCTATGAATGTGGTAATGAACAATGAAGTAAATATGATAATACGTCTTTTCAAGCATCATGCACAATGGTTTAACCTGAGTGACGTAAGCTTGAATTAGACAGCTTAAGGAGATGTTGATATCAACACCATTTTTTCCCCCTACACTGGAAAGTTTTACCAGCAAAATTCACCTTCAGTTGACACATGCATCCACACTTAATTTTGTGTCCTACTGACAAAACCCTTCATTTTTGCTGGCATAGTTATTCCCCTTTCCCAAGAGACAGTCCTCCACCAGTATAGGTCTAGTGGTACAAATGACAGTTTGAGCGCACATGTACCTGTACTGCTATAACCAGACCTCCAGCAACATTCCCTTCTCAAGTGACCTTTCTGGTAAAAGTTTTGACCTCAGCTGCTTGGGCATCACCGTGACCTTAAATATATCTCCTATTTAATACGCCCAGCACATTGTTTGCAGCTGCATCTGTTCCTGTTACCCACCACCTTTCTCCATGCTATTAGCCTAGTTCCAGATTCTCTTTGTGCTGCTGCATAGGCCAGGGTTTTTTTTATTTTCTCAGGCTGTGAGGCTCAGATAGGGCACTTGTTTCAAAAGGCATGGGGAACTCTGTATACAGTGCCAGGCACCGAGGAACCAACTGAGGCAGGCTTCTCAAAAAGCAGAATACAATGTCTGGAATTGCTCCCACAACCTGTCTCTTTTACACAGAGCTTGATGCTGCATTGAGTAGGGATCCTACCACCACTCCTAGAATGATAGACACTTCCGCCTCTCCAGAGGAGGTCCAGTGGGGCCAGTGGACAAGAAGGAGGTATTTGCTGTTGCTGAGGAAGGGCATGATGAGGCAGATTACAGTGAGTTAGCTGAAAGCTAGGAGCTCTCCGATACACAGCTGGAGTTCCAGACCCGGTGTGACCACCTCTTGGGGATGTGTGTGCACTATCCTATAAAGGAGGAGTCTGGCAGGTGCCTGATTCCTGTTTAGAGGACACAAAAGAGCTCACCAAAAGGGTCTGCAGAACTCTGAGAGCTGTCTGAATATACAACCAAAGGAGGACTAATAAGGGAAGGACAACTGGATCTGAGGAACTCGATGTTGTAGGAGTTGCAGGGAATGGTAAGTCTCACAACTAGATCCTGAGGTAGATGGCTTGAGGAGCAGAGAGAGCAGTTGTATCTTCTGACCGACCTTACAGACCAGACCTGCTGATGTAAAATCCCTCCCCGCCATGTAGTTACTGGTTCTTCAGACTACAAGATGCTGGAGAGGTTCCTGATAGAAGAGCTCCTGGGGGCTGAAAGGCCAGCTGGAGGAACTGGCTTTGAATGACAACACATCAAGCCTAGTTGTGGCACCAATGTGCACACGCTCCAAAGTGTTGGCACATTGTCAAACCACTCAGTCAAACCACTCAGAAACTGCTTCTGGGAAGGGTCACTGCAACAGCCTGTTCCTATGGAAGACTGGAGCTAAAGAAGCCATTGTCCCAAGCAACAGGACTCTACAGGCTAGAGGGAGACATGAAGGAGATATACGTAAGGGCTTGAATATACGGGAAAGTTGTGCTGCTATGAGCTAAGGTGTGAATTTAAACCCCTAGTAATACCAGTATAATTCTGTGTGTGTACACTCTTATTCTGGTATTAGTGCTTTTTTCATTTTTTTAAGTACGTCACCTCAGAAGGAGTTTACATTAAACCAAAAAAAGCCATTTTTAAAAATAAGAGTGTCCATATGGATAGTTATACCAGTATTTTATATTGGTTTATCTATACAGATATAACTTTCCTGTGTGGACATGCCCTAAGCAAAAAGGTAGAAGAAAAGTTTTCATTAGAAAGAGAAACTGTAAGGTGCCAAATTTGCTGCTGGAGGCAGAAAGACTGGGAATTGATGCCAAAACTGGCTGGTCAAGGACCAGGGTTGGTGGCTGGAGAGATTAATTTGCATAGTTCTGCTTCCAAAGGCAAGTGAGCAGAGCTACACAGCCACCTCTCTCTGGACTGGAAGAACACTCAAAGTCAACCATCAACTAAAAGTCATACCAGAGAATAACTACAGACCAATGATAAATACACACTGAGCCATCTTTACCACAAGATAGTAAAAGTAGCTGAAACTGAGTAACATTAAATAAAAAGGATGCACCTTCTTTTGCTTTGGGTGGTATGGAATGGGGTAAAAGTCCCTAAAAGTCAACATGAGCAGGTTCGCTTAATTGACAAAACAGCTGTAACTGAGAAATGGATAATCTTAGAAAAAAATTATTTTATTAGCCATCTATCTGCAAAGAAGGTCAGATTACATGATCGTGATGGTCCCTTCTGGCCGTAAAGTCTATGAGTTCTATCTTTGTTAAGTGAAAATGAAGGTAAAGAACTAGTGAAAGAAAACATTTTGATTTTGAGGCTGGAGAAAAGGCTTGAGGTTGATCTAAAGAAAGATAGAAAAAAGTTTTCTGGACAAATAAGTAAATTAAGACAAAGCATAAGTAGCCAGACACAGGATATGTGCATCTATGTGCCTGTATGTATACATTTTAAAGGACACACCTGTATCAGTATATTTGTAACTCCAAAATTACTACAGAAAGTATGCCACTGTCAATACCATATAAGGTATTGTAATTGAGTGACGTCGATCAGCCAAGATTTTTTTTAAAATGCCTTGAACAAACCAGAATGCATATATGTAAGTCAATGAAAGTTATTGGTATTTCTAGAAAATGGAAAATAACTTGGGATTTGTGGAGATGGATAATTATATTGACTCCAGCTACCACACAGTAATCAAGCTGGCACTGAATCTTCACTGACACAGACTGCTTGTTTCTTTTATGACAGCATTCTGCAAAATATGGTGTCTCTTCATAAAATTCAGTCTTCATTTAGCACCAACGTTATGCGGATGATTTCCTTTGGCAAAAAAAAAATTACAAAAGGTCCAAAAAGCATTCCCTTATTTGATCACAAGAAGACTTCAACCATATTACAGAAGAGACGTCATCTTTAATATAATTAAGAAATGTGGTAGAGGTAAAAGCTTGTATTCGCTTTTAGCTATACTTCCTCTTTTGGTTGTGAATCGAAGATCTACTGTTGCAGTCCTTATACAGGTAAAACCCAATGAAGAAGAAGTTTTGCTTCAGTAAGGACTGAAAAAGATGAGTAAAAACATTAAAATATAATGTGGTTAGAGGAGACCTGTTTTTAATGTGTCAGTTGGGCTGTGTAACTGATTAAATGGTTTTCAGAACAAATCCTGAAAGATGCTGAGCACTTCTCCCATATCATTAACTTCAGTGCAAGTTGAGGGTACTCATCATCTTGTGACAGGCTTCCACTATCTCATTGTATCAGGGACTTGTTAGTTAAAAACAAAAACAACCCCCCCAACCTTTTGTTGTAGTAAACCCCAGGTTGGGCTAGTTACTCTCAGGTCTTGTAATTCAAAAAGAGGTTGTAAATGTGCATGTAAATATAGATAATTTTGTAAACATATGCAGTGACAGCTGTGAAGCCAAGTTTGTGCAGTTGGGTGGCTGTGTTTGGAAACGTATTTTAGCCACTTTCCCTTTCAGTGTAAAAACTATGAAGATCAGAAAATTCCTAGACAGTAATCAATCATCTTCCAGGTAGTATAAATAAACAAACAAAGAGAGTGAACTGTGCATCTTAATTCATTCTTGATCATCTTTTAAACATGCAAAAGTTAACAGTTCCCAGGAACAGCACTGTACTAGTGAAACACTGTACTGTATATCTGTACACAGACGCATGTACTGTATATACATTGCGTGTCAGTGTATATAAAGTGAATAGAAATATGCATACATGCACATACGTTCACCAAATTAGGAACTTTTTTCTCATTTTAAATAGACAAGCTATATTAACTTTGTGAGCTATTTGATGTTTTGAAGACTACTGAAAACTCTCACAATTTTTGTATTTATTTAAAGAAAATAGTGCTGTGAAAATGGGTCAGGCATCTCACAGGATATTCAAATTTGGCAGCCCTGTCATGCTAAATCTAGCTGGGCTGCAAGGAGGTGAAGAGGATTTCTTGCAGTTCCTCCTTCTGGCCACCAAGGACTAAAACATCAGGTTTCATTGGGCCTCTCTGCAACTCTTCTCTCCACTACTCCAGCAGATACCAGGTCTTCATGGAGACCAGCACCAGAAGGCGGTCAGGGTAGGAAGGTGAAGGGAGCAAAGTGGGGACAGGAGCAGAAACAGAACTAGAGAAGCTTTTGGGGAAAAGACAGGAGATGGCCTTAAGCTCCCGCACTAACTTCAAGAACACCTTTCACAGCTGCCCCAGGCTCTCTGTGCTATTTCTAACCACCCACCCAGGTTTCCCAACTTTCCATTCTACTATGGGAACCCTCCAAGCTCCACCAGAAAACAATCTCTCTTCCAGATTTTTCCACAGCACCAAACCCCTGCCCCTCCCACTCCCATGCCTTTTCTTCTTAAAACCAGATGAGGACAGGAGAGAGATTTACTATACAAGGTATTTAAATTTAAACCAATGTAAATGTGAAAAGGAAAGTAAAACCTTTTCAATTATCTAACATGCTGCAAACGTTGTAGTAAACTTTAATATACAATTTAACACAGTAGTGTGGTTTTCAAATGAGATTCAACTCAAACATGCATAGGGAGAGTAAAGTTATTTTATTAAATCATGCACATCACGTGTGTTAGTGCAAATAGTTTAATCTGTACTCGAGAAATTCTATTGTACTTTTTATACCTTTACAAAATAGATTTAAAACAATTATTTACTTTAAAAAAATGTAATTCTGAAGTAAAGCATTTCAGAACAATATTTGCAATAATCTATATACAAGAGGTACTGAGTACCACTGGCATATGAGTGTTTTGTGATTGGGTGGCTTCCTGCAACTGAAAAAGATGAAATGTTAGCTAGGTGACCCAATATTACTTTCTAAAAGTCACTTGTGGACTAATTCTTCCATAAATCTAATAACCCTTCCATTAGCAAATCCCAAGTAATTTAAGATAGAACTTTTAAAGGACAGACAATGACCCTCAAAACCTCACAAGGCAGGTTATATGATACATTGCTATTTAAATATTCAACTATATCTGTTGATTGCCATAAAATCTTTTAAAGCCAATTAAATCTTCACTGAGATTATCTTCCCTATTCCGAAGTTTCCATTAGCTGAATCATTTTAATTTGCAAACCTTAGGTATATGATACAGAACCTTAATAAACTTTTAAACGGAACTGTTGAGTTGCACGACTATAGCCAACACTTAATTCAGTGTTTAACTATAGTGATTACCCAATCAAAAAGTCAATAATTAACAATAGTTGCCACCATTACACTAGAAAATAAACTTTTTAATGGGGACCACTGTATGAAAGTATGTTATGTATATTAGGTCATGTAATGTTGATGCAAAAGTTTCTAGTTACCAAAAATAAATTCTCTCAGCTTATTAACTTGATGAGTACATGACCAGTTAGATGACTCTAACTTTGCAATACCTTGTCTATCTTGGATTTTTTTTTAGTTTACACGTAGATGCATTGTAACATCTCCCATAGAGAAGCTGTCAATAAAAACTTACCTAAATAGTCAAATATTACTTCTCCTGTTCAGTTTTGAAAATATTAAATGACTGAAAAAATAAGTTGCTTAAATGTGATATGTGCGAAAGTATTCGGACTTTAAAGAATGTGTCTCTTTAAATATATGAAATTTAATAAATTACATTCGAACTAAAGGTAATATAAATTGGATCACTGCACTGTCCACCAAATGACCGAGATTTTGCTCCCAGAGATACCTTAGTTCACTCAAGAACATACACAAGCACACACTCCCACACGCACACACAAAATACCCTAGGCAGTTGTTTGCCATCCAATGTCTTATCTATCTCTTTAAGGCTGGACATGAATTGTATTTATTCCCAAAATTAACAACAAACAGAATCTTTACTGAAGCAAAATATTTGTTTCCTTCAAAAGGGCTGGAAAGAGAAGTTATTTTAAGTCTTGTTCCCACTAGCTCAGTGACTTACAGCAAGTAAAAATGGTACATTAATGTAAAAAAATATTTCAAACTGAAAGGCACTGAGCATACTGCCTCTTATTTCCAAGTATCTATACGGTTATTTGGCATGGGTACCCAAATCAGAAATGTGTTTCTTTTAAATCTGGCAACCAGATTCTAAAGTAAAATATCCACACACCTACCCATTATAAATAATTTGGTACCAAGAAGCCTACTTTAGGCCACCATAATAGTATTTAGAATCCCAACATACTAATTTAAAAATTACATGAAATTGTAAGCAAAAATATTGCTCACAGTAGAATGAAGTCATAATTTTATTCCCTCTTTATAGACAGATACATTTTATACAGTTTAAAGCAATGACCCTACTACTGTTCTCACGCAGAGCTTTGTTGCATTAAGAGGTAAAAAGGAAGAGAATTAATCTTTTTTTCTCCAGTATGTGAATGATGCCAGCTTCTAAAGGGAGGATGGTGAATGGATTCAACAACAGTTCTCATGAAGAAGCTCTGGTTAGGCCTGGGTACAGCACCACAGCTGTTACAGCAACCAAAGCTGCCATCAGAGGCATCCAAGGCCATTGTCTCTGTACGGAGAGAAAAAAAATCAGTATCATATTTGTTCTAGTTTACACTACTCAGTTATACCTTTGGTTCTGAAAAGTCCTGAGCACCTGTTGATAAACATCACTAATATGTTTCCCATGAACCCTTACTGTTGGGAAATCCTGACTCTTGACACCAAGGGGTTAAACCATATTTGGCCTAGCACAAAGAACTCCAACAGACGCATTCCTCACAATGGCATGTCACCACGAGTCTTTAGTAGTTCTGCATTTTCAATTTTGTTTCAATACACACCTAGAATAATATCTCCAATTAAACCTTTGAGGTATTAAGTTGCTCGTAATATTGTTTGTGCCAAAGTATTTCTAGACTTATGCTATGCGGTAATGGCATCTAAGTTCTTTGCTTTGAGTGTTTAAGCCGGATCTGAGACATTACTTCTAAGTGGATCCTATCAAGATGAAATACCATGCAAGCCCAATAAAAGTTATGTCAAGAGTAACAAATATTTTACACAGGTCATACTGGGAGACATTGTAGATGTAGTGCAAGCTTAGAACTGAGAATGCAAACCCACCACCTATTTGTTATTCCCATCTTGTCCTTTTTTCTATCTTCTTCACAGCAATAATGAGAAAAGTGAAAAAGTGTTAAAAGCCAGAGAGGAAATTCTAAGTCGACAAATAAGAAATAAAAGACTGAATTTCAATTTAAACAGGCAAACTCTTCATTTTCCATATTTAATTAAGTAATTAGGTTTTCTTTGAGGCCCTGACGCTGCAGTATTCCATCAAATTTGCCCCATTTTGCTAAAGACAAACTGAGACCAAGTTAGAAGAGGTACATTCAAAATTGGTTAGGTTAGAATTAATTCATGGTTAGAATTATAACAAAGAAACCACACAGATGTTAAATGATTAGTTGATTGTTCAGCTGGACGGTATCCCCAGTATGGCATATTAAATGAAGGGTTTGCTTCAGGTAAATAAATATCCGTGAGCATTTCACCATGCACTATTTTACAAAAATGGCACAAACAGGTGACAGGGACAAACATACATTGACTGAACAGTAGTGCTTGTACCTTTCTCTACCACAATGGGCCGTAACACCAATACAGGAAAGCCAGGATTAGGCCGATGAATACGGCTGGGACGGGTTGTAATATGGAAGGCTAAAGAAGGGAAGGGATATTAAAAATCATTTTGTGCTATAAAATCAATAAGGTAAAGATGATTTAGATGGGGGAAAATAAGTCAAAGAGTGAGTTTTGTTTTAATTGAAATGTATTAAAGACATCTAACACGATACAGCATGATCTAATTCGGTATACAAAGTTAGTACACCACGCTACTCAAATGAACATGGATATTTAAAAATAAAATGAAGTAAGCAGAAAATGTTCTTTGGAAGTCACCGCTTGGAATTTAGGATTTCAGGTCAAAATGAGGTTAAAATTGACAAGTCAGTATCATATTAGTGTCTTCCTTAAAAAAAAAAAAAAGATGGGAGATTGAGCACGGGTTTTCCTTTACACAATGAAAGCTCATCCAGGCAGTGGATTAAGTATTGTCAGAAGGTCAGCCATTTCTTCACACTCAGCAATTTTCTATCTCCTGCCCACAAGAAAAATTCCTCTTCCTATGAATCACCTACAATTATGTTACAATGCAAACCCTATAGTTAAGACACTTACGAGACTGCAACATTATTCAACATTAGCAATGAAGTGCATTACAATAATGGAGTACATACCTATTGGGGAACCCTGGGAGATGAACGTCTCCACTAGATCATAAGCTTTTGACAGCCCAAATTGCTAATGTATGAAAGTTGGATTTAAGTCTTGTCTCTCATCTTGTGACAATTTTGTGTTACTAGCCAAATTTCAGGCCATCAACATAATATATATACCTTGTTTTAATTGTATACAATTAATGTTTTAATTGTACACAAACTTGTTCAATTTGTTGACAGTAACACACGTCTTTACTTCAAGCTCTGGCTGGATAACGTCTATCCTGTGTCATGAAATGGTTAATTCCGTTTAAAAGGAGTGACTGACACGAGTGATAAGAATTGCTTACTAAGTTTATTTTTAAAACTATCCTTAGAAGATACCTGTTTCCCTGGCTACGTGTGTGTATACACACACATCTATGCAGGAGTAAGTTCAGATCATGCTAGATGTCTTTTTACTGCTTTTTTTTGCTGAAGCCATGTTGATTTTGTATAGTCAGCTAGATATGAGTCCAGTTCATGTGTACAGACTTTCCAGAATAAGTTACTTGGAGTTTAAAAAAAAAGACATTTCAAAGAAAATCTTCACGTCAATATATATGAAATTTAGAAGGTGTTCTACCCTATGCAGTACATGCCTTGAATGCATGCTAATTTAAATTTGTTTTAATCAAAGCAAATGTCCAATAGCTAAGTTATGTGTAATTATAATCAAGGCATTTCCTTGCAGTGTAACTCCCCTGTAGTTTGTGCTGAAAATCCAAGTGCCATCTTCCCACAAAAAGCGTAACGGAAGGAATAATCACTGCAGTGCCAAAAAAAGTGCCAAAAGATTTCAAATTGATCAAAGCACATAACATGCTCAAAACCATTCACATGAATAAGTCCATCACTTAAAGTCTCAGAAAATCATCAATAAGTACAAACATGCAAATACATGTAGCCCCATAGGTCTATGCATTTAGACCATGACATAGCTTTTTAAAATCAATCCTTGACCCTTTCAAAAGAAAGAGAAACACAAAACCCTTGTGAATTTCTAATATGAGCTTGCAAATGGAGTAAAGGAAACTTTTCTCCTTTAGCATTTATCGCATATAGAATGGTTTATTGCATTTTATTTTATCATTACATGCACCCATATAACATGCGTGATGTATAGTAAAAGAAGCCATCACGTTAAATGGACTTGCCCACAAAAGACAAGACAAACTTTTTACTCTCTCCCCACACTGCCCTAACATATAATGAAAGCCTTCTCATTGTTGTACTCTAATCAAACCAATGCCTGATCAAAAACATGTGCCCCTTACGCTGATTGAAGATCTGTAAAATCACACTTTGGCAGACCACAGAAGGGTGCAAGTTCCACAGCTGGCATCATTTATTCCAAAAATTCTTAGCCAAAAGTGAAGTGGAAGATAATGGCTTCAGCCACAAGAGGAGGTTAGTAGTACTTGGAAAAAACTTCCAGCCCCAGGAAGCTTCAGGATTTTCTGGGTCGCCTAGCAGGATGATTCTTGAGAATTGCTAAGCTTAACTAAACTTTCTAAGTTTTAAAAACATGTTAAATAGATGCTCTTCCTATGAGTCCCTCCCTCTGTACACATTTTGCTGCTGCTCATCTTACACTGATCTCCTCCAGCCTCTCCAACAGTCTAAATAGCTCCTTTTCTGTGCTCCTTCAGCCTTCCCCAAAAACAGCGTTCAGACTATGCAACAATTCCTTATTTTGCTGTATATCTGATCTCAATCTTTCTTCCCTCAAAATCCACTAATTTCTCCATACTCATCCTTCCCTTTTTGCAAAACTCCCTTCCCACTTTCATCCCTCCTGTTTCTTCTCAGTCCTTCCTCCAAGTTTCTCATTGACATACTTAACTTGCTTCCTGAGGTCCAAGTTCTTAAAAGGTTAAGTGTAAGGAGTCTACTACTTACTTTCTGCCACTCCAGGGATGTCTACACTGAATTATAAATCCAGTCTCTGACTCAGGTTTGTGCTCAAATGTGGGCTTGGAAACACCTAGCCCACAAAAGTGGGTGCCACAGACTTGAGTTTACAATGCAGTTCAGACATATCCCTAATGTATTCCCTGCTGAATCAGGCCTTTTTTTCCTGTTCCCTCTCACTCATAGCATATAAGGCCAGAAGGGACCACTAGAGTGTGATCTATCATTAAAAGTTTGGAGAAGGTTTCCAAGTAAGAAAGAAACTAGTGTGAGAGTATTATCACTAACCACACATACAGCAAAAAGAAGAGAGTGAATGTGACCTCCAGTTCTCTTTCCTCCTCTCCTAATTCTGCTGGTATGTTCGTAGGGCTACAGAGAAGTGGGGTAATTACATTGACTAGCAGTATTTGTGGCATTCAGAGGATGCTGTTCTTTATAGGCACCAAAAGCTGCCTCTGGTAGTAGTGTCAATCCTGTGACAATATTTCAAATTAATTACTACAGAAAAGACCATTCCAGTCACTGAGGCTGGAGAAAGTAATGCATTTGAACTATACTTCCCAATGTATGCAGCACTAGTTCATCAGGGCCCCTTTTCCTTTAGAGGTAAGACCAGAAGACAATCAGAGGATAGCATTTCTGAACCCCCACCACACACAAGGAAGGTATCTTGGGAAAGATGTTTTTCCTGTTATATTTAATACAATTATTTGGGTCCGGGTCTCTTGACCTTTATTCAGAAGATTTTCAGAGAGAATTTTTTGCACCTTTTTGTGAAATGAAAACCCTTTGCCTGGCTCTGTTTGCTAATCTTTAGTTCAGATTTTTAAAGAGAGCATAAGCACAGAGACATCTGTAAAACAGTGTATGCAGTTACTCATCTAATTTGTGTGCACAATTACTGCAGTTGTGTATTCAAATGTGCATATTTGCACATGCAAATACACAGGAACCTAAATGGTTACTTGCATAGTTTGCACAGTAGCTGCAGCGCATATGATGCATGCAATTGCAGATACATTTTTGTACACAGCCCTTTTGAAAACTTCGTCTTTACAGTATAACACACAAATATTCTCACAATCAACAGGAAACTTGCCATCAGTGTCATAACCAGAGGCTCACAGGGTACTTTATACAGACTTACATTATTTCCTTTTTCTTGTAGCAGCTTCAGGTTGTCTTTACATTGTTTGAGCTCATCTGTGATTGATTGCTTTTCCTGCTCAGTCATTTCAAACTTCAACTTCAGCTCTGAGAGTACAGTCTGTGTCTTTTCATACTAAAGGAAAACAAAAAATAATCTGCAGACTCATCTTAAATGGGACATTAGAAGTTAAGTTCTGTTAAAGTTAGTCAATGAAGTGTCAGAAACAATGACTTCCTTGTCAATCACATTTCAAGATAATTAGGTCTGAACTAGTAGTTCCATATAAAAATAGCAGATGAAAGATCTGTTGAGAGGGCAATCAAAACCATCTTATTTTCCAAGGAGAAACTACCCCAAAGAAACTTTTTCCATTCTTACTGAAACAGTCCTCTAGATTTTCTTTTTAATGTGATTTCTTCCTCTTGGATTGAAGTCTTAGAACTAGTTGAATATACATGCCTTTGCTTTTTGATGGCAAAGAGACCTGCGAAATCTTGCTGCAGGTATAAGTGAAGAAGAACTAAATCTTAGTTATATTGTGCCTCATCTTGCATGATGCCAACATCTTTATTAATAACATATGCTATATTAATAAATTATTTCCCCTACCACCGGAATACAGCCTTCTTCTTGAACAGAAGGCAGCAACGATCAGTGCACAAGATCGC
The DNA here is from genome assembly GCA_007922155.1 of Mesoclemmys tuberculata. Lineage (NCBI taxonomy): Eukaryota > Metazoa > Chordata > Testudines > Chelidae > Mesoclemmys > Mesoclemmys tuberculata. Next base: position 21,833,237 of record ML677084.1, on the reverse strand, counting down.
ACTTCATTTTAGAAAAGTAAGTAAAGGTCACCGTTATCCCAATGCAACAGCATAGGGAATTTAAGAAGGCAGACTATAGCACCACAAAACAAAATACAGCTTAGAAATTGAGGCTAGCCTCCTCTAACGTTAGTATAAAATGGCATGCAAACTTTAATGACAACTTCAGTAATGCTTTTACACTTCTTTCAAAAGGTTGCACACCCAATCACAGTATGCCCCTTATGGACATATCAAGGCATTCAGAACTGACTCAAAGAAGTGTTTCCTCTATTAAATAACTAAACTCACATCGTACAACACTCAAGAGTTTTCCTTTGCAGATCTCCCATCCAATAGCTACCAGATCAGACCCTGTTTTGCTTTGTGATATAATCAGCAGTGATGCTTCATTAGAATGATTTTAGTTGTCTAGAGTATTCAGAGAAGAGAATTGAATTCAATATAACGTGCCATGTGAAAGTACAGTATGTTGGTGGCCAGCAGCACTCAAACATATTCTACTTATGTACTGCACCAAACACAACATGCTTATAATGCCTCATGACTGAAGAAGGAAAATAATGCATTAATGATATCAATCCAAAATGTTTAAGTTTGTTAATATTCAGACACCCTTGGTGCTAACCTCAGACTGTAGATGTCTAGAGTACTAACTGCCATACTCTCAACTCTTTAATAGTAACTGTCTCCAAAACCAAGAGATATACTGAGTGAATAGTATGCTCTGGTATAAGTAAATGCCATACCATAAGTCACCTCTTTCCTGCACAAATATAATTATCCAGCAGGCAAGTACCATAATGATGAGCCCTGGACTGGAGGGAGAGCAGAATGCTTCGTGTCTAGTTAATTTCACATCTGTTTTGCAGTATAAACATATGTATCTATACAAGTCAAAAGGGTGCAAAAGATTCAAGGTCAAATAGGAGACAAATCAAATCTTCTCCCCACAAAGTTGTACTTCAAGATGATTAAAACTGAAAAGAATGTAAGAGTAAACATTGTTCTAGACATTTTAAAGGACTGTTTGCTATTAGGAGTATTAGGTTCTTATTCTTCATGTGGGCTAGACAAGAACACACATAATAAAATATTCCTACTACAAGGAAAGCTTGTCCCTATTGTTCAACATCTACATATGTTCAAATTCTTGTAAGGTCACAAGTTTGTGGCAACCCTCACAACAGGTCATTGGGAAGAGCTAGAAAACATGACTTTCAGCACCAAATCACAGATCTCTACCACTTGAACTAAAAGAAGAAGCTCCTTTATGGAATTAGAACTTCTACAGTTATAAAATTATATGTTAACAAGATTAATTTACCTTTTTTGACGAACAACAATGCTATATTACACAATGGTGATGAATTTATGACAAAACAAGGAAAAAAGACTGCAAAAGGAATAAGGGAGAAAAAAGACACCAGTGGCTGGATAAAGCTTCTCTAATTGTGATCATGAGAAAAGGAAAACTAACTATTGCAGGTTTTCTTCCCCTCCCCCCTCCCACCCTTTACAGTATGTACTTCAGCAGCCTCATTGGAAGGGTTCTAACTATCATATGCACTTCTTAATCACATTCAAAAATCCCAAGAATCTAAGCCTGATCATTACATAGGAAGGACAATCATCTTTGCAGAGGATGTGCTGCAGAAAAATGAGTGTCTAATATTGTACACAAATTGTCTAAGAAAAATTAATACCTATTTACAAAGGTTACTAAGAATTTAATGTTGTGATCAGGAATCACTGCCTATCCGCTATTTAAATGGTAGTCATAAGTGAAAGCTGCCCATGAACATCTTAAAAAACAGTGCACTTTGCTTGCAAAAGCAAATATTTAGAATGTTTCCAAACACAACTTATTTGAGCTAGATCCTTCCCTTTTAGGTTCACAAATTCCCTCATTTGTGCATCAAGTCTACTGACACAAAACCACTTGTATTAATAACAATTTTGAGATGTTTTGATGTCTCAGCTATTTTCACTGTATTGCCTAAATAGCATAAACATCAGTTGTTGGTCATAGGATCCAATCATTCCAATTAATTCCAATCCAAGTAACTTCTTTCCGTTTACCTCTTTCTGAACATCCTTTGCTTGATTCTCAGCTTCACTGAGCAGAATTTTTAGACTAGCTGCATCACGTTGATGTTGTTCCTTCAAAGATCCCATTTGATTTTCAAGTTCCTTTCGGGTCATTTCAAGAACACTCAGATCACTGGTTAGTGCTAAACTCTGTTTCTGAGAACTGCAAAACAATATTCAATTCACGCCTCAAATTTTAAAATGCAACATTTATATCATTTATCCCCAAGAACTTTACGAGCTATATGCACACCATACAGTACTTCCAAATTGCAGCTATCCCTGGGAGGGAGAACAGCATCAGCACATTATATAGTAAGTTAATAGAAGGAATTTTGATGAAAAATTAATATAGTTTGGATTATCTATTTATACACAGAAAATAATTACACAAATACTTTGAGTAGAAACTAACTCAAAAACAATGAGAATTAAAATATACATAATGTACATATCTACTTCAATTTAGTTCATTCTAGCTTATAAGAAATAAAATATCTTGCACATTCTAAAATAGAAAATGTATTAGTCATCATGAAAATTGTCATTCCATAAAGTTGCATACTTTATTAAAATAAAAATTTGTAAGTTAAATAATTAAATACTAAGTGCTTAAGTTAAGTCATTGTAATTTGTGCCCATAACAACACATAAGCAATTGAAATACGAACCGTTCTCCTAGAAACCACTGGCTTTTTTTTTTTTTTTTATAAAGAACAGGAACAGATCATCTGTGTCCCTACAGTTCCAAATGAAACCCCTCATGTGAGCATGAACGTTTTGTGTGATGAAATACAGGTGCAAAAATAATCATAACTCCAACCACTTTTAGAAAGGTAGACTACACTTTTACTCAGTCAAGATGGAGAAGGATCCAGTGGGGAAATAGATCGGTGCTAGATCAGATTGACTGTCAGTGAGAACACACCACTAGTGGCCTGGACTGGCAGTAGAGGGTTGGTGGGAATATACCAGAAGACTAGATATTGTTATAAGGGAATTGTAATGGGGTGGTGTGATGGTGGTGGTAGACTAGATACAGTAGAAATATGTGAGAGGAGAAAAGAGGGGAAATGTCAGGAGTTAGAGAAAATGGGAGCAGAAGCAGAACAAAGGGAGATTCATGTAAAAGGTTGGGCTTTAGTTTGCCTAAAACAAATGACTCATCCATCCCTTCTTGGAATGTTCCACTGCAGGGAGCCTTCCATTGGTAATTACAACTAGAATGTTCTCTAGGGAACAGTACAAAGCAGAGGGGAAGGAGAGTGCATAGTGGAGCACTCAAGGGAGGATACAACAGTTACTGCATAAAATGAGTAACCTCTTTGAGTAGTGTCCAGGGGCTCCACTTCAGGTGACTTCCGAGCAGTATCCTGAGAGGGAATTGAATCCAAAACTGAATGTAGTACTGCAGAACTAAATGCAGGATTGGATCTGGCAGCAAGAATCAAACTGTAATGTTTCAAAAAATATATGCACTGAAGCTGATGCAGTGGCCCTACATATCTCAGGTTCTGGCATAGTCTTAAATTATGCCATAGATATTGCTTGTGAGCTGTCAAATGTGCTATCACCTTTTGGGGGAGGGCAGAGTGAGGGAGTGGGAGAATAAAAGCCTGCAGCATCATAATAAGTGATAATATATTCAGATATCCATCTTAATAGTTTCTGAGCAGAGACTGTGGACCTCTTGGATCTATCTACATAGGAAATGAAGAGGCCAGGTGACTTTTGAAATTGTTTGATCCTATGTAAGCAGAAAGCCATTGCTCTTCTAACATCCAGGACATGGAAGCAGAACTCCTAGATAGAGCTATGTGATGTCGGAAAAAATACTGGTAGACAAATGGATTGTTTAAGCTGATAGTCCCTTAGGTAAGAATTTAGAGTGTGGACATAAAGGCACTTTGTCCTGAAGAATACTGTAAAGGGGGTGGAGGGGAGATTTGCCACCAAGGCTCCCATTTACCCAATCCTGCAGGCCAACATGACGACTACTAAAAAGACCATCTTTATATATAAATGGTTCAGAGAACAAGTTGCCGTAGGTTCAAATAGGGGTCTTATAAGGTAACTAAGGACCAAGTTTAGGTCCAAAGTTGGGGTGGTGTCTCTAATCTGGGGTAAAGATTCTGCAACTCCTTAATAAACCTAGATGACACCAGCTGAGCAAAAACCAGAGATGCTTTCTACTGGAGGATGAAAGGCTGATATTGTGGCCACGTGATGATATCGTGGCCTTACTCAGGCTAACTGATAAACGTGCTTTCTTCAGATTCAACAGGTAATCCAGAATGACAAAGCTGCACAAATTCAGGCAGGAGGCCATGACACCACCACCATTGGAAGAATCTTTTCTATTTCTGCAGGTAAGTAGTTTGGGTTGACCTCTTTCTACTATTTACTAACACCTGTTGTGCTTCCATAAAGCAGTATTCTAACTCCATGAACTGTCAAGGGACCACACCCTTGAGTGGAGAACCCCTACGATAATGTGAAGCACATGACCTACATCCTGTGAGAGGAAATGAGGAGTGGTTCAGGCTTGAATGACAACTGAACACACAGGTGAAGCAGACAACGGTACCAAGCTTGTTTTGATCAGGCTGGCTCTATAAGGATAAATCTGGTCCTGTCCAGTCTGATTTTGTTCCTCAACCTCAGTATCATCAGTGTTGAGGGAAAACACATGGAACAGACCCTTCTTTCAAGATAGAAGAAAGACTTCTCCCCTCTTGGGCAGAAAAGGCAGCAATTCTTGTTCCTGGAGGTGGCAAAGAGATACACCTCTGGCAGTCGCATCTTTGGAATATACTATGGAGAACTTGAGGGTCTAGCTCCCTTTCATAGTCCTGTGAGAAGAATCTGCTGAGGAGTTGGCTGTGGTGTTCTGGATACTTGGGAGGGTGGACTGCTTAAATTTGAATCCAATGAGCTATACATCAGATCCATAATTGAATGGTTTCGAGCACAAGGAGGGGGATCTTGCTCCTTACTGCTTGTTGATATAAAACATGTAGGATACATAGTCAGTCATGACCCTAATTCATTTGCCCCTAATGAGGAATATGAAATGAAGGCAGTATTCCTTGCAGCCCAGACTGATATGGAGACTGTTTTCTTGAATTGTCCATCTGCCCTGAGTCATGAGGGCATTGAAGGGGGCTCTCCAACCCAACTGTGAACAGTGGCAGGTATTTACCACACAGTCTTGGCTGGATCTCTGAGCACCTCGTTCACGTCCTGGAGTATGTTGCTCACTGCAAGCTATCTAAGAGATTGTGCTGTGAATCCTTGACTTCTTCGAGTGGAATTTGAACTTGATTTCTTCGAGTGGAATCCTTGACTTCTTCGAGTGGAATTTGCTACCCTCTTTATGAGGTCTTGAAATTGACAAAAATGGTCAGCCAGAAATGGTGGTACAGTCATAATGGCTTCATCCAGAGACAAGGATAAATAAGTTATTTGAGAAGTGGCCTCTGTTTGCTCTGGTCTCCTGTTCCCAGTGGCATACCATGGGACTCTGGTGCCTGGGGGCCAATGCTTGCATTTGCGTTCCCCATGTCACGTGTCCCGCCGCAGAGAGTTGCAGGTCATTTTTTGGGGGCTTGTTCCCAATATTGTGTTGCTTTCTTTTGTTTTTGGGATGGTCACTTCTGTGAGCATCTGCCTTCTCACACCACGTGACCAAAACTGGAAATGCAGAATCTGTCATCTTTGTTCCAGAAAACAAATTTGGCTTGTTTTAGTCATATTTTCAAATGGGCTGGCACCACCCCCCCCAGGCCACGGCTGGCGCCTGAGGGTCATACTCCGCCTCCGGTGGATACACCATTGCCTGCTCCTCAAACATCTCCTCCTGTGTTTGGACAAGCTGGTTAGGAAGGAGAGGGCTATAGAACTCTAGCCTCTATGTGAGGTGGTACCAGTAGTCTAGTGAATTGCTGCTGATAAGCAGCCTAGGTGTCCCAATGTAGCCATTGGACAGCCCACACACCGGAGTAGGGTTGGCTTACAGGGTGAGTTCCATCATCCTTAATAATGAGTGCAATCTTCCCTGTGACTGTCAAAGAAAGGATTCCTGAAGGAATACGCTGAAGAACTCTGAACAGAAACAGAAGAGACCACCTGGAAGTCTCCTCATCCTCCTTACTATCATTCAATGGAGGGGCACCTTCAGAAAGTGTTGGAAAGTCATGCGGTACTGAGGATAGTGGCCAGACATCAGGGTCTTGGTACTGAGAGATGCTGGGATTTTTTTTGGAGCTGATTCCTTAAAATGAGAGTCCACATTCCTCTTTTTGGAAGTCTTCCACTTCTTAGGGGAAGCCTGCACCAAGGCTGAAGGAATGCTGGATCTGACAGATTTATAGAGGAGTCTCCTGATCTGTTTCAGAAACTGATCAAAGGGAGCATTCCATCCTGGGCAGTCAATTTAATCTCCCTCTTCTTCCTTGCCCTGGACTTGAGGGCCAAGGAAGTACATCTCCGATCAAGGGTTGAACAGGTGCATGAGCACCTGAAGTGGAGCACTGACATGGATATTATTTGAAGATAATCAGTTTACCGTCCAAATACTATAGTCTAGATGAATCATCAAGCCACAAGATTCCAAAAGTGAAAGAAAAAGGGATAATGGAGGACAAGGGGTTAAAATGGACAAATTGCTACTGTGTAAATTGGAGGCATTCTTTAGCAGTGAAGTAAAATGACTGAAGAGTGAAGGAACTACAAAATCAAAACATATTCTGAATAACCGTCACTCAAAAAAAAAAAAAAAAAAATAGTTGTGAAGTATGTACATGTTGTAAGAATAGGAGATTTATCTTTATTAATTGCTATAACATAGGAAATGAAATACATCGTACAATACAATATCACTTTAGTCTATCATGACCATTAGTGATTCTGAAATCCAATCTCAGTATTTATTTGCAAGCTGCAAATGTCAAACATTTTCTAATCCAAGTTTTTATATATATTTTTCTCTTTTGGGCAATAAAGAAAGACAACTTTTACTAAGTTTAACTAGAGTTAGGATGCGTATTCCCAAGTTCCTACTAAAGTGGCAAAATTTAATTTAAAATAGAATGTGTCATTTGAAGTATATTCTACATTCATTAATATACAAATATTTTTAAAAAACAGCACAAAGTGTATATGTAATTAATTGTAAATATGTACAGTTCTTTGACAAAGCTATCCGTAAATCAAAAGTTAATAAAGTGCATACAATACATTTTGGTTCTCTTGTGTACAAACTATTTAAAAAAAAACCAAAAAAACATAATTGGCCACTAATTTTTAAAATCGTTTTTAGCTGTTATAGAAACCTTTTGCGTTAAAGACATTTGTAACCTTTAGATTCAGTAGCACTTACCTGTGAAGCTCTCTCTCTTGTCGCTGAAGTTCAGATGCAAGTAAATTATTTTCCTTCTTTAAGGAAAGGCATTCAGCTTCTAGAACACTCCACTCCTTTCTCAACTTTTCAAGTTCACCTGTAACCAATGTAAAATTACTCTGAGTAAAACCAAAGAAATAATGTTTCAAGTGCCCTCAAAAAGTAATAAGGAAAAATCTGAGAGCACTTGTAAGCACCTGTAACTTGTCAAGTTGATTATTGTATTATACACATTTTGTGGCACAGAAATAGTACACATTATATATCAAATTATAAGCCAACATTATTAATACTTTGAGACACAAACAGTTAGTGCTGTTATTTCTTATAAAAATGCAAGACTAGAAAAATAAGTCTTTAGAAGTCTATTACTAGAATTTCAAAACTGAAAGTTACGGAAAAGTTTAGCATCTGCAATTCCAGACACTGATATCTAATTACAAAATTATTAGCACCAATACAGTTCAGGAGAATTAGGAGCAACCAGAAATCACTAGGTGCCATACACGTCCTAGGACCAAGTAACAAAGCATTCAAAACCACCACCAGAAGCTTGGAAACAAACCTATGAAAATCAGCAACCAGTACAATTAGTAGAGAAAGTCTTCGGATCCGAGCGCCCAGGCTCCAACCCAACCCCAGACATCTACATTGCAATTAAACAGACCTGCAGCCTCAGTCCGAATTAGCTGGCATAAGCCAGCCAGAGATTTTTAATTGCAGTATTGATGTACCCCCAGAGACCTTCACAAAGATTGATTAATGCAGAATTATAAATTTTGTGTATGTGCCAACTTCCATCTACATACCACTGAAGAAATGTCAGTACAAGTATAATCTATACTGCTCTGTTTTATTGTGTATTGTAATCTATATCCTGAGGCGCCCTGAAATTCCTAACGTAGGTATCAGCATGGGAAGTTTGTATCACTCTTTCCTCTAATACAAGTTCAACATAAACACCAGAATTAGGGCTCACACTGAATGATGCTACTGCAGTGCAGTACTCTAGGGGCACGACCATCCATTCATCACCTGTTTATATAGTTTTTGTACTGGTGCCCATCATTGTAATATCTGAGCACCTCCCATGTTAACAGGGTGGCACAGCAAGATCCCTAGTGGGTTTCTGGGCTCTCTTACTTTCCTTGGTCAAAAGAAGATCCTATTGTAGTGAGAGAGACTGGTTGGGAAAAGTAGTTGTGTCACTCTCCTTACCGCGGAAAAGCTTTTGTGAAAGAGAGAGATCTTGAAATGTGTTGTAAAGGTGCTAGATTTCAGATTAGTTTAATCTCTCCTGAGAGCTTGTTACTTAGCTGGATTCTCTCTTCTGAGAAATGCCTCATTGCTTGCTCTCACATGGTCATGGTTTGTGACCTGTATTACCCAACATGGGTACAACAGTCTTGGCCATTGATAGACTGCACTGAAAGGATCAATTCCTTGAACTGGCAGCAGAAGTGGTCAGGAAGCCAGTGGATCCTCCAGGCCTCTTAGCCAAATGTCTAGAAGATGACACTGCAGAGGCTTTGCTGAGCACTTTGCAACTCCTGTGGTAATGTATACTACTATAATATGTGAGATTTCGCCAGGCTTTTCAGCTAATACCATTATACTCTTATTTCAATGAAAAACATAGCTAAGTTTATCACCAATATCTTAAATGAATAATTTAGACAAAACTTAACCTGCTATTTAAGTAACAAAGCAGTGCAGAATTCTTCTGTCATGTATTCATGCTATGTTTCTAGTTACATTTCAAATTTATTTATTTGGATTTTAATAGTAAAGAAAATACAGAATAATAATGGCCTGAGTAATTTAATTCAGACACCTCAAAGTGACTGTTACAGTTCTCATCAGAACGATCCATGACTTTCTTACCTTGTAAACGAGTAGCTTCCTCTCTCTGCTGATCCTCGCACTGCTGACATCGCAGCTGGAAACTGGCTTGCAGATTGACAATTTCTTTTTCGTATTCTGAAGCTTCTTTCCGCCAGCGTTCAAGTTCAGCCCGCACTTTCTGCAGCTCTGCTTGCAAAGCAGCAATATCAGTGTCTCGTTCTGATGCAGCCTTTTCTGCCCCTTGTTGAAGTAGCAGAATCTCATCTTGAGCACTAAGTAATTCATCTCGAGTGCTTGAAATTTCATTCTCCTTTTCTTCACGAAGATTCGCAATATCTTCCTGCAATCTATGCAGCTGGGCTGGAAAGTCATACACACACACACATAGATATATATAAATAAAAATAAAGTATGAATTTTTCTAAGCTATTTTACATTTGAAGAAAATCTACAAGAAAAAATCTCTTCCCTTAGCCAACTGAATTTCACTAGAAATGAAAAAAAACAAACATGATTCAAATAGTTACTTTCGCAAATATTATACTCTTAAAAGTGTGCTGATGTATCTGTTGGCACTATATTTTAAGTAGATTAATAATGACACCTCTAGCAATTTAGTTCCATCTTTAACTTCATACTTTTGATTAAACTTTCAAGGGAAAGGTTTCTCAGGTCCAGGATGGAATTTCTGGTCAAAACAAGAATGAGTGAGACACTCCGCAGCCCCACTCACCTGGGATCTGAGAGACCCAGGTTTAAATCCCCGCTCTGTCATTGTCCGCATCCTAAACTATCAGGTATTAGCCACTCTGGAGTGGGTCTCTCGCAATCTCTCCTGTTGCAGCTGTTCCACTCTGCACAAATATTCAGTGGAGCACAGACTCAAACCTGAGTCTCCCAAATTGCAGATGAGTGCCCTGACCATTGGACTATTGGCTATTCTGGAATCGCTCTCTGATTTTTGAAAATCTTTTGGATAAATTTAGCATAACTTTTTGTTATTACCCTTGTCAAATCTGACAAAGGACTGGTTCTTCAGTAAGGAATCCTTTTTTTTTTTGGAAAATTTTGAATTTTTGTTCAGTCTCAGTTATTAATGAATAAAAATTCTCAAAATCCTTTGGGCTGGGGTAAAAAATGAGAAGATTCATATCGAGAATACTTTTTTTAAAAAGCTATTAGCATTTGAAAAATATGGTCATGTTGTAGGGTAATCTTCATTGTAACAACAGCTGCCAGGGACAGAATGGTTTCTGAAACACTGGGTATAATTTGGAGAGCTCTCAAATGAAATTTCCATATCTTTTTTTTTTGTTTAGGCAATAGACAAAAGCCATTACCACACCTGCTCTGAACCTTTATTTATACAATGACAAATTACATGGGCCCTTACAGTCTCCCTATTCTTCCCATCCATGAATTGAAGAAACCTTTTTTTCATGGAGGTAGGGAATCAGCTGCTTCTGTGGCACTATCTCCCCTGACCCCCTACTCTTCCCTGGACATCACAGATGTGGGTCAAGAAAGAGTGGTGGGCCAGAAGTATGACCACCACATCCATTCTTCTGACCCCACGCAGAATTTCTAGAAAATATACTGCAGCATCTTCCAGGAGTCCTTGGGGGTAGTGAAACCAAAGAGAGTTCCTGGTAAAGCACAATTGTCAAAGAGCTAGAAGAAGAAAAGCTACAAAAGAATAAGGGACTCTTGTTGCAATTTCCTCCTCCAGAAGCAGGATTTCCCACTTCTGCTACTGCTTTGTTTGGTTGGAGAGACTTTTCTGCCAGGCTGTGTTAACAGCACAGCAGGCTAAAAATCAGATTATTCCTTCTATTTTTCTGCAGGAAGGCATTATCCCAGGAACAGAGAAAAGTTACATATCTTTGCTGGAAGGTATATGCTATACTCTATATAGTTTTCAATGAGAGTGGTATATTACTGAAATTATCACCTGTAAACGCATTTGCTGTAGCTATTTTTCTTCTCATGGAAGTTGCTCTTCCTTAGCTTGGTGATAGTAGCTCCAGATCCACAAATGTAAATGTAAAAGTAGTGGATTCCATTTTGCTTTATCTGTTTTGGGCTGGAAAACTCATGGTTTGCCAATTTACCTCAGATGGAAACAGCTAGTAAAAGTATAGGCAGTGATTCCACTAACCTTTTTCTTATTTCAGATTCTGAATTTGGAAGTAGCTTTGGAGTGGACAAAAGAACTTATATTTAGGAAAATTTTACCAATAAGGGAAGAAGCTGACCAGTGCATAAAACTAAAATCGCTGTAAGAGTTGAGCATGCCTGTCAAGTTCAGAATGCCTGTCAAAAGACAATGTAAGGTGGCACAGCAGGCCTTTTTGGAGAATCTAAAGGCGAAAGGGAGAGAGAAAATATACACTAGAAATTATTTCCTGCTAAAACCTAAAAAAATGTAATGTATCAGAAGCGTATGAATTGTTGAGAAGCATAAATTTACACAGCTGGACTCTCAGCTGGACTCAAGAGAAATTAGACTAAGATTTATAGATAGTTAGTTCCTTTTATAAAAGTTACCCAATGCCACCAAAAGTGACAAAAAACTGACTGACTGAAGTATTTTCTTTTGTGCCTGAGGTATAAAGAATGTCGAGATCAATTATTTCATACCTTGCAGAAACTGTATTTGCTTGGTAGACTCCTCAACCTGCAGTCGGTTCGCTTTCCTCTCTTCTTCCAATAGTGCTATAAAAGAAAGTTGGAAAGTGCCTGAAGTTGTAATTAGTTATAAATAAAAACATATTTTCAGCAGCATAATTTGATAACGTAAACATTAATCTCAAAATCAAATAATTCCCCCCCAAAATTAATTTGAGAGATTAAGATAGTCAGTTTATTTCAACAAATCAGCAGCACTAATGCATATGTAAATAGTTTAATGCAAAGTTAATACTTCAAAATTAAATTTTGGTAGTAGTATAATTAACTTAGGTTGCAAAAAATTAATATTGCCAGTCTTTTTGTCTTAGAAATGCAATTGTACCGTGTGAGATGGGTAAGGGGGAAGCATATAGAAATACATTGATAGAGATTTCCCAAAAGAACGTTGAATACGAGATTGAGCTACATTACATAATTTTCTGTAAAAGTAAACCAACGCTTTGGTTGTTGACACTGTTAATGTTATAACAGAATGTATGGATGGGGAAGTCTAAAAAGTGATCTCGCTAACAGTGAACTCATTTAACTACCTTTATTATCCAACTAAAACAGATGAATCAAAGATGACACGCAGATAAATATATTTTGCATCTCATTAACTCACTTAAAGGTGTGGTACTGCTAAAAGGAGACTGTCAAGTCAGTTTAGGATCAAAATTTAGGTTTTGTATAAAAATTATCTATAAGCTAGAGACTCTGGCAGGTTAAAGATACACAGTTATACTGCCCATATAATATCAAAAAAGGGTATCGTGCTAACAAAATATTTACCATATTAGACAAAATTGGTTTAAGCATCCCCTCTTAAGAGAAACTGATACATTTACTTATAGACAATTACTCGGATTTACACTTAAATTTGATTCTGCAGGATAGTCATTGAAATTTTATTTATCTCAGTCTCACCTTGAAGTTCAAAGCATTTTTGTTTACTTGTTTTAGCTAGCTCTTGGGCTTTAATCAGCTCCTTGTGCCGCTGCTGAATTTCTTGTTTGGTCTCAGTTTCTGATTGTGCACCCTGCAATTCATCTGATAAAAGAATATTTTTATTTTAAAGTATAAGTTTGCATAGCAACTTTATTTGTACTGCTATCTGAAGACAGGCAATGTTTTTGGCTTCAATCGTGCAACATTAGTCACAGTAGTCATCAGTGGGTTAGGCAGAAATTAGCAAAAAGGACAAATTTATTTAGCAGTTTGTTCTAATCTTGCGGGAAATAAAAGTAAAAAAATCATAGTTAAATCCAACATGCAAAAAGCCATAAACAACAGGAACAACATATGCAAGGTATCCCAGATTACATAACACTTTGTGAAATTTGAACTTCTTAAAAATATTGTATAGAGCTGGCATATTTAAGAAGTTATATTCATATTAAGGGTTATATTCAAGAAGTCTTGAATGTTGATATTTCATTATAAATGTTCTTTTTGTGCATGTAATTTATAAAATATAAAGAACACACACTGAGTTTTTCTGAAAGTCAACTTCACAACTTGCTAGCACAAAGAACTCGGAAAGTCAGTTCAGCAGTGATAACTACATACCATGTTTTATAATGCCATACCTGGGCTAACATTTTTCAACTTTGGTGTCTAAAGGTAAGCACCTACAAGAAAGCACCCTGATTTTACACAAGCCATTTGAAGTCAAAAAGAAAAGCAGATATGAGGCCCAACTGAAAGGCAAGCCAAGTTTTGGCCTAAAAAATCCTAGCTTCACTGTGATACTACTCTGAAAATATTAAAAGTTACTTGAACCTGAGATATCCAAGGATATATTTTTAGCTCAAATAATGGTAAGTATATGGATTACAATACATAACTTTTCAAATCTGTTCTCCCCCATCTCAGAGTTTTGTTTTATTTAGAAAATTGCACAAATAAAAGTCCTCAAGGAATAAAAAGAAATAATTTGTGCCAATGGACTAGAAATATTCATATTTGTCTGAAATAAATACAAAATACTTTTTTAAACTTACATTTTATTGAATAATCAAATAGAAGAAAAGAAACAAACAAATGTGTAAAAACTTTCTAACTAATAACAGCATATCATTCTCATCATCTATTAATAACCGAGTACCAGTAGTATGGCTTGGCAGCCTACAGGAAAGAGACAGTTCTAGCACCAAGAAATTTGCAATCTTAGGACATGATCCTTGAAACTCTTACTCATTTAACATTTCTTATGCAAGGGTCATTCAACATAAGGGTTTGTAAAATCAGGCCCTTAAAAGGACACAGACAATAATGTCAAACTACACATGATACATCAATGGGAGGTAGAAACTTCAATTCAAGTTAACTGTCTGGTTGTAGGAAAACATGAAGAACAAGACAGCACAGCTATCAGACACAAGAAACAAAAAAGCATGTATTACATAACTTATGGTTAAACAACTGGCAATCCCAAAATCCATACAGAACTAAAATTAATTGATATTGTGCAGAAGAAAAACCCTAGTCAAGACCCAGAGAGATACTTTTGCTGGAGAGTCCAGACAAACTATTAATGAATGCTCATACTTAAGTTTTACTTTTGCTATATATTGTTTATTGTATTTAGCTTTATATTAGATCAAGGAAATAACTGTACTAGTTGGTTCCTTTTCTCAAATTATTATTTTTCTTAAATAAACTAGTTATTTTACCATACCACCACAAAGTACTTATCACATCACATCTCTCCAGAAAAATATCTTGTGCTTGTCTTATTCGTGCAGTAATAAACTCCATGACTTGGACCACTTGCAATTTCTTTAACCATATATTAATGGATTTTCCCCTTGAACGCCAAAGTAGCGTTATACATTTCCATGCTGTGGTAGTTAACATCCTGAACATGGATTTTTCTTTATGGCTGACCACTGTTGCAGGTGTCTCCCCTAAAATATAACAAATTGGATTTTTGTCAAACTGAGTATTATATATATTTCATGTTGCGTGTGTCCATGTTTGTCTTATTCTATCTTCAAAATATAGGAAAGGTGTCCATTACAATATCTCCAGCAGAGAAGAGAAATGTAACAGAACAGCTTTTTGATCATTACAAAGATATATAAATTAAGTTCTACAATTAATTTCAACATCAATTTCCTTGTGGATGGGAAAGTGATGCCAGCTTCTTTAAAAAATACATTTTTAAAGTTTAGATTTTTACAGAGTGGGATTATGAAAAAGGAGAACAAAAACGGAAAACTGAAAAATTGAACTAAATATTTTCTTCTATGGTCTATTGGAGTTACTAACCCCCGTTTCTCTTTATTACAGAGATATTGTGCTCAGTCTCGCAGAGATAAATCCTAGCGTAGTTGGACATTTTGTCCTGCCTAATGAAGTTATCAACCTCTTCATCAATGTACTGAAAACAAGCTGTGTTCTAGTCAGGTATGGTAAAGTAGTGTCCCACCTACAGATAGAGTAGAAGTCTCAGCTACGATCTGTGGTAGATCATTTGAAAATCCCATTTTAACAGTAACACTGTTCCCCAAGAGCTAGAAAACTATTCAAGTTATCAGATAGGCCTACAGAGTTGGAAAAGGCAATAGCCAAACTTTTGTTTGTTTTTTCTCCCCCCAACTTTCTTCTCCGTTTCCCCCCAATGACCAAATGAATATTTATTTCTACAAAATGGAACAGCTCAAAAAGGGGAGACTGATTCTGAGCAGAGGGTTGAACACAGATCTCTCTCTCAATCTCTCCTGTTTGAGCTGTTCCACTTTGCATAAATAAATATTCATTGGGTTAGAGAGGGGTGAGGTAGGAAGGAGACTGATTCTATAGCTCAGTAACTAGAGCACTCACCTGGAATGTGGGAGACTCACATTCAATTCCTTGCTCTCCCTGATTCTGAGCAGAGACTTGAACCCAGGTCTCCCACGTTGACCAGAAATTCCATCCGGGATCTGAAAAACCTCTCTCAACATAGTTTCCTCAAGCCCAGTATGCCTCAAACATTGTCAGCTTTTAAGAATCAATGTTTTCCAACGAAGAAAATTTCATCAAAAAGTTATCAACCAGCTCTCCACACTAATCATAGATTACTGAACTGTGTGGCACTTAGGTTGTAAATGTATAATTTTGTCTTGTAGAACTTTAATCAAATTGAAACACTATCTACTGTTCTATTCCTTTGCCTGTTGTAATTTTGCACACAATTCTAAAAGACTGGGCCCAATGTTTTGACCACTCTAGACTTAATGAAGGATTCCCATAAAATCTGTGGAATGTATATTTACAAATCTAGAGCAGCACAAAATATTTTCTTAAGTGTAAATGGGTCTAGAGTATGCCCATCCCAAAATCAATATTGTACAATTTTCTCTCAATTGCCACACAAAACTGCAGAGGGAATTCATGTAAATTTATCAGTCATATAAGAGTTATCCCGCTTAGTGGTAAACTACTCCAATCTTTAAGAGTTAAACTTTCACTGGGGACAAAGTGAAAGGAATAAACAAGAAAAATATTTTAGAATATTTATCTAAAATTAATTTTCTTCATCAAAATGATATTTCTTGATCTCAACAAATAGTTGTGACCTATAGCAGACAGAATTAATAAAGCAAATATAAAAATAGAACAAAACCAAAAACAAAAAGCAGACACTGACACAATCCAAAGTGTGATGGGGAAAAAAAGGACATGCAATTTTTATTTTATGTATAGACACATCTCAGTGGGAGTTGTAAGGATGAGAGTTTTTAAAAGTGAGAAATAAGTAGTTTTCCCCAAAATATTTCCCTAAGCATTCTGGTATGAGCAAATCCAAAGGGAAGTATAAATTGCCATCATAAGTGCAGAAGGCATCCAACTTCCAAAAGATCTAGAGCAAGAGGATAAACTATATTCCTAAGTATTGGAAAACCTTCAGTTGAGATCAAGCAGGCTGATTTGCTATGTACCAAAAAAGAAAAAAGTGCAGGGGGCAACATTCAAAATATTTTCAGGACAAATGCCCAAAATTATATGTATCAAAGATAATCAGAAATCCAGGAGCACAGAAGGTGTCAATGTTGGCTCCAACACATCTGCCAACCCTTAAAGCTTGTGCCCCACATCAAAGTATCAATGCACTGAACAAATATGTCAATAACTTCCTTCAATATCAAGGATTTCTGCAATTTTGTCTCCATGGATAGTGTTAGAACTGCTGTGTAAAAGTTAGTACAATCTATGCCAAGGCATGAAATATATGTTCTCCCTCCAACCTGGCTCAAGGAAAAAGTCTGAACATGGCTTTCAGCCGTAAGAACAACATCCATATCACAAACATGTGAGGCATATCATATAGTCTGAGAGAGAACTTGTGGAAACATTTTCCACACAACTTAAATTCTTTTTCTAATGCCAGAATCTGAATAAGTTTTACAGTTCCATAAAGTCATTACAGGAAAAATAAAACCCAGATCAGACTAAAACTTCCAGGTCCGATGGCAGAAAGGAAAAAAAGATAGCAAGAAATCTCCATCTATATGGTTGCCAAGTGGTTTTGGTGTACCTATCTAAGCACAGAACCCTGGTTAGATAGGTTAGAACCTCTGCCCTTTTAGCTGTCCTATATCCATGTGCATCTGTAAGAGTCAGTATATGTGGAAGCAATTTCACGAAGTTAGACATTTGCACAGCTCTCATACTTGAGGCAGCTAGCTCGGTTCCAGGGCTCTTGCAAGACCCTACATAACACCGAGCCTCTCTTTGGGGAAAAACATTGTTCAATTGAAATCAAATAAATTAGATTAAAAACATGAGTTTTTGTCAAATTCCTGAAACACAGAGTATGCAAACTGTAGTAAGTAACAACTGAATGTATAATTTACAATGTAAAGAAACATTAGGAAGCTGATAATCAGAACTATCAGTGCTGGCTGTCTTGATTGTTTATTTGCTGGACACAGACACCTATTTTTAATTCTGCAACTGTTCTTTTTAATAATCAACCACTGACAGACTTAGCCTGTCTTTGAAGGGCAGATTTGAAGAAACCTCATTTAGAGGCTGATAAATACATTACCTCAGCAAGAAAAGAGAGTCTGGCCAATGCACAGAAGTATTATGGGTATTTTTTTCCACATTTTGGCTTGCGTAAAGAAGAAACAGTGTTAATAAATTTGAAGTTTAATGATAGAAAACATACATGGAGAAAACAGAAGCAGAATTAAATATCTTACCATCTTCTTGTTCCATGAATTACAGTAATTTCCTAAGTTTTCTTCTACAGTCCAGTAAATAATTTAACAACAAACTGGAAAACTAGTTTTCCATCTTACACATCTGCATGTGCCCTAGAAGGCCTAAGAACAGCTTCTGGTTCAGAAAAGCTTTTGTCTTCTCATGGCTCTCTTAATGCATAACTAAGCCAGCTGAGTTCTCCTCTATCAAATAACGTCCTCTTATTAGGGAGGGAAGCCAGATGCCTAATGTAGCAGTCTGATAAAGTTTGTTGAATAAAATCGCTGATTTACAGGCTCTCTGTGAAATTATTACGAAGGGATTAATGAATTATATTTCAACTTTGGAAGTCCGTTCCTGGTTGAAATATATATATTTGAAATGTGGGTAAACAGGGATTTGCTAATTTACTATATTACATATTGAAAATTATTTCTTGGCTTTATGTCCTGCATATGAAGAATTGCAGACACATTCTGAAGCATGCACACATTTTGTATTTCAAGGTTTGTCTACTTGAAAAACACATTATGATAAAATTCACAACTGGTAATATTCACATAGTTTTTCCCCCAAAGAAGAAACATATTCCACACACTGAAATTTATTATTAAAAATATTAAAGTAATTATATTAACTTATGGAATAATGACAGTATTAAGTTTTATCTACTGGCAGATGAAGTCAGTGCACAAATCCATGTTCCCATTAATGGCATTAATTACAGTTACTAAATTAGTCAAATTTATTGGTATGTGTCCCCGACTTCTCAAACACTTGAATTTTTAAACTGTTTCAACAGACTTCAATCTGCCAATATAACCTATATTCTGTGTTTTATATTTTTGTTGGTTCGCTATTTTACTGAGCATTTTGTAATTTCTATGAAGTACTTTAGATATAAAAATCTGTCACCTTTTCTAGCAAAAAACTGGGAAAATATATGCAATTGAGGGAGAGAACTTATGTTAGACTTTCAAGTTTCTGTATGGTTTCCAAGTTTTGTGAGCAAACAACAAAAAGTTAGTAGTGTTCCTTTCATTTGTAACCCAACATAAGAACTGGCTACGTTTTGTTTAGCAAAACCTGAAAATCTATTATAATATCCATGATAAACCATAAATACATGGATAATTGAAAATTTAAAACTTCTATAAATACAAATAATAAAAAGTTGCAAATTAAGGAGTCTTTTACACCACTGATGGAAACAATTTGCACAGATAACACCCAATAATACTTAGCCTGCCTAACAATGATCAGACGAGATAGACGGATTATTAATCAAGAGACAGAACATGTAGAGAACTTATTATTTTCTTGACTTGAGCTTTAAGTTACCATGAAGATTTATTTTAGCAGCATTTGTGTGAACTGGAGAAAAAAGATTGCTCTAATTTTAAATGTCACTTATCTCTATACTAACATTTGGCTACATTATTTTATTTCAGCCAAATGAATCACATTTCTTTTCAAATATACTTCTTTCATAAAGTAATACAAATGTTTAAACTTGAGCACTTCTCACTTAACTACCAATATCCATCTGACAGAAATATGGAGCCCTAGAATGAAATATGCACATATTATTCAGAATGTGGATCTATCATACTACATCTTAAAGTTAAAAAAATGTAAATTTGTATACCTTTTAGAAGAGATACTTTAGCAATAGGTTCATTTAGCTCTTGTTCATCCATTTGAGCATCTAAAACGAAAGAGTTAAATGGCTTTAAACTAGCAGTTAGACTAGAGTCAGGTTCTGCAAACAGATCAGAGAAACTTTTACTTTTGTGTCTAAACATGAAGTGTAGTTTACGTTCTAAATTCTAATATCAAACCTTAACCTAAATATTTACCAACATCAAAGTCATTTTACCGAAATTTACACTCGAGACTCACCTGTAGTGTCGTCACTGCTTTTTTCCTTGCTTGGACTAAGAGTATCAGACAAATCAGATTCTTTTGCTCTTGCTTGGTTTTCTGTAAGAGACAAGAAAAATCTCAACTGAACTGTGTGGTGATTCCTATAGCTCTCTCCTCCCCACTATAAATTCTAGATCTACTGTTAGATGCTGCTTAAAGTGTAGAATTGAAGACAACTGTTATACTTGTGCTTTAATAAGAGCCAATCTTTTTCTTACATCTTTAAAATCCCATTCCAAAATGGATTAAACATCCGTAGGATCACATATCTAATGTTACAATCAAACATGAGATGGTAACTGCCTCATAGATAGCCTGGGCTTTTGTTTAAAGTTGTACTCTTGCCAGTTGGGACCCAGTGAAAAGCTGGTTTGTTTTGTTCAGTCCTTCCGGGAACTAATCAGAAAAAACAGCAGCAACATTTCCAGAACAATACAGATATTGTATCATGATGGAAAGAAAACGCTGCTGAGAACAAAACTTGATTTTGCAGTGTTTTGGATGAGTAAAACAACAGCAATAGATGTCTATGTGCATTGTATTGTAATATAAATTTGAAACAAACTATGAATAAAGATTAATCTTAGTAATGTGAATGATCAGTACTTTAACTAGTTTTTTAAAAACAGTTTTAAATTTAGGTTATGTTAAATAGGAAATGGTCTACAAGTTTGCACAAAAACTTCTCTGAAAGAGCTTATGGATCAGCCTTCTATAGTCTGTCCACTAAATAGTTACATAAAGTTTAGTGGAGCCATGGGAGCAATTTTTTCATCAAGTCTAGGGGCCTCTCACACAGAGAAAAAGGGAGGGAAAGCGGACTTCATTATACTAATTCATCCTTTTCCCACGTAACAGTCCGCTTGACTCAACAAGGCCAAAGACTCACTTTGTGTGCCTGTAATAGCTTAATTTTATTTCTGAACTTCAATTTAGCTCAGATGGATGCACACCCCATTAACAAAGACACTGTGGTGGTGAACCAAAAGCCAAGATTTATGAATCATGCCATCAACATCAAGGCTTGAGGACACACATAATAAACTATTCTTAACTCACTGCACTCTCGTTTGTTTGGATAGCACTGTTGCCTACCCACAAATTGGCAGACTCCTCTCCTGGGGCACAAATGCCAGGTAATGAGGGATTTAGATAGACAGCTATTATCATGCTCCCAGTATACAGTCTTTCCTTCCATATCAGCATGAAGCACTGTCATCACAAATCCTCTCTTCACCTGCTGGTATTTAATGTATATGCCAAAAAAAGAATCTGGCAGAAGAGGGAAGGAAAGACATGTAGTTATAGATAAATAAGTGTTTGGGAAACCTATCAGGATTGGTATATCAAATTATGTAAAGAAAGTTATCAGACATTGCGAGCTTGCTATTTCTTGTCAGACAATGACTCTGTGGAAATGAGAATTCAACAGAAACTACAACACTTGCTCTGGGAAAAGACAAGTGGTCAAAGGGAAAGACACAGATAGATTAAATGAATGCACTTTTCCTTTTCATACTGGGCAAAGTAAAAAAGATTGTACCAGGTCATTATGGCAGATGCACATCCAGTTGTGTGGGTTACAGAAGAAGATAAACAACAAAGTACCTCACAGACAGACATGTTAGTCAAGAAAAAAGGTGGCCGCCATCAAAATAGGGGAAGGTACAAGACTTATGGTTCATGAGTTTTGGCAGCTATTCCTTGCTCTGCTTCACACTTCATATTCTACCATGACAAGTTGCTTAACTTCAGCAACCTAACTTACCCTGTCTATAGTGTCAGAGTAGTACATCTCTACCTCACAGGGACAAGAGGTTTAATTCAGTAATGCTTTTAAAGCACTTTATGACACTTGGCTAGAAGCACATAGTAAGTACCAAATAATTATAACCCAGTCCATAAAATTGGCTTTGGAGCTCTGACAAACATTAACCAAAATAACATATTTACTTTAAAACCTAGGTGCTAGACTAGCACTGTCAAGTTTAAGATCTAAAAGCTTCTCCTATGTTGGTTATGTCAGTAGCTATTCCAGAAATGTTAAGATGAGCAAGTTTTACATCAAATAACTGCATTTTCATACATAGGCATATAAGGAAGTGCAATTATTTACTTTATGCAAAATAGGAGGAAAGGTACAAGTTCTAGACCCTGGATTCCATCTCTCTCGCTCACTCATGCGCGCGCACACACACACACAGACACGATCCATAAGGGTTAAACTTTACGGGATTTTAGGAGACATTATACGCAAGCTCTGCTTCTGAAATGGCAGTAGTCAGAGGGATAAGGATTTGCCTAAATGGTAAAAATTACTACACAACAAGCTGGGACATGAATCTACTGCACAACAGCTTGCTGCTCAGTAACTCAGTGAAAGTCGTGGAGTGTGGCTTAGCATACTGCTGCTTGAAAATGCAGTACGCTAAGCTGCTTCACTGTACTGTAGGAGTGTCCATGCAGCAAATTATTGTGTGGCAAGCTGGTGTGCTACAGAATCACACACCCTGGCTCATCTATATGGTGAGTTACCGTGTGGCAAGTCCTGAGTGGCTTGGTAGGTTCAGGAACTAACGTTCTATTCTGGAAACCAGGATTCATCAAGTGCAAATGACTTTGGTGGCTTTAATCCACTTTCATATGGACATTTGCCTGGGACTAATACCATAATGCTCAGGTAGTTTTTTTGGTTGTCCTTGGTTAAAAAGCCTAAATATTATTAAAAATAATAGGTATATTTTCAAGAGAAAGAGTGGCAGTCTTGAGGAAGGAAATTCATTCAGTAGAGTTCGATTCTGACCTCAGTTACTCAGAGTTTACTCCAATGTAACAGATCAAAATCTGGCCCCATACCTAATTGTACAACTATTTAGTTCAAGTCACTTATTTAGTCCCCTACTTCCATGAATTCTAAGCTCACTTTTTCAAAATTTTCAAGTATTTCACTTTGATGAAAAACATTTTTATATACCACAATTTGATAGCACAAAGCTGTTTCCTAGGATTTTTCTTTCATTTCAATCTTTTCACACTTTCAATAGTGAAAGTGAGCTACTTTAATACATGAATAATAAAATAAAGTCTATTTTAAAATGTGTTGACACCATATTTATCACATAGTTGGACTGTATTAACAAATACTAAAAATAGCTCACCATTTTGCAAGATAATACTGGCATGCAAGTGTTAAATTACAGTTATGCTTATTGTATGCATTCTTTTGCCAAACATGGCATGTTGTCTGAAGTTTGCACAAGCTTGGTAACAAGCTAAAATGGAGGGGCACAGATAAAATAAAGTAAAAATCTAGATTAAAAAACAGAATTATAACAACGACGTTGGAATCCTGAATGACAGAAAACTTAAAGAAATCATTACCCTAATATATTAAAAAATATTCATGAAAAGAGTGAAAAAGCACTTACTTTACCACTACATCCACTGAACAAACAAAATATTAAAATATTAATACTATAATTCAATGCGGGGAGTATCATAAAGTACATACATTTGTAGCACTTCTGATTTTGACTCTGCAACGTGACGCTGATTAATAATAAGGAACTTAAGTTGCCCATCAATAAATATTTGTATTTCAGCTTTCCTTATAAGAAGATCACGAAACAAGAAAGTGAAACTTTAAAGGGTTGCACATTCATGTTTTATCTTTATAAGATTATGGTTAATTTTAACACTGTTAGGATACTCCTAGATTATAAACAAGTTACAAAACCCCACATCTTTTTGCCTCTGATCTGTTAACTAAGACTGCCCAAGGTTTTCTGGTTCTGCTCATAGTAAAAAACTCAGTCTGAAATTTATTTAATAGTGAGATTTTAAACAATTTGCAAATTTGCAAAAACAAATTCCTTTTTAAAAAACCATTGGCTGAGAAATCCAGACATGAGAAATCAGTTAAGACCAGTCCTCCATACACTCCTAACCCTCAAAGAATAGTTTCCTTATGTTTTTTTCCCCTAAAATAGTTGTATAGTGATACATCAGTGAACATGACATGCATTTACTCTTTGTGGACTTTTTAAAAAATTACCTTATATTTCCAATGTTTAACAAAAAATTACTAAATTCTTGGTTTAAATCAGAATAGACAGCATTGTATTATTCAGAAACATTTATTTTAAAACACATCCACTACATAAAACATGCTTCAAAAACAGTTATATAAATCATAAGTCTAACCTTTCAAAAGCTTTGTTTCTTCCACTTTGGTTAGATGTCCTTCATCTATGAACTTGTCTGCCAAACAAAATAAATGTTACTATCCAAGTTCAAATTCAGCAAGCATTTCTCTGCACACGTCTGTGTCATCTACATTCCATGACCAAATTTAAAGCTGACGGTATTACTCCATACTCATGCTTGAACAAAACTTGATTCTGGCATGGAAAATGAAGCAGATCATCACTCAGCTAACTATAACTTTGCTATAATACAAAGCATAATGAATACAGCACAAATTATGTCAAGTATTTGCTTTTACTCTTTAATTAGCTGAAGTATTTAAGAATGGGTATTATTAATGATTATTTTTACTCTGTCAAGTTAATCAAAAGGGTTTTATATACAACTGAAAAATCGAACTGAGAACAATTAGCATTTACCAGCTTCTTAGAAAATCTAGGTCATTTATCAGAAAGCGGAGTTTCTGAATTCATTCCCTTCCCAGATCTCCACTTGTAGTTCTGTAGGCAGGTGGCCACAAAGATGGCCGTGAGCAAAATCATTTTACACAAAAGGAGAGAGTGGGATGATGAGCATGTATTCAAATGGGCTTGGACAGAGGGCATTTACCACAAGGTTTGTCTCCAAGGGTAACAGACTTAGCAGTAAGGCATAAATAAGAAATTGCCTTAGGGAACCTGTTATGGAAGACCCCAATGGGAACTGTCCTAGCTTTCCCAAAAATAAAGGAAATCATAAGTTGTAGTACAACAATGGGCAGTTTATTGCAGGGATAGGTTCCTGGGTTATTGCTCTTGTTGTGTCATGTACGGTTGCTGCTGCGTATTTGCTTACAGACAGCCCCCCAACCTGAAGCAAATACTCACCAGCAACCGTTGCCAGCTCTACCCACCCATTGACTCTAGTGACACCATCACAGGTCCTAAACACATCAGCCACACACTAAGGAGCTCATTCACCTGCACATCTACTAATATAATATATGCCATCATGTGCCAGCAATTCCCCTCTGCCATGTACATTGGACAAACCGGACTGTCACTACGCAAAAGAATAAATGGACACAAATCAGACATAAAAATGGGAACATCCATAAACCAGTCAGAGAACGCTTCAATCTCCCAGGATGCTCCGTAGCTGATTTGAAAGTTGCCATACTTCTACAAAAAAACTTCAGAGAGAAACTGCAGAGATTGACCTCATCTGCAAACTTGACACAATGAAACTGGGTCTGAACAGGAACTTGGAATGGTTATCTCATTACAAGAAGTAATTGTCACTGTTCTCACATTCTAATCAATAGAGTCAGCTACGCTAACTGTATGGACTTTGCTATTACCGACCTTCCCCATTGTTGTTCCTTCCCCTTGGCTGTATATATATATACCCCCTATCTGATTTCCATTCCCTGCATCTGACGAAGTGGGTTACAGCCCATGAAAGCTTATGCCTGCAGAAATTAAATGTGTTAGTCTTTAAAGTGCTAAAGGACTCTTGTTTTTGCTGTATACAGACTAATGCAGCTACTCCTCTGGAACTTAGTTCCCTAAGAGTAATCATCAGAGGCACACAGCCAAAATTGGAAGGGCATATCAAGTGGGGTCCTGCAGGGATCAGTTCTGGCCCCTATTCTGTTCAATATCTTCACCAATAATCTAAATAATGGCATAGAGAATACACTTACAAAGTTTGTGGATGATACCAAGCTGAGAGGGACTGCAAGTGCTTTGAAAGATAGGGTTAAAATTCAGAATGATCTGGACAAACTGGAGAAATGGTCTAAAGTAGACAGAATGAAATTCAATAAGGACAAATGCAAAACACTTCACTTAGGAGGAAACAATAAGTTGCAAACATACACAATGGGAAATGGCTGCCTAGGAAAGAGTACTGCAGAAAGGGATACAGGGGTCATAGTGGATCACAAGCTAAATATGAGTCAACAGTAACACTGTTGCAAAAAAGAGCAAACATTCTGGGATATATTAGCTGGAGTGTTGTAAGCAAGACACAAGAAGTAATTCTTCCACTCTACTCCACACTGATCAGGCCTCAACTGGAGTAGTGCATCCAGTTCCAGAAGTCACATTTCAGGAAAGATGTGGACAAATTGGAGAAAGTCCAGAGAGGAGCAACAATAACCATTAAAGAACGAGAAAACATGATTTATGAGGGAAGATTGACAAAATTGGGTTTGTTTAGTCTGGAGAAGATAGAAGGGAGCCACGGTAACTGTTGTCAAGTACATAAAAGGTTGTTACAAGGAGGATGGAAAAAAAA
Source organism: Mesoclemmys tuberculata (assembly GCA_007922155.1). Lineage (NCBI taxonomy): Eukaryota > Metazoa > Chordata > Testudines > Chelidae > Mesoclemmys > Mesoclemmys tuberculata. The sequence goes on along the minus strand of ML677084.1, from coordinate 21,806,623 downwards.
TTGTTCTCTTTAACCTCTGAGGCTAGGACCAGAAGTAATGGACTTAATCTACAACAAGGGCAGTTTAGGTTGGACATTAAGAAAAAATTCCCAACTGTCAAGGTAGTTAAATACTGGAATAAACTGCCTAGGGAGATTGTGGAATCTCCATCAGTGGAGACTTTTAAGAGCAGGTTAGACAAACACCTGTTAGTGAAGGTCTAGTTAATGCTTGGTCCTGCCGTAAACGCAGGAGACTGGACTAGATGACCTCTCAAGGTCCCTTCCAGTTCTATGATTCTATGAATATGCTAAAGAGAGACAAGAGGTGTTAGAGCTGGTTAACTTTAGCTTTTCTCTGGCTGTAAGCTTTGGATTTAGATTCCTGCCTGCGAAAGTAACGCTGAAGTAGTCAGTCTGTACTTCACTAGAGATTGCCTCATGAAAAAAAGATGAAGTATAAAGTAACATGTGTATCCTCCAGTCCCCAGTATGTGTCTGAACATAAAGAGAATGCAAAGAGAAAGTTTGGAGGAGATATCTGCACCCCAGAACAAACTAAAAGAGATCTTCAAGCAAGACTGGACGTGACCAAGATATTGCCTCTTAATAGGATGAATCTTGAGCAACATTGATGAGGACATTCACAGTGAAAAAGTAATTTGAGAGGTTACTGAAGCACAATAGAGCCACCAAGTCTCCCACCAGTCATTCAGAGCTAGCTACAGTACAACAGTTGTATGATGTCATGGTGGGTGGGTTGTGTGTATATGGGAGGCCTCAATGGCTCCCCTGCCTATGACTGCAGAGAAGAGCTGCAGGTCGGGCATTTTCTACTCTTTTTTCCTGGCTTTTTTTTGGGAGGGGGGAAGAGAATGGATGAGCAGGGCAGAGAATCATAGACTATTAGAGCTGGAAGGGACCTCAGGAGGTCATCGAGTCCAACCCCCTGCTCAAAACAGGACTAACCACAGCTAAATAATCCCAGCCAGGGTTTTGTCAAGCCACAGCTTAAAGATGGAGATGCCAACACCTCCCTGGGTAACGCATTCCAATGCTTCACCACCCTCCTAGTGAAAAACTTTTTCCTAATGTTCAACCTAGACCATAGAAGGGGAAATGTTCTTTGTCTTGCCTTGTTCCATGTTGTTACAGAACTCTGCTGAGGAGTGGGAAGACGACTGGATTTCAGACACACACCAGCTGCAGCTGCTTTTAGCAAGGCAAGAAAGCACCTAGGGAAGTCTGGCTGCACTCCTGGGAAAGGAGCTGGATATAAGAATCCTGCATCCACATTAGCTACCCACTTGCCTGATTTACAGGTAAGAATGACTCCATTCATAATGGTGGCAGCCACATCACCAAACTATTAGTTAGAGTGGGTGCATAACCAGTTTATGGCAGCAAAATGTGTTGCTGATTTTGGACTCTCCACAAATCCATGCATGGTCAAAACTAAAAGTTCACAATTAGTATAAAAAACAAAGTTGGTCTTTTTGACCTCGGTTTATTTCCCTGGTCACTCTTTCAGCAGTGTATTTTCTACATGGTTTTTTATTAAGAATGCTGTTAAAAATATTTTTAAAAACATTGGTTTCCTCCATCACAGTGGTTCATAGTGTTTTCTTGTGTGCGTGGAGACAATTTATGAGTTTTAATGCAAGCTTTGCAGACCACAGTGATATTTGGCATAACTTCTTCAGTGAACAATTGCACCAACGTCACACGTGAACACAACCGATTGATTAAAAACTGCTATTGATGTTTTCCATGGTTAGTGACTGAAGTTACTATATACTGTATAACAATTTAACAACAGTATGCACTGCAAGATACAAAATGCAATGAAGTGGCAACAAAGTTCAAAGGAAACAGAAAAGTTGGTTTTGGCTTGATTAGATCGATCGATCGATATAGTAACAAATACACAGGACTTAGTGATATGTGAAGTTTGTGACACCTTGCACACCAACTTTGAAGAGCAGCAACATAGTTTTGAACAGGCTGGAGTCAGAGTGAATATTGGTAAAATGGAGGCTATGATAATTGTGGGAGCTGGACTCGCCATAAAGGTAATCACAGACAGACAGCTTAGAAGAGTGAAATAATATAAATACCTAGGATCAATGGTTGCTGCCAATGGTGCCCTCCTGAGGGATGCCCAGCATTTTGGTGCAAATGGAGGGAACTGATCCCAGTTCCTTGTGACAAGAAGATGCCAATAATGTTTAAAAAAAAAAATTTGGTCCATCCTAAGGTACAGAACAGAGATTAAGCCAACCCCTAGAAAAGATTTCAATATGCTCTCCACCACAGAAACAAGATGTTGAGATGGGTCAAATGGTAGAACACTCCGTGATCGAAAACAAAATGAGGTTGTAAGAGGCCTAATGCGGGTTGCTCCAATTGAAAATAGATTGAGGAAGGTTAGGCATGTTGGTATGAGCACATCTGGCTGAGATCTGAAAGCTATATATTGGTAGGATGGCTCTTGAAATGGTTATGGATGGAAGATGACCAAGGGGGAAACCAAAGCCTTGATACATGGACCAGACATCAGCGGCCCTTAGAGAGTCCAATCTGTACAACAGCCTGGAATACAATTATGAGTTTTGGAAAACATCTTTAAAAGCTGCTGATCCTAAATAGGGATGTGGCAAGAAAGAAGGAAAAGAAACACATGGGACCAAATTCTGCCACCTTTACTTAAGATTAGTACCTTATTCCATAATCAACATGAGTAGGCTAGTAGACACTGAATTTGTTAGAGAACTTAAAAGTATTCCTATCTATCTTTTTGACTAATTTATTTTAGAGAGGGTCTTACAAAGTAAACTATTTGAATAAAAACAGATATATCTATATTTTGGATGCATATGTTTATGCATTTGTTAAAGTTTTTGATTACCATACAAGAACTGATATTTTCTAGTGACTGCTCCTCAAGAAGCCAACATACTAGTACAATATACTAGTTTATTAGAAGAATTATTTACTGATTATCTGTGTACTTTAGAAGTAAAGTGCAAGTAATTATTTTAAAGTAAGCTTGCACCTTTTTTTTGTGGGGTTCTTTATGATGAATGAATGTGGCCTGAAGGAGTGTTTTGGGGGTGGGTGTTAGCGTTTTCTGCTTGTTTTTATGCCTTAGAATTACCCTTTGTCTTTTCAGTTTATATTTCAAGATCTTTGGGAGAGGGACTGTCTTATTATTTATGTTACTGTAGCACCTAGGAGCCGTAGTCATGGACTAGGACCCCATTGTGTAAGGCACTGTTGATTGTACAGCATCTACATAGGCACTACTGCTACTACAGTAATAATAACATTAAGTCTTCTTTTGCTCAGAACAGTTTAGGTGCGTCAGCTCGCATTAAACATGAAGGGAGTAGAGTTGTTGGATCTTTAACAAGGACATCTTTTATCCAAAGGGTCAGTACAGAAGTTATATAGATGTTAAAAATAATTATCCTCCATGTTTGAAGTCTGACTTAAACCCCTTTCCCCTCTTAATTGCTAATACTCCAGTCAAAGCATCAAAGTCTCCCAGGGCAGACAAAATGTTAAACGTAATGAAAACCAACACACAACATGCTTTCAAGCCCAATTAATACATCAGAAAGAAGCAAAAGGACACAAGCCCAATTCTTCCCTGTGCAGGTCACCTCTAATGTGTCCCATATGTTGTTTATGAAAATATTAGAAGTGACCATTAAAAATTAAAAGAAATTTCCACTATTAAAAATAAAAAACTTGCTTAGAAGTGTAAGGGAAGAGTTAGTAATACATAAAATAGACCCACTTTTATTAAAAAGCACAGAACCAAAGGTTAAAATACCAATGGGAGAACAAAGAGGCAGGCTTAAAAGAGGGAAGAAAATGCCCATTGCATTGCTTTCCTCTTATCTGCACGGTGTTTTCATTACTTTTGGTATTATCAAGTGTCCTACATTAATAAGAACAATGTATCACTACACACCTAACAAAAAACTACTAGGCAAAATCCTAGCCCCACTGAAATCAATTGAAGTTTTGCCACTGACTTCAAAGGGACCAAGATTTCAACTTAAATATATGGTGAAGCAGTTCAGCAGCTAATACAAAAAGCTGTGAGAAATGGAAAGAATAGGTGAGGAGCAATCAACAAACATATCAAGCTACTGTTCTCCCAGACCATTCAAAATAGGGTTTCACAAAACTTTTCATGTAGTGTGGCCCAAATCTTAAGGCTGGCAGAGGCTGGGATTTTCAAAGGAGCCTAAGGAAACTAGATGCCAAATTTCCATTCTAATTGAATGGGGATTTTGCTGCAAATTCCCTTAGGCTCTTCAGCAAATGTGAGCCTGTGTGTCTTCTGAACTATATACTACCTTTCCTGCCTCCAATTTGTGATTGCGCCAACTTCCTTTCTTCCCTCCCATTAGTGATTACATAACACCACTGTGGCAATGACAGTAGTTGGTTACCTGGATTACAATATTTATGGAACAGAGTAAGTATTTTGTTCTCTTTAAGAGTTAATCACAGTCTTCTTATGCTTTTCATTTTATCTTCTGTTTTTCTTCTCCCCCTTTCTGCTCTGCTACCACATGGTTCCCCTTTCTCCTTATCTCTACAGACATGCTTCCCTTCTCCTCTGCACCCCTAGAAAAGCTGCTCAGCCAATATGACATCCTCCTCTCTTCTGGACATACTGCATGGCTGTCTCATTCCCTCCTCTCCTAGACATTTCTCTCCTGTTGGAGCCTGGCAGATTCAGTCTTACTGGTTCCTCTACTTCTCTTTTGAAGCAGTAGACACTAGCAGTGGAACCTACACTGGCAGCTCATTTTCAGGCATTTTTACAACTCTTCAGTCTCTTCCTGCGCAATGAAAAACCTGACAACTGTAAAAATTCCTGGAAACAAAGAGAAAAATCAGTATCACGTGGCCAGCTCTGTAGACTAGCAATAATCACAGCCCAGTAGTGCTTACTCTTGTGATTTTCGCATGAGTTGCATAATATTTGGTGTATATTTTGAAGCCCCAGCTCCTGGAGTCTTGTGAATACATGAGGATCTCAGTCTTCATAGTTGCAGAGAAAAGCTTGAAAGCATAACTCAAGTGCATCTTAAATGATCAAAACCCAAAAGGTAAATAAAAAACCCAAAATGTATCTATTTTAAGGCTCATGATTTTGGTGGCCTTGACTCATGATTTTTGAAAAGTTAGGGTTGGCATTCCTGTAGTCTAGATTAGAGTTTGAGAATTGCTAATTTAAAATTTCCAATTTTTTTTTTATTTTGTTATAAGGAAATATATATACTCTTTGAAAAAGTTGGTTCATTTATATTTATATTATTCCCCATTCACTGGGTCCATGTTTCTTCTTCTTAGCAAGAATGAAATATTACTGTTTGATCGGGTCCTTGGAGTGCAGTGTTTTCAGCTACCAAGTTCTCCCCACTTCTTTCAGTAAATTTTAGCTTTTCAGTGGCTCCATTTATCTTCTTCTCTCTCTTACTTCAAAGGCATGTTGAAATCTTTTAGTTAAATCAGGATGATAATATTTACATCCTTATAGTGATAGGAGTCCTCATCAGCTTTAGTTTGCAGATCTCATACTCAGATGTCAATTAATATGCAATTTTAAATTAGCTAAGAGAACAAACAATTCATACATCATACCACTGAAAATGAAGCTGTTTTGATAGTCTTTAAAACAATCTAGACAAACTTTATGTTAATTTCATCATTTAGGCCAGCAAGCTATGCCTTCTGTTAGAAAGAGGAATCTTAAGGAATCTCTATCAAGATTAAAACTACTGAGAATAATTTTCTTTTTAAGTTTCTACTTGAAAAATTTTGTATCAGCCCCTAAAATTTTGGAAGAAACAGCCCACTTTTTAAAGGAAACAGCCCACTTTTTAAAGGAATTGACCTGTATTTACTTTTGTGTGTTCTGGTTTATTGATTGTTTCTCTTAAGTCTGCTTAAATGGGAATTAGGAGTATTCTGATATCAATTGAATGTATAATATTGTATTTCATGTCTTAAAAGCAGAAACCCATGAATAAAGTCATATTATGTGATGTCCATTAGATATGGCAGTGAATCTAAGAAAGACAACAGTGGTCAACACGCATAACTACAAAAATCAAGTGTCAAAGAAAGTTATTGCCTCATTTCTGTTTATGAATACTTCTCTCAGCTTTATTTATTAATTCATAATTTAATTTAAATGTTTAAAGTTACACCTAACAAATTTTCTAAAGCCCTTCCTATCTCAACAAAAGTGTGGGGGGTGGGGAAGAGAGGAGGAAATAAATCATTGTTCTTTCTATTAAAGAAGTTTAAAATAGCTCTATTTTCCAGCTATGCTTTGATAGCAATTTCAGGTTTCTACCCAACTGATATTCTTGTCCCACCTCACAGAACAAATTAAATAGTAGTGGAGCTTTTTCTTTAAAATTGGCTCCATGAAAATCTACTGCTTCTCTTCTGCCTCGTATAATAATCAGTATATAACCGTATAATAATATCTGCCTCGTATAAAATCAGTGCTAAGCATTTAGGCTCCATTTCTATGAAAAATTTTATATTTTCACATGAAAATACAAGTCCCTTCCTTCATAGTTTCTTTTCTGCAATCACACTTGATCTAGCACAAGTTGCATTATAAAACCTTAAAATTATCAGAAATTACAGACATAATGCTAAACAGAGGAGACACAACAAGCACCATTATCTCATCCCTATCTGTCTGCTGCAGCCTGCAATGTTTATTTTAATTGGCAATGCTAGTAAGGCTTACAGCTTCCCTTATTTTCCATCAATGTTATAAAATTAGATCAATCTTGCACAGCACATGCAATATTGTGGTACTCATACTCTCTCTCTGATAGAAAGCAATTGTAGATTAAGTGTTAAGCACAGACAATGTGCCAATCACTTTACAAAAGCAACAAAGATATCTCCAACTCTTAAAGAGTCAGCTTTGCTGGAGTTCATAATGCCATAATTCTATATTTACAATGCATTTCCACTACTGCAGAAATATTAAATATTACTGACAAATGTATTTTTCAAGTGACATTTTGTATTTTGTTTTAAAGTCAATGTGATGAATGCTCTGTACTCACTCTGGCACTCTATGAACTGATGAATAAAAGTGCAGTCCCCTCCACTCTTTGAAAGAAAGTGCTCTAGTAAAGAAAGAAACACTTAAGTTTACATCTCCTCATCATTTTAGTACTGATTTCACTATAAAATCTGAAATGTTCATTTAAAAAAAATGGTCACGTACCTTTTTGTAACTTTTGTTCTTTGAGATGTGTTGCTCATATCCATTCCAAGTAGGTGTGTGAGTGCCACATGCACAGTCATCAGAAAGTTTTTCCCCTAGCAGTACCCACTGGGTTGGTGCAGTTGCCCCTTGGAGTCGTACCTCCACGGCACCATATATAGGGCCCCACCAACCTGCCACCTCTTTGGTTCCTTCTTGCCAGTGGGCTCCGACAGAGGGGAATGTGGGTGGATCTTGGAATGGACATGAGCAACACATCTTGAAAAAAAAAACAGTTACAAAAAGGCAGTTAACATTTTTTTCTTCAAGTGCTTGCTCATGTCCATTCCAAGGAGTCACCTACTTGTGGTGGCCATGGGAGGTGGGGTTGGAGCTCACAAAATTGCTGATTGAAGCACTGCTCTGCCATTGCTGCATCGTCCCTGGCCTGTTGGGTAATCGCATAATGAGAGATAAATGTGTGAATCGATGACCGTGTTGCAGGCCTGCAGATCTCCTGTGTAGGGACATTCACAAGGAATGCTGCTGAGGAGGCCTGCACCATCGTGGAGTATGCTGTCAGTGCTGGAGCTGCTACCCTTGCTAGGTCATAGCAAGTCCTAATGAAGGACATGATCCATGATGAAATCACCTGGGACAACACCGGAAGATCCTTTATCCTGTCTGCTACTGCGACAAAGAATTGTTTTGATTCATGAAATGGTCTTGTCCTTTCAATGTAGAAAGCCAGTGCCCACCTGACATCTAGGGAACAGAGACTTTGTTCCCTGCTATTGGCATGTGGCTTAGGGAAGAATACTGGGAGGAAGAGGTCCTGGCTCATAGGAAACAGGTACCACCTTAGAGAGGAACGCTAGATGTGATTGCAATTGGAACACAGTGTATGGAAGTTCTGGTGTCAGCCTTGAGCTCAGACACCCGCCTGGCTGAGATTATCGTCATTATGCAGGAATGGCATCGTGCAAGAGTCAGAGGAGCAAGCATGTTGCTAAGTGCTCGAAAGGAGGCCCCATTAGCCTGGAAAGCACCAGGTTAACGTTCCAGGCTGGTATTGGATGGTGAACTTGGGGATATAGTCTGTCCAGGCCCTTGAGGAAGTGGTTACCATCAGATAAGCAAAGACCAATTGACAATCCATGCCAGGATGGAACGCAGAGATCGGCGTTCGGTGAACTTTTACCGATACCACCACCAGATCTAGCTGCTTCAAGTGCAACAGATAGTCCAAGATGGAGGGTATTGATGTTTGCATTGGAAAGGTGTCCTTCTACATTGCCCAAATTGAAAATCTCTTTCACTTGGCCAAGTATGTAGCTCTGGAAGATGGTTTCCTGCTGCTGAGGAGGACCTCTCTAACAGGCTCTGAGCATGTCAACTCAAGGAGGTTTAGCCATGAAGCTTCCATGCTCTGAGGTGGAGACTCATGTTTGGGATGCTGGAGGTGGCCATGGCCCTGGGTGATTAGGTCCACACCATGGCAGGGAAATTGGAGCGGTCACTGACAGTTCCAGTAACATTGTGTACAAGTGTTGTTGGGACCAGGCTGGGACTATCCGTATGACAGACAGACAGACAATCTCTCCCTTCTAACCTTGAGCAGGACCCTGTGAACAAGCGGGAATGCATAGAGCAGGTGGTCTACCCAGGGAAGGAGGAATGCATCCATAATCGAGCCCAGGCAGTGGTTCAAGAATGAGAAAAATTGCTGACACTTATTGTTGATTCTTGTCACAAACAGACCTAACTGGGGAACTCTCCACCACTGGAAGATGCTGTTCAGGATGTCCAGGTGAACAGGCCACTTGTGGTTACGGAACGACCTGCTGATATGGTCCGTCCGCTTGTTCTGGGATCCTGGAAGGTAAGAAGCCTCTAGAGTATGGAGTGGGCTATGCAGAAATCCCACAACTTGAGGTCTTTGTGGCATGGAGGAGAGGATTGTGCTCCACCCTGTCTCTTTATATAGAACATCATTGTTGTGTTGTCCATCATGATTGAATGGCATCTGCATTCCAGATGGGACTTTGCTGTGATGCTGGAGGTCTTACGTCCAGTGCTGTCTCTGGCCTAGCAGGGGACTGCTGTGCCATCATGACTATCAGGTCTCTAGCTGCCCCAAACACATCCAGGGTGGAAAGGAGATCTAATTCTTCCTCCTGGATCTTCCTTATAGGGAAGTCTGCTAGCAATGGACTTGACGGACCCCTCTGTGGGCCCGGAGTTGATGGTGCCACATCCAGCAGGGTAGGTGCCAGGTGCCCTGGCCTGGGACATGCACCATTAGAGCTCTCTCCCCCCACTGTTCTCACCTTGGGCGAGCAATCTCTCTCAGTTTTCTCATGCCCCTTGCGCGGCTCCAGTGAGTGGAAGTGGTGCCAGACTGACTTTGGCACCAGGGAAAGGTGGTGCCAAGTATCTCTAGGCTCTCTAATTGAGGCTGGCACACTCCACACCCATGTGCAGGGTCTGACCAGCCTGGCAGTTGGAGATGAAGGGCTGCCTCCATGAAGAGGTGTTTCAGCCTGATGTTCCACTCTTTCTTGGTTTTAGGATGGAATCCCTTGCAATCCTACAGTGTCTAGTGGGATTCACCCAGATACTTCAAGCAGCATTCATGGGGATTGCCTCTTGGCATAGGTTTATGGCAGGTCTCACACAGTTTGAATCCCTAGGATCGAGGCATGCCCCAAGTCACAGGTAAGGGGGGGAAACTTAACTGGGGGAGACACCCCAAACAAACGTAACTAAAAACTAACAACTAAATCTAATCTAACTATACACAGTTTCAACAATAGAAACCACTAAGGGAACACTTGCCAAAGCAAGAGAAGAGACGCATAGCTCCAATGACTGTCACGGGTGGCAAGAAGAAACTGAAGAGTTGTCAGGTCGGTGGAGCCCTATATACGTTGCCAAGGAGACATGACTACAGGGGGGCCTGCACCAACCTGACAGGTACTGCTGGGGAAATACTTTCTGACAACTGTGCATACATCACGCACACACCTACTTGGGATCGATATGAGCAAGCTCTCAAAGAAGAATATTTGTAACTAGACATTATTCTCAGATTTCAATATGCTGAATCAACCTAATATATAAATTGACAACACATATTCTGTTGAAATAGTCAAGGATTTTTTTTTGGAGATTAGAAATTATATAGATTGTTCTTTAGACTTGCTTGCAGAAAATATACTTAAGATATTCAATTAAAAGTACGTTCAATTTTTAAAGTATAAGCTTTATTACTAACCTCTATGAAAGCTATTAAATGAAAACGAATGAAAAACTTTACCTCAAGAATTACATTATTTCTAAAAATCTTTGTTTAACAAGTTTAGTAATAACTGATTCATTTTTACAAAAATTCCTACATTTATCAACACTAGAACACCTATTTCAGTTTAGCTGGTGTCATAAATTACACCCTTCAAATCCATTTCCACTGGCAAAACTATAGTTGCACCAAAAACATTTAACTCAGTGTTCACTAACAGACTTAAATTATAAATAAATTTAGAGTATGTAAGATGATGCAATCCTTGAAACCTTCTTACAGTGCAGCCTACTGAAATATAAAACCTCACAGCATTGAGAAACCAGCAGTTCCTACCATTAGTTTATAATTAGTTCTGAACAGAAGATATTAAATGCTTGCACTATGGGAAATTTTTTTTATTTTATACCTTTTATTCTGAATTTGAACATATTTATCTTTAGCTTTAAAAGGACTTTTTAAAATAAACTGACTTTTTTCTTTGCTCTTTATTTGTAATCCCTACTAAAATTTGAATTTGGTTACAGATTCATAACAATAAAACACAATTAGCTTTCTTGGAAAAACAATAGTCATGTGGCTAAGGCCTTGGAGTGGGTTCAGTTCCCTGTTCTGGCAAAGACTTCCTGTGTGACCTTGGGCAAATCACAGTCTTTGAGAGGCTCAGTTCCTCATACGTAAAATGGAGATAACAATACTTGCTCCTTCAC